>OZ023266.1:104787671-105257671 GCA_964006375.1 Tillus elongatus | reverse complement strand
ACTATGAAAATAAAAATGCTGTGCCTGCTTTAACTCTCAGTTGAGGCACATTTTTTACCGTACTTCCCACGCTTGGTTTGGAGGCTAGAAAATTGTTAATACAACCGATGATCACTCTTTTGACGATTTTTCAGCTATTGAAAGCAAATTTCTAATGAAAATCCAGTTATTATTTAGTCTTTTAACGTTGTTTTAGGGATATTTCTATAATGCTTGTTATGAATATGAAGAATAAAGCGTGAATGCTATTTCTCTATTGTATTGTACACTAATGACAATGATAAAATAAATTCTTGTGCTTGAAATCATTTTGGCCGATTGCTTACATACTACTGACATACAGTAACGATACCTAATAGTTTTCATTTTTTCTCGTCATTCAAACAGGTACTTACACATGTTTTTTTTTAATTTAGTAAGTCAATACATTTTCTGATGTGTTTTCACATTATTTGCTATTTGCTTTGGAATGAAAAGTATAAAATATTAATTCACAATTTATACATGTCTCCGTAACCTCCCTCTACGACATAACATTTTATCCAGTAAGTAAATGCAGAAAATTGTGATTTTTCATCTATACAATGATTTATAGGAACTGATTTGGTCAAATAATACTCATTTTAAGAACATCAAAAAAGATTCACTCTTTTATTTTTTAACATTCTTAAACCTTATAGTAGGCTACTGCGAGCTTTCACAGGGTTCCCACTAAAAACAGCACATCAATTTCCCTGACTTTTCCCTAATTTTCCTGACATGCCAAAATATATTTTCCCGACTTTGATCTTTTACAATTTACCCCCAACAAGTGCAACGCTACACTACTACAAAATACAGTAGGTCCTCGCGTCATGGCGGAAAACACTTCCCCATTTCAAATACAAAGCGACCATTGACCGCACAACTAAAGAAAAACAAATATTGTGGTTTTGTGGAAAAATAAATCATTAAGTAAATGGTTCAGAATTTCACAAAAAGCATATTGTTTCAATTATTTATCATAAAAAGGCAATAAATAATTTTTCCCTAACAGGGACAAAAATTCCCCGACTCTTAGTCAATATTTTCACAATTTTCCCTGATTTCCCTGAAAAGAATTTTTCTTCTACAAATTCCCTGACTTTTCCCGGTTTTCCAGACGAGTGGGAACCCTGTTTCAATTACTACTGATTTTGCAAGTAATTTGTTTCACTAAGTGAAGATTAGAACCTGTGATGAGCACTGATAAGTACACTTGGAGAACTCAAATCACCACAACACCTCTTTTTAAAGATCTGAAGCTCACTTCACTAACAAAGTTCGCTAACTCCTCATCAGAGGATGTAAAATTCTCACTGCTAGAATTTTTCATTCTCTGATGACTCTAACTTTGTTAGTGAAAGGATCGTCAGGTCTTTAAATAGATGTGTTGTGGTGATCTGGGTTCTCCAAGTAAACTTAATTTGTTTCAAAGATCTATTTTTATATTTAGTTATGGCAAGAAAATGATATTACGCATTGGTAAATACGAAATGATTTCTGTAAAAATTAAGCCGCAATGAAAAATAAATGAGTACAATTAAAATATAGCAAAAATTCTTATGCCACACATCTTTCTGTTTGAAAATTGCCTAGACTGCAGTTCACCCGGGTTTCCTTCCAGTTCAAAGTTATAATTCAATGTAGCCATAAACATAATAGGTTAGGACAAGTTGGGTAATAGACTTGTTAATTGCTATTCAAAACAAACCAAACATGTACATTATTCGTAAAATCGGCAATCGAGCAAATACGATTCGCGTTCCCTCGATTGTTATTTTATTTTGAGGTCCATAATAGTATGTTTTATGACTCAAGGGAAAATTTTACGCCTCCTATTGTAGTTTCCAAGATACTGCCACTAGCCACCTTTGCATAAAAAGATTTTATAACATAGGTACCTATGCCTACCCTAAATAAGTCCAGCGATTTCATCAATTCCTGATTCTCTTAACAAAAATTCGCTAATAACAGGAGAAATAACTTCTAGTAAAAAATAGACATTTTTGTGTGATATGTCCAAAGTCACTTAAAAAGTGGTTGGCCATATACAGGCAGTGAACTAAACTATAATTATAGGTTGATTTCATTGTGTACAGGTTCCCATTGCAACATGTTTGTTAACAATGGCCGAGTTCACTAGGCGCCCGCAGCTGTGTTTAAGCGCTTATCTGCTGACTACAGTGACTTGATAGATGCTTCACTCCGCGCTTTAAGAAATTGGCAACAGTTGAATTCCAAAAGAAGCACAGCGGGACTGGAGAACGCATTTTGTTGACACAACTATTCAACTGTTGGCGCCTGTTGAACTCAGCCAATCTGCTGTTTATAGGTGCATAATATATAACTCAAAAAAAAAAAACGTAACAGTGCAGGCGGCTGTATTCTCATCAAAGAATATTAAAATTCGTTTACGTTAATACTATTTGTTCTAATCGTAAGTCATGTTGTAATCGTACATCCTACCGGGCAACTAAGTAACTAACCAATTAAAGACGTCTAACAGCGCCATCTGTCAATCGGATAGATGAAATTTTATTGAATTTATTACTATTTTCGGTAAATCTATTACGAAGTTTTCTAGAACTCTGTTATGATGAATTAGGTGTTCAGAATAGCACAATAAAATTTTAAAAAATTCAGTGAGAATATAGACTATAAACGTGGTCTGTTTTGCTTTGGCTTTAATTCTCAGTTGTGACACATTTTTAACCGTACTGCCCGCGCTTGCTTTAAAGGATAGAAAATTAGTAACACAACCGTCTTTATATGATCACTCATTTGGCGATTTTTTAACTATTGGAAGCAAAATACTAATGAAAATCCAGTTATTATTTAATCTAATAACGTTGTCTTGGGGATATTTCTATAATGCTTGTTATGAATATGAAGAACAAAGCGTGAATGCTATTTCTCTAATGTATTGTAGCTCTCACTAATGCCAATACAATAAATTCATGGGGTTGAAATCATTTTGACCGATTGCTTATATACAACTGACATACAACAACGATAAAAAAGCGTGTACCTAATAGTTTTCATGATTTCTCGGCATTCAAACAGGTACTTACACATGTTTATTTTATTTAATTTCGCAAGTCAATACATGTTTTGTGGTGTTTTCACATTATTTGCTTTTTGATGTGGAATGAAAAGCATAAAATATTAATTCCCAATTATACTTGTCTCCATAACGTCCATCTTCGACGTAAAATTTTATCCAGTAAGTAAATGCAGAAAATGGTGATTGTGCACCCGCAATGATTTACAGGAACTGATTTGGTCAAAGAATCCTCATTTTACATACTGTAGAGCGATATCGTTATTAAATTTTGTGATATACACATCCAGAATATATACAAAGTGTATAAGGTGTATGAACTGTATAAGTGCTCAAAGTGTACTATGGACATATATATATATATATATATATATATATATATATATATATATATATATATATATATATATATATATATATATATATATACGACATATAGCAGTTGGTCGACAGTTTTAAGAACTTTTTTTTCATTATACAGGATATTTAATGTGCTTAACATTGCATCATACATGGATTCAACTGTTAAGTCCAGGGCATTGAGAATACTTATATAATTACGAATTGTTTCTCGCAAAACTATAAACTCTCAAACAAGGTGGTGATCAAGTAGTTAAAGACGTAAAAAACGAGAAAACTCTACAACAAATAATAGATGAAGTGCTTCTACCAGATGCAACAGATAATTATCAACCTACACAAGAAGGTGTATTGAATCAAACGTTATTGGAAATCAATAGGAAAATCAGTGAGAAAATACTAAAGCCGAAAGACTGTGCACTCATATCCCAAACAACATGTATATTTCTTTTATTGCAGACTTGTTTATGAATAGATATGGGAGGGATTTAAAAAGTAAAAATGGGTATTTCCCTAGAGTTTGGTTTTGTTATGTCGACGATATTTTTGCAGTGTTTGACACAAATATATGTAAGGTTGAAGAAATTACTGAAAAACTAAATAGTCAATTTGAGTCAATAAAATTTACCCATTAAATAGAAATCAACAATAAACTTTCGTTTCTAGATGTACTAGTTATTAAAAATAAAAATAATGGCTCGCTTGAATTCGATGTCTACAGGAAGGAAACGGCTACTATTAGTTATATTCCTAACGACTCACATCATACGTTTGCAATAAAACGGTTAGTTTAAATTTCCTAGTAAACAGATTGATTAAATTTCCGTTAAGTAAAAATAGATTTAATACAGAATTAAAATACATAAAAAATGTGGCGAGATATAACGGATACTCGGATGGTTTAATAGACAAATTGGTTAACAAACACAGAACAAAGAAAATGATATATGAATGTACGACATTTAAGAAAGATAAATTAGAGAAAAAATGTATGTGTTTACCTTATAAACCACGAATCACAAAGGGTTTCGAAAGTATTTTTAAGAAAGCCGATTTACATTTGACTTTTTCGACTAAAAGTTTAAAAAATTTGTTGGGTAATACGAAAGACAAAGTCACTGAAATGTCCGGTATTTATGAGATTAGTTGCAACGATTGCAATCTTAAATACATGGGTCAAACTAGGAGAAACATAGCCATCAGATTTCGTGAACATCTCGCACATTTACGATATGGTACGGTGGACAAATCGTGTGTGGCACAACATATATGAGAGAGTAACCACCACATTGACAAAGAAAATTTGAAACTTGTCAAACATGTTAGACATCAAACTATGCTTGATTCATTAGAAAGTATTTTTATATCAAGGTCGATTAAGAACAAAACTTCATTGAATCGTGCGGCACCTTTAATTTCAAGCCCTTTATTTTCACTTTGCATTTGACCACTTAAACACCTCTATTTTGTCTTGTAGAATAATGAATTACTGCCAATAAATCGGCCGGTCTCTGCATATACTAATCTCTACGCTTGTCTCGACTTAAAGACCCTTTCGTTTTCTTTGGATCTATGAAGTCAATATAAATACTGTTTACGAAGAATTAAAATCAATATAAATATAGTTTTTATGTAGTATTTTAGTTGATTTATTTATCCTTTGTTAAGAGTTAACATTGTGAACTAAACACCAGGGTTTAGTTTTCTATATAAAAAAGATGAGCGGAGGTTATGGTGTTTGTCTCGCTAGATGTGCTTGTCAGCTTGCTGCAATATCCACATAGTAAATTTCTAGATCGAAAGGGAACGTGCAGATTCCTTAAATAACTCGACACCTTTCCTTTTAAGCCTATTATCCTTATATTAAATAAGGGTTCATAAATTTGTCGACCAGAAGATTAAAGCAGGTCTTCGACCTCGTAGATTCACTACACAATAAACAAACGATGGGTCTTCCACGATAATTTTACTTCGGACTGGTTCGTTTACCTAGACGCGATATAAATACACTGTAGCTAGGAGTTTAATTTTAGAATTTTTCTTCCTCTGAAGATCTTAACATGGTCAACGAAACGATCGTAAGGTCTCTGAAATATGTGTTGTGGTGATTTGGGATCTCCAATTGTACTTATTAGTGCTCATCACAGGTTACAGTTTTCACATAGTATGATGTAGAATTGTTATGTTAATATGATACAATTAAAGAAGTTTTCAATACGCATATGTTGTATTACAATAAAATATCACCTGATGTCTATCAAGCTGAATCAACATAATCAGCTTCCTGTCTATACTTGATATAACTGCAAGTCAACATATACGACAAACAAAACGTTATATTGTACATCTTAGATTGTCTTACATTAAATTTTAAAAAAACCAAGCAGAATACAGTTGTTTTGAATATCTACTAACCATATATACTCACCATATAAATACTTCAAAGTTCTCCAACAGTATAAAGGATACTTTATGTATTTAACATCAATAAGAATATTTCGAAACATGTTTACAATACGAGGGCTAAACATATAATGGTCTGAATAGACGTTGTTTGAAAGATACATATAACATATAGCTCGATGTTTAAACATAACAAGCTGAAACGATAGAATATTTAATGTATTCAGCATTACATACTACACGGAAACATTACAAAGTTCTTTAACAACGCTGATTTGTCATTAAAAAAGAGGATATTTAGCATTAGGGCATCGGGTCTGATACCTATTGTATAATATGTGACTAAATTTAAGTAAGTTTAAGGTATTTATACATTCCAAAAGTCTGGTTATTGGATTAACTCAGGCATATACCCAAAATACATTAATTTGTATACGTGTTTCCATGTGTCAGTGTGTGGGGGTTTTAGATAAAGAAGAAATAAAACAATAAAGTTTACTTAAAAATTTAATGAACAATAGAAATTACCGATACACCAACAATGAAAAGCAGTAAAATAATATTACACAAAAATCACCAGCACATAAAAAAAGAAGTGTAAAAAACAAGTGAAAATTCACTAAAGTCTGGACGCAGCAAGTGCGTTATAGCAGCGAATATTCATAGAAATGTTTTCAATAGCAAATATTTTTTCATTAAATGCTTATAACTATTTTTTTTCGATTAACATAAAAAATCTAATTTTTGATATATAGTTTACACTCATAAACTTACCTACCAAATTTGACTA
Source organism: Tillus elongatus (assembly GCA_964006375.1). NCBI lineage: Eukaryota > Metazoa > Arthropoda > Insecta > Coleoptera > Cleridae > Tillus > Tillus elongatus. The sequence continues at coordinate 105,251,036 of OZ023266.1, read as the reverse complement.
TTATAACTCTATTATTTCCAGAGATACAAATTTATCTAAGCCATTTACAATGGAAGACAGTAACCCAATTTTATAACAATCGTTTAAAGTTATCACTGATAACACATACATATAAAATATAAAATTGAAACTGATCCTGATATGGGTTCTAGGGGATCCTAGTTGGCGTTAATTTACAAAAATGTTTTCAAATAGGTAACTAAGATAGTAGATGTGGGGCCACCTCAGCACACCGATCGAGCCGTCTGATTGGCTGTGACGTCAGAGTTGGGTGGAGTGGAGGTTACCTGAGATTTAGCCACGTGAGCATGCGTTAATAGATGACGGGTAACCTGTCATCTGTTAGCTGATAGCCATCCCAGGCAACACAACTACATAACAATCATGTATTTGGCATGTAACAGCGCGACATTGAACATCGCAGAGATGTACTTTGTAACGTCTATGCAAGGTACTAGAGCTAGGAAATTTCAGAAACTGCCAACATTGACAATACATCGCAGGTATATGACTGCTTAACATGCTGGAGACATCGCCTGTGCTGTTAAGGAGATGTAATTACTAATATTTTAATAATGTATCTAGACTCGTCTCTAGCATGTAACTAAATAATGTACTTGAGATGTCCTGTGATATATTCCCAGTATATAATTCAGACTTCATGGCTGTCATGTAATATATATATATATATATATATATATATATATATATATATATATATATATATATATATATATATATATATATATATATATATATATATTGTGCTATATATAGCAAATAGATGAGAAAATAGAAACATTATTGTGGAGTAAAACAGGCAATGTACATAAAATTATTACATCCTAAAATTTAAACGCCCTGTATAATTGTGAGTGTAAAATATTTTAGGTTAAATAAAAAATAGCATTAGGTAGCTGAAAACAGAACAATGATTTTCTTTTCTCGCATGTTTTTCAGTAAATGAAGAAAAAAACAAAATTCTCATATAGTATAAAAACAAAAATGAATTTGAAATATATACATAAATAGAAGCTTCTTAAAAATTTAACATATAGTTAAAGCAGCACAAAACAATAGATTTTCCAACTGGCCCTAAATTTATAGTAAAAACAAAGTCTCATAATATAAATATAAAACTAAAAATGAATTCCAAAGGTGTAGGTAAAGGCAAACTTCTAAAAAATCTTAACATGTATTTTATGGACCACAAAACAATATTTTTTTCCGTAAACACTAAATAAAAAAACAAAATTCTCATAATACCAATCTAAAAATAAAAATTTATTTAAAACATATGTATAAACTTGCTGGAATTTGTAAACATAGAAACAGCAATGATCCCATATTGTCTATATCAATTAAAAGTTAAGTTTTAAATTTCCAATTCTTTAGTGAAATATGCTTTTAGTCATTTCTCTGTTTCCGTTGTGTTGCTTGATGGAACTACGCCGAACCAGAAATTTCACACCCTTTTTCTTTTAGTTGGTTGTTCTGCAGAATTACATCTGAAATTTCAAAAACGAGCTGTTAGAAAAATTGGTATTATTTTTATTGTTGTTTTATTAAAACACTGTGTCAACCTTTGAGTCCACTGGCTGATAAAAAAAGACATACATGATGATAGTGGGAATTGATTAATAGCGGAAGTCGAATTCGGCTCGACATATGGAAAAGTTGCAACTTCCCTATATTATTTTTATTGCAATCTAAAATTATTTCCCTGTATGGCAATGAAGCATGACTGTTAATTTGTTTGTCTTTTAGGTGTCGCGTCTTTTTGTCTATATGAAATCAATGAAATTACCTTTTGACATTTTACATTAAGAAATGGACGACAATAAAATTATCTAACTCAAATAGTTGACATAAACACCTCAACATAAAAATAACATCTCAGCGATGTGAATATCACAATTGTGTTGCCTGGAATGTGAGCATGCGTTAACAGATGGCGGGTAACCTGGCATCTATCATCTGCCAGCCGACGTCACATGTTCCAAGATGTCCGCAGCCGCAATCGGCCATCTGGTCGCGGGTACCAGATGTCCGCGCCCGCGCGCCGTGCATGTGGTTGCCACGTGTTAATTTTGGGTTGAGTCTGACTTCGATAATGCCAATGCACCGGTTTACAATTTCAAAACGAGAATTATCCGCGAAGCAATCGAGATTGAAGAACGCCCCGATTGTTTAAATAAGAGAGATGATGGTCTTCGCCTTCCGACTACTTAGAAACCTATTATATCTTCTTTACAAACACACAAAAAGGAAATAAATTCCACAGACAATTTTATTGCATCATTATCTGCCTCAACAAATGCCGGTGACCCTCTTAATCCTCCTCTAAATACCGTGACCAAAGCCCCCCACTTAATTGACGGTGGCCCCACTACTTTCACTGATGACGCAACAGGTAGACGGAACGACATATATAAGACAAGACTTGCAACGAACTGCCAGATCTCTCTGAGGCCTAGGGTTGAACACACTGAGACCTCACAGACGATCTCCGGCGAGATTTGGGGAGTAGGCAGATTGAGGCCCCGTAATCGAGCTACAACAACCCAACCTACCTTTATCCACCGCTCTAAGGAGTAGGCAGATTGAGGCCTTAGAGTGTCCTTACATATTTCCTTTACCTCTTGAAAATGGCTCCAAAACAGGAGCCGAAACGTCGAGTTTCCATAAATTCTGGACGCGGTTTAACCCGAGAACCAAGCATGTCTCATATATATATATATATATATATATATATATATATATATATATATATATATATATATATATATATATATATATATATATATATATATATATATATATATATATATATATATATATATATATATATATATATATATATATATATATATAGGTTCTACATTGTTAGTTTTTTTATTTGCTTATGTTGTTGAGTTACTACACATTATTGGTAATAGTAAACTCAATCTGCATTTGAGTTAAGAGTCTAAAATATTTATTAAGAAAAATGAATGGTACAATAAAAACAACAGATAAACGTCTAGAAAATGTAAATATATAATATATATATATATATATATATATATATATATATATATATATATATATATATATATATATATATATATATATAATACAACATACAAAACTATAACATTTTCAGTAAATTAAGAAGAAGAAATAAACAAAATTCTTATATAGTATAAAAACAAAAATGAATTCTAAATATATACATAAATAGAAGCTTCTTAAAAATTTAACATATATATTTACTGCAGCACAAAACAATACATTTTCCAGATAACTCTACATTTATAGAAAAAGCAAAGTCTCATAATATAAATATAAAACTAAAAATGAATTCCAAAAGTAAATGCAAACTTCTAAAAAAATGTTAACATGTATTTTATGAACCACAAAACGATATTTGTATCAGTAAACACTAAATAATAAAACAAAAATCTCATAATACAAATCTAAAAATAAAAATAACTTTAAAAGATATGCATAAACTTGCTGGAATTTGTAAACTTAGAAACAACAATGGTCCCATATTGTGTATATAAATTAAAAGTTAAGCTGTAAATTTCCATTTCTTTAGCGAAATATGCTTTTTGTCATTTCTCTGTTTCCGCTGATGATGGAACCACTCCGAACCAGAAATGTTACACCCTTTTTCTTTTAGTTGGTTATTCTGCAGAATTACATCTGAAATTTCAAAAACGAGCTGTTAGAAAAATTGGTATTATTTTTATTGTTGGCTTATGAAAACACTGTGTCAACCTTTGAGTCCGCTGGAGGTATGGCTGTGTGTGTGTTAGTTTAGGGATGGCCTCGGAAGCAAAGTCCATTAGCCACAAACTGTACTGGAGGTATGGATGATAATATTGAAGACATAACTGATGATATTACTAATGCATCATCAACAATATTTTTAGTTAGTGGGAATTGATTAATAGCAGAAGTCGAATTCGGCTCGACATATGGAAAAGTTGCAACTTCCCTATATTATTTTTATTGCAATCTAAAATTATTTCCCTGTATGGCAATCAAGCATGACTGTTAATTTGTTTGTCTTTTAGGTCTCGCGTCTTTTTGTCTATATGAAATCAATGAAATTACCTTTTGACATTTTACATTAAAAAATGGACGACAATAAAATTCTCCAACTCAAATAGTTAACACAAACACGTCAGCATAACAATTGTTTCTTACGTTGTGCAAACACAAAAGTAATTCTGATCATGAAATGAGGATTAACAAAATTGGCGCTAACTCTTGACAAAACCAGTGACACAATAACAGATACGTGCAGTAAACATTTTGTCTAGATTCGCGATTTAAGCAGATAATTTTCTGTGGTGGTTTTACTGCTACTGCATACTGCCATGTTAAATCCATGTACACGAATGCTGTATTGTTTGTAAACAATCCATTTGATTTGCCAAACATATTAGATGTTCATCATATAATAAGTAGGTATACACTTAACCTAGGAAATGTACTTACTGGGTAATAGATATATTCTATATAGGTAGGTACTTACCTCGTAATTGTAATTGCAGGATAATGCTTAATGTACAAACACAAAAAACTTCTGCCTAAAACCTAAATTGCAAAAAATAATCCATATTAACAACAAAACACGAAAATCTTGTATGTCATTGTCGTGCATCATATGTCACATGTCACACACAATAAAACTTAAAAAATAACCAAGCGTCAATGCGATTCCAGCGATGACAAACATTGTGGCGTGAATATGAACTGTGAATCTATAAAGTAACGGTCATCATGTGTTAATTACATACTTAGCATGTTATTTTTCTGAAGCAACAGCGATGTAGTTTATAATATCGCTAGCATATCATTTAAATTAACTTCTGAAATGTAAATTATTGCTATGTCGCTGTTACATACTTGGCATGTAAAGGTTAGCCATGTATCTCAAAAGTAACAGCTAATATCGCTAGCATGTACCAGTGTAATCGCAAAATCATAGGTAACAGAAAACAATCCCAGAAACATGACATGCATGTATCAGGATATATCGCATTGGTTACTTAAAAATAACATCTCAGCGATGTGAATATCACAATTGTGTTGCCTGGGTTAAAACTTGAGCTATGATGGTCTTGGCTAAATTGTTCAATTTCTGTTCAAATACGTTTTTTTAAATCTTCCAACTCTGGCTTGTGCACAGCCTCTAGCAGTATAGCTATTAGTTTTTGGCTCGCTTCATCTTTATTCTTCAGATATTCAGCTTTATGGTTCTGATAATCGCCCACCCACGCATCAACAAATGTTTTAGTTACTCCATTTGTGGAATCGATATTGTCGGCAACGTTACACAATCTACCGCGTTGTACATCGAAATCACCACCTGCTGTTCTTGGGAAAATCTCTTTTTCGATAATTTTAAACTTTACACGTTTTTTGGACGGGGAACGTCCGAACTTATCGATAGACATTTTTATACTAAGCAGTAGATAGGCATATATAACCTTATGTAGGTTTACCAGGCGATAACACTAGCTTCCTTTAGTTCTTCCAAGATTGACTGAATTTCGTTGTTATGAGCAGTATTACCAGCAACAACTTGGTAAGCCACTAAAAGTATAAGTCTATCAACCACCTCGTTTATGTGATTCCAATACACATATGCTATTTGTTTGTTATTTTGTATCATATAGTTGTTAGTGCTGATGCTGCTGCTGCTGCTACCAATGCTCTTATCACTCTGAGCTTTAGATTCAGTCTTTTGTTTTTTGTTAAGATGTGTGGTGTGGTCATCATGGTCGACGTCGTCGTCATAGGTGTAACCAAAACCCTGAGGAGTTGAGGATCTTCGCCCTCGTGGGTTTATAACTGGTTTTATTAGTCAGATACTTTTCCGACGAACAACCCTTGGTTCGTGCGTTGGAATCGCAGTTTATTTAATGAACACCAGTTGCCTTAGAATATCTCTATAGTGTTGAAGATCGTCATAAGTATACCCCCTAGGTGTTTTCATAAATATCAATTCTAGCAGACTTTGTGTTTGCGGATATCTCATTTGACCCAGTCGAATGTCAGTCTAAGCGTTTGTTGCCAAAACCCCAGCTGCCAGTATCTTTAGCGTAGCGAGCACCATACGTTTGATCAATGGAAGCATGTCTCGGTGGTTCAGTAAAATACTTGTCTACATAATACCGAACTCGTTCAGGATATTGCTCCAAAAATTCTTGATATGCTGGGTTGGTTGTGACAGTTTGTAGATCTGCCTCAAGCTATTCAAATGTTGGGATATCCTCACCGGAACTTGTCTCCTCCCCTGGTTCGGCTTTAAAAACTTCATGGTCTTTAAGGAACTCAACTTTTGGTTTCGTTTCTGGTATGTCAACTTCTTTGATTTGTTCAGCCACTGGTGGCTGCTGCAGTGCTGATGTGTTTTTAGATATTTCACTTAGCGACTCAACAATTGGTTTATATAAACGTTGCAGAGCATCATCATTTCAGCTTTGTTAAGCCTAAGCATTAAATGTTTTTTTTCGAATATTTTCAGCAAGTTGTAAAATCCTTTTCTTAACTTTTCCCTCTTGCTTGCCCATCACCTCCATCGTGCCAAAGTTAGTTGTTATTGTTACCTGCTGGTCTAATCACTTGTTAGAGCGATACGAGCTGTGTGGTGGATTAAGTTATACTGACTCAGCCTTGGGGCATGTCTTCTTCCTATTCATCACGACAGCTGTATGACATCTGTATGACCGCTGTATATGACAGCTGTATATGGCAGCTGTATACGACAAATGTATATGACAGCTGTTAGACAGCTATATGACAGCTGTATGAGGGCTGTATGACAGCTGTCTGTCTGTCCTGTCTATAATTGGTTGTAACCAGTTAGATTAATATATATATATATATATATATATATATATATATATATATATATATATATATATATATATATATATATATGTAAAAGCGCAAATTGCTGGACAGTGTTGATTCAACGTTGCCAATAATACATGTTTCATTTCAAAGGGAGAGAAATTTGTAACCTCATGCAGTATTTCGAATTTTACCTGCTTAGATATAATTTACTTTCTATGTAATAATTTCCTATGCTAATTAAAACTACACTTCTAAAAAAAATGTCTTACTATTAATAATTTTCGTTTATTTTTTCTTTAGAATCGAACTTTCAACATTTTATTTTCTGTCAACTAGCGTGATACCGTAAAAAGAATTGTGTGAATAAAACAGATAAAACCGATGATTTCTATTATTAAAGTTTGAATAGAAATAAATAGCGTGATTAGGTTTTCTATAAAAACATTGAAATATGGTGTGTGTAATTTAAAAATATGTAAAGCTGAAAAGGTTTAATGTCCCTTAATTGACATATATTATATACACATATATACAGGCTGATTCATTAAGGGTGGTGACCGGCCAAATCTTGAAAACTACTGAGCGTAGGAATAAAAAAAAAATGTTACTAAAGTGGTCATGAGAAAATACTGGAAATTATTTTTATGTTCCGCTATTCGCTGTAAGGGGGCGCAATTAAAAAGTAAATATTAAAACTCCAATTTTCACCGAAAATTCTTATCTTAAGGTAATTTTTTTAAATAATATTATTGACTGCGGCATCTCAGGCCATTAGCACATTCATTTCCCATCATTCACTATTTTTACTAATTTTCCAGGCAAAGTCAACTTCTCGTTGGCTCTCTCGGGAATCGAACCCAGGACCTCTCGCTTAGCAGACTGGTACCTAGCAACCTGCGCCACGATGGCGTCTATATCTTAAGGTATAAACTCTAGTAGCATCATTAGAAAGCTTAAGGATTTTGCCTCATTTATGGTCGAAGCGCAGTGGCGTACCGACCTTGATAAGAGTGGGGACAGTTATTGAAAGTGTTATCATTTAAATTACTCTAACTTCTAAACAACTTATATGATGTTAGTAAATTAACGCTTGTCTTAAAGATAAATGTCAGTACTTTTAAACAGCGTAATTAGTGGTATACGATAGTTACAAATAAGAGTGCTAGAGGACGCAATTTGCAATAATAGCAGGTTTTTTTTGTCACGAAAACTTAAATCGCACGGTATAATTAAGATATCATAATGAAAAAGATTAGATTTTCAATAGAAATAACAAAACCGCAGTTCCATATCTTTGTTTGTTTCAGAGTTATCGGCAAAAGAATAATTTTTAACATTACGAACATTGGTTTCATAGTTTCGTGATCTAACATTCCATGACATTTGTCACATATAATATTTAAGTGACACTTAAAATTTACAACGATCATACCACGTTAAAAACGCTGATTCTCGTTAGATCACCGAAGTTAAGGCAACGGCGGGCACTGTTAGTACTTGGATGAGTGACCGCCAGAAAACACCGTACTGTTGTCATTTTTCAGAGGAAGGCGAATGGAAATCACCTCTGTGTACCATCATATCATATTCCACATATCGCAACCATACTACCGATTCGACACAAATTCTACCGAAAAACAAGGGGTGGTTAGCTGTCTTAGCTTTATAATGAAACTCGTTACAGTTTGCAGTTACCTACCTTTTCAACCATTTATAGATGGATTTGACTTATAGTTTACAAGGTCCTGCTTTCCCAATTACAAATTTTAAATTATCAGGTTGCCCTCTATCGGTCGGAGGATCTAATAACACAATTGATTTATTTTAGCTGTATAATATTGATTTTAAATTATCAGGTTGCCCTCTATCGGCTGGAGGACCTAATCACAAAATTGGCTGAAAGTAACTACATAATATCGATCCTAAACTTCAGAAATATATAATATATATTACCTACCTAAGTAGGTGTGTGTGTTTTGTTTACTTAACGTCGGCCTATTTCCGCGACTATGGCCAATCACCGACGCCAGGGAGCAGTTTCCCCTCACCATCCTGGAAATTTTGCCGAACCCCTGCCTTTCTGTAAGGACGGTAGGGATATTTAACCTGCCCAACATCGCATGGACACGGGACCGACGGCTTTACGCCCCATCCGAAGAGCGGAACGTGCAGACATTCAACGTGCTCAAATACAATGCCAGAACCTCGGTTGATGTTAATGTTATAGTTTCTACTGAAAAAGTGAAAGGAGAACCTTGAGATCGAGCCCAGTACCCTTCGGGTCAGAGGCCACGTTCTTACCTCTGAACCATCGATGCTCTACCTAAATAGGTGTGCAATAGAAAATGGTCACGTATACTATTTTATTGTAGTTACATTACTGTAACTTCAATACCAAAGTTTAAATTCATTTCTTCAAATTAAGCGGAATATGAAAATTCAAAATGTGCCTACTGTGCATTATTTTTATTCCTTGTCTATATATTAGTCAATAGCAATCTGCCTTGTTGGAGAAGCTATTTATTTCACAATGTTCATTAATTAAATAAATTTTGTCCAGCTTTGTGTTCAATTGAATTATTCATTGAATAGGGTACGTAAACTTTTTAAATATAGCTTGCAAAGAAGATGCATGTTCAAATATGCATCTTTCACGAAAGTGAGTATCTACCCAATTTAGAAGTCAGCAATAATTCGATTTCTAATTTCTAGTAAAGTAGCGTACAGTAAACCCGTATATATTAAATTGAAAGGAATCTACAAAGCTTTGCATTTATGTAAAAATCTACCGATTTTGTGCGCCATCTACTAAAAAGTAGCTAATGTAAACTCTACCGATTTATGCGCCATCTACCGAAAAAACGGGTACTTTCAACCGAAAAAAGGACCGTCGGGGTTAACATCACAATCTGACATTTATCAAAATAATTTATTAGTTGAATGTTGAATATGATATGTACCAGTGGCGATTTCTCCTAGTGAGCTAGGTGTGCGCCGCACACCCTAAAATATAATTAAAATGTGCACAGTTAAATATGTTTTATTTCTTTTTCCCTTAGTCTTAATACACTACATATTTTATGACAATCGATTTAATTTACTTATTTGATTTCATAAATAGTCGGTTAATAGTGACTTGGAATGAAGTCGGCACCACGTCTTCATTCAGAGAATATGAGTAGTTCAATAGCAACTGGGAATGAATTCTGGTTAGGTGTGCGTTGATATTTCCGAACAACTTCACTCGACAGAGTTGTATTGGTATACAATACAGTCTTCCACCCATGTGTTTAAAATAGTATGGAAATAACATTGGTTTTAACACTGCAGTGAGCGGTAAAAATACCGCTCAAGACAAATGAATGGAACGCCGGTCTAACAAACGTTGTGACAGCATTATTTACAAACATTACAACTGCGTTTGCATGGACCACAGTATTATGGAATCAAAGATTATAATACATGTTAGTAAATTTTCGTAGAAAAAATTCACTAATGGGGAGATCTCGACTTTTGAATTTTGAAAAATTGTTTGCAAATGAGCGCGCACTAGGACCCCTAAAACCCATATCCGGGGTCGGTTTCAATTTTTATATGTTTATATATATATATATATATATATATATATATATATATATATATATATATATATATATATATATATATATATATATATACATAAAAATAATGTTTCTGTTGAAAAAGATGTAGAATTTAATTTGAGTCAAGTTTTAAAATATAGAAATTTTTGATTAAAATTAAGAAACTGAATTCAAGTACCATCCATATTTCTAGAAATTGTAATGGTACATAATGAGGTGAGGTAATTTTGGAGATTAGAAATCAGATGACAAAACTTTAGAACAATTGACATTTAGATTAAAATTTAGTCAAAATTGCATCATTTGCAGCCACAAGTTTAGACTTATTTGTAAGATGCTTTCTACTATTTATATAACAATAAACTATAAACATATATATATATATATATATATATATATATATATATATATATATATATATATATATATATATATATATATATATATATATGTGTGTGTGTGTGTGTGTGTGTGTGTGTATAGGTATCACACCGATAACTCAAAATATAATCGGCCGATTTTGATAAAATTTGGCATGTACCTTCCTTCTGTAAATGGATTGGATAATTTTGTTAGTCAGGAAAATCGGACGAGGTTTTCCGGAAAAATTTTGAGTTTTTATTCGAAAAAATTTGTATCTCAAAAAATAAAAAAGATAAGATAACCAAATTTGGTAGGTAGGTTTACGATATAAAAATTAAACTATCCACCAAAAGTTAGATTTCTATGTTGGAAGATAAAAAAGTTATAATAAAATATTTTGTGCCAGATCATTTCTATGAAAATTCACTACCATAACGCACTTGCTGCATCCAGGATTTTTACACATTTTATTATTTAGTACCATATTAACATTGAACTACTTTTAATGTTTGCAGTTTTCACCCCGTTCCGGACAGTGCTAACGCTAACACAAATTTGTGTGAAGAGAAGAGCTTGATAATAATTCCATTTTCTTTTCGTGTTTTAAAGTTTTAAGTGACTTTTTAATTTGTTAGTGTTGCAGTGGGAAATTAATTTATTTATCTACGTATCATTCCCATATGGGTACAATATATATATATATATATATATATATATATATATATATATATATATATATATATATATATATATATATATATATATATATATCTTTAGGAATATTGCACTACACTGTAATCACTTTTAAATATACACTTTATTTGTTTGCTGTACGTTTGTGATTTCTTATTGGTTTGCGTGGACTGCAGTTTCGAACCGTCCCGGTTCATCATCAGCACGCTACTGGCTGCTATCGCTCCTGTCTGGTCTACGTCGGAGATTGTAGGTGGCGCACGCGCCGTGAGCTTCTAGTGGTCGGTTTCCTGTTCTCTGATTGGTTGTGCCTTCGGACTGTGTCGTGTGTATCGGTCTTCTGTCTTGATCATTGTGGTTTAATAATTTGTCTATTTGTATGGCCTTTATTAAGTTTTGTTTAAATGTTTGTACTTGGATTTGTTCTGGCATTAATTGTTTTCTATTGTTTGTTTGTTGAATGTAGTATTGTTCCCAGATTTCCATTTTTTTGTGGTCTTTAACATGTTTCATTAGTTTTAATTGGGTGATGTCTGGTTTTTGGTGTTTTGTGCCGTGAATGTGTGTAGCTACGTTTGATTTGTAGCTAGGTATGTGGATTTTATCCAATGCTGTTATATGTTCTTTGAATCTTGTTTCTATTGATTTCTTTGTCATTCCTATATATTTTTTTTTATTGCATGTGTTACATTCTATTTGATATATTCCGTTTAATTCATGTGGGTTGTGTTCTTGTTTTTTATTTATTTTGTTTATTATTTTGTTATTGGTTTTGTAGCTCATTTTTAAGTCATATTGTTTGAGTGTTTGTGTTATTTTTTTGATGTGGTGGTTATAAGTGAATGTTGTGTATTTTGTGTTTGTTTCCGGTGTTTTGTTTTCGGTTTTGTTGATTTGTTTGTTTTTGATTTGTTTTACTAGCTTTTCTATTGTTTTTTTGTTGTATCCATTTCTTTCTGCTATTTGTATTATGATGTTGTACTCCTTTTCTCGTTCGTCGTTATGAAGTGGTATATTTAGCATTCTGTTTATTAAGTATCTGTATGCGGCCATTTTGTGTGTATGTGGGTGTAGTGAGTGTTTAGGTATAGTGATGTCTGTTTGTGTGGGTTTTCTGTATATTTTGTATTCAAGCTGGTTTTCTTTTCTGATTAGTGTTAAGTCTAGGAAGTTTATGGTGTTGTTTGATTCTTTTTCTATTGTAAATTTTATGTTTCTGTTAATTTGGTTTATTTTTTCGAGGATATTGTCTATGTTGGTTTTTTGATTGTCGTATATTATTAATATATCATCGACGTATCTTATCCATTTAATGTTTGGGTCTGTCTCTTTTATGATGGTGTTGATTTTATCTTCTAACTGTTGTATGTATATTTCTGCCATAATGCTTGATAGTGGAGATCCCATTGGTAGTCCATCTTCTTGGATGTAATATTCTCCGTTGAACTCAAAGTAATTTTGTTTTAATATGATGTTTAATATTTCGCTAATTTGTTGTTTTTTGTTGTTATTTTGCATTTTATTTTCGATTATATTTGTAGTTTCGTTAATTGGTATATTGGTGTACATATTTGTTATGTCAAATGAGGCAAGTCGTGTGTTTTTGTTTATGTTTATATTTTCTAGTTTATCCACTAGTTCTATGGAGTTTTTTATGTTAAATTTGTTTTCTAGTTGTATTTCTTGTTTTAGTACTTGGTCCATTTCCTTTGCTATTTTGTATGAAGGTGCATCTTTGAAGTTGATGAGTGGTCTTATTGGGTATCCCGTTTTGTGTATTTTTATTATTCCTGTCATTGGTGGTGCTTTAGGGTTGTTGTTATAATAATGTGTTGTTTTTTGGTTGAATATTGTCTTGTGTTTTTTTATGATGTTTAATATTTGATTTTGGAATTTTTTCGTTGGGTTTTCGTTCAGTTTTTTGCATTTGTTTGTTGAGATGAAAGTGTTTGTTTTTTCTATATAGTCCTGTGTTTTTATTGCTATTAGTGCGTCGCTTTTATCTGTTTTTGCTATTGTTATGTTGTTATATGTGACTTTGTTTCTTATTTGTTTGATCATTTTTTCATGTGTATGGTTTTTTGATTTAGTCTTGTCAATAATTCTGTTTATTTCTGTTGCTAGTTGGTTTTTCAGTGGTTCTAAGTTTGGGCTATTTATTGAGTTTATCGCGTGTTGTGTGTCCACTATTATGTTCTCTATTGTAGATTTTTTTGTATCTAAAAAGTTGGTTTTTATGTTGTTTTCTATGAATTCTTTTTCTTCTTTTGTGAATTTTGTGTCTGTTATGTTTATAAATCTATCCTGAAATATGTGGTGTGTTGTGGTTGTTATGTTTACATTATCTAGTTTGTTCTTTTTAAGGTTGTGTAGTTTTTTGTTTATTTTCTCTAATTTGTGTTTATAATCGGTTTTTATGTTGTGCATTATATTGTTATATGTTTGTGTCCATGTGTCGTATTTCATCTGGTTTGCTAATAAAAGATGAAGTCTATATAATTTTTTTGTAAGTGTGGTTATGTTGCTGTATTGATGTTTTATTTCGTTCGTGATGTATAGTTTTTCTGCTTGTGTTTGGGTGTATTTGGCCGTATTGGTATGGTTATGAACAGTGATTTTAGCGTATTTTGGTGTTAATTTGTGTCTTAGGCATTCTCTATTGAAGTATATGTTGGCTTTGTTATAATATATTTTCCTGTAAGTATTTTTGAATAATTTGATGTTTGTCTGTATGTTATCGCTGTCATGTTGGCCATTTTGTGTGTTATTATCTTGTGTTGTATTCATGTTTCTGGAATTTTCCCTATTTTGTAGTTACTCACTGTACACGTGTTATTAGTATGTTCGTTATTGGTGTTAATTATTTGTGCGTTATTACCTTGTGTGGCTTTAATATCTTTAGGAATATTGCACTACACTAATCACTTTTAAATATACACTTTATTTGTTTGCTGTACGTTTGTGATTTCTTATTGGTTTGCGTGGACTGCAGTTTCGAACCGTCCCGGTTCATCATCAGCACGCTACTGGCTGCTATCGCTCCTGTCTGGTCTACGTCGGAGATTGTAGGTGGCGCACGCGCCGTGAGCTTCTAGTGGTCGGTTTCCTGTTCTCTGATTGGTTGTGCCTTCGGACTGTGTCGTGTGTATCGGTCTTCTGTCTTGATCACTGTGGTTTAATAATTTGTCTATTTGTATGGCCTTTATTAAGTTTTGTTTAAATGTTTGTACTTGGATTTGTTCTGGCATTAATTGTTTTCTATTGTTTGTTTGTTGAATGTAGTATTGTTCCCAGATTTCCATTTTTTTGTGGTCTTTAACATGTTTCATTAGTTTTAATTGGGTGATGTCTGGTTTTTGGTGTTTTGTGCCGTGAATGTGTGTAGCTACGTTTGATTTGTAGCTAGGTATGTGGATTTTATCCAATGCTGTTATATGTTCTTTGAATCTTGTTTCTATTGATTTCTTTGTCATTCCTATATATTTTTTATTGCATGTGTTACATTCTATTTGATATATTCCGTTTAATTCATGTGGGTTGTGTTCTTGTTTTTTATTTATTTTGTTTATTATTTTGTTATTGGTTTTGTAGCTCATTTTTAAGTCATATTGTTTGAGTGTTTGTGTTATTTTTTTGATGTGGTGGTTATAAGTGAATGTTGTGTATTTTGTGTTTGTTTCCGGTGTTTTGTTTTCGGTTTTGTTGATTTGTTTGTTTTTGATTTGTTTTACTAGCTTTTCTATTGTTTTTTTGTTGTATCCATTTCTTTCTGCTATTTGTATTATGATGTTGTACTCCTTTTCTCGTTCGTCGTTATGAAGTGGTATATTTAGCATTCTGTTTATTAAGTATCTGTATGCGGCCATTTTGTGTGTATGTGGGTGTAGTGAGTGTTTAGGTATAGTGATGTCTGTTTGTGTGGGTTTTCTGTATATTTTGTATTCAAGCTGGTTTTCTTTTCTGATTAGTGTTAAGTCTAGGAAGTTTATGGTGTTGTTTGATTCTTTTTCTATTGTAAATTTTATGTTTCTGTTAATTTGGTTCATTTTTTCGAGGATATTGTCTATGTTGGTTTTTTGATTGTCGTATATTATTAATATATCATCGACGTATCTTATCCATTTAATGTTTGGGTCTGTCTCTTTTATGATGGTGTTGATTTTATCTTCTAACTGTTGTATGTATATTTCTGCCATAATGCTTGATAGTGGAGATCCCATTGGTAGTCCATCTTCTTGGATGTAATATTCTCCGTTGAACTCAAAGTAATTTTGTTTTAATATGATGTTTAATATTTCGCTAATTTGTTGTTTTTTGTTGTTATTTTGCATTTTATTTTCGATTATATTTGTAGTTTCGTTAATTGGTATATTGGTGTACATATTTGTTATGTCAAATGAGGCAAGTCGTGTGTTTTTGTTTATGTTTATATTTTCTAGTTTATCCACTAGTTCTATGGAGTTTTTTATGTTAAATTTGTTTTCTAGTTGTATTTCTTGTTTTAGTATTTGGTCCATTTCCTTTGCTATTTTGTATGAAGGTGCATCTTTGAAGTTGATGAGTGGTCTTATTGGGTATCCCGTTTTGTGTATTTTTATTATTCCTGTCATTGGTGGTGCTTTAGGGTTGTTGTTATAATAATGTGTTGTTTTTTGGTTGAATATTGTCTTGTGTTTTTTTATGATGTTTAATATTTGATTTTGGAATTTTTTCGTTGGGTTTTCGTTCAGTTTTTTGCATTTGTTTGTTGAGATGAAAGTGTTTGTTTTTTCTATATAGTCCTGTGTTTTTATTGCTATTAGTGCGTCGCTTTTATCTGTTTTTGCTATTGTTATGTTGTTATATGTGACTTTGTTTCTTATTTGTTTGATCATTTTTTCATGTGTATGGTTTTTTGATTTAGTCTTGTCAATAATTCTGTTTATTTCTGTTGCTAGTTGGTTTTTCAGTGGTTCTAAGTTTGGGCTATTTATTGAGTTTATCGCGTGTTGTGTGTCCACTATTATGTTCTCTATTGTAGATTTTTTTGTATCTAAAAAGTTGGTTTTTATGTTGTTTTCTATGAATTCTTTTTCTTCTTTTGTGAATTTTGTGTCTGTTATGTTTATAAATCTATCCTGAAATATGTGGTGTGTTGTGGTTGTTATGTTTACATTATCTAGTTTGTTCTTTTTAAGGTTGTGTAGTTTTTTGTTTATTTTCTCTAATTTGTGTTTATAATCGGTTTTTATGTTGTGCATTATATTGTTATATGTTTGTGTCCATGTGTCGTATTTCATCTGGTTTGCTAATAAAAGATGAAGTCTATATAATTTTTTGTAAGTGTGGTTATGTTGCTGTATTGATGTTTTATTTCGTTCGTGATGTATAGTTTTTCTGCTTGTGTTTGGGTGTATTTGGCCGTATTGGTATGGTTATGAACAGTGATTTTAGCGTATTTTGGTGTTAATTTGTGTCTTAGGCATTCTCTATTGAAGTATATGTTGGCTTTGTTATAATATATTTTCCTGTAAGTATTTTTGAATAATTTGATGTTTGTCTGTATGTTATCGCTGTCATGTTGGCCATTTTGTGTGTTATTATCTTGTGTTGTATTCATGTTTCTGGAATTTTCCCTATTTTGTAGTTACTCACTGTACACGTGTTATTAGTATGTTCGTTATTGGTGTTAATTATTTGTGCGTTATTACCTTGTGTGGCTTTAATATCTTTAGGAATATTGCACTACACTGTAATCACTTTTAAATATACACTTTATTTGTTTGCTGTACGTTTGTGATTTCTTATTGGTTTGCGTGGACTGCAGTTTCGAACCGTCCCGGTTCATCATCAGCACGCTACTGGCTGCTATCGCTCCTGTCTGGTCTACGTCGGAGATTGTAGGTGGCGCACGCGCCGTGAGCTTCTAGTGGTCGGTTTCCTGTTCTCTGATTGGTTGTGCCTTCGGACTGTGTCGTGTGTATCGGTCTTCTGTCTTGATCACTGTGGTTTAATAATTTGTCTATTTGTATGGCCTTTATTAAGTTTTGTTTAAATGTTTGTACTTGGATTTGTTCTGGCATTAATTGTTTTCTATTGTTTGTTTGTTGAATGTAGTATTGTTCCCAGATTTCCATTTTTTTGTGGTCTTTAACATGTTTCATTAGTTTTAATTGGGTGATGTCTGGTTTTTGGTGTTTTGTGCCGTGAATGTGTGTAGCTACGTTTGATTTGTAGCTAGGTATGTGGATTTTATCCAATGCTGTTATATGTTCTTTGAATCTTGTTTCTATTGATTTCTTTGTCATTCCTATATATTTTTTATTGCATGTGTTACATTCTATTTGATATATTCCGTTTAATTCATGTGGGTTGTGTTCTTGTTTTTTATTTATTTTGTTTATTATTTTGTTATTGGTTTTGTAGCTCATTTTTAAGTCATATTGTTTGAGTGTTTGTGTTATTTTTTTGATGTGGTGGTTATAAGTGAATGTTGTGTATATTGTGTTTGTTTCCGGTGTTTTGTTTTCGGTTTTGTTGATTTGTTTGTTTTTGATTTGTTTTACTAGCTTTTCTATTGTTTTTTTGTTGTATCCATTTCTTTCTGCTATTTGTATTATGATGTTGTACTCCTTTTCTCGTTCGTCGTTATGAAGTGGTATATTTAGCATTCTGTTTATTAAGTATCTGTATGCGGCCATTTTGTGTGTATGTGGGTGTAGTGAGTGTTTAGGTATAGTGATGTCTGTTTGTGTGGGTTTTCTGTATATTTTGTATTCAAGCTGGTTTTCTTTTCTGATTAGTGTTTTTAGGAAGTTTATGGTGTTGTTTGATTCTTTTTCTATTGTAAATTTTATGTTTCTGTTAATTTGGTTTATTTTTTCGAGGATATTGTCTATGTTGGTTTTTTGATTGTCGTATATTATTAATATATCATCGACGTATCTTATCCATTTAATGTTTGGGTCTGTCTCTTTTATGATGGTGTTGATTTTATCTTCTAACTGTTGTATGTATATTTCTGCCATAATGCTTGATAGTGGAGATCCCATTGGTAGTCCATCTTCTTGGATGTAATATTCTCCGTTGAACTCAAAGTAATTTTGTTTTAATATGATGTTTAATATTTCGCTAATTTGTTGTTTTTTGTTGTTATTTTGCATTTTATTTTCGATTATATTTGTAGTTTCGTTAATTGGTATATTGGTGTACATATTTGTTATGTCAAATGAGGCAAGTCGTGTGTTTTTGTTTATGTTTATATTTTCTAGTTTATCCACTAGTTCTATGGAGTTTTTTATGTTAAATTTGTTTTCTAGTTGTATTTCTTGTTTTAGTACTTGGTCCATTTCCTTTGCTATTTTGTATGAAGGTGCATCTTTGAAGTTGATGAGTGGTCTTATTGGGTATCCCGTTTTGTGTATTTTTATTATTCCTGTCATTGGTGGTGCTTTAGGGTTGTTGTTATAATAATGTGTTGTTTTTTGGTTGAATATTATCTTGTGTTTTTTTATGATGTTTAATATTTGATTTTGGAATTTTTTCGTTGGGTTTTCGTTCAGTTTTTTGCATTTGTTTGTTGAGATGAAAGTGTTTGTTTTTTCTATATAGTCCTGTGTTTTTATTGCTATTAGTGCGTCGCTTTTATCTGTTTTTGCTATTGTTATGTTGTTATATGTGACTTTGTTTCTTATTTGTTTGATCATTTTTTCATGTGTATGGTTTTTTGATTTAGTCTTGTCAATAATTCTGTTTATTTCTGTTGCTAGTTGGTTTTTCAGTGGTTCTAAGTTTGGGCTATTTATTGAGTTTATCGCGTGTTGTGTGTCCACTATTATGTTCTCTATTGTAGATTTTTTTGTATCTAAAAAGTTGGTTTTTATGTTGTTTTCTATGAATTCTTTTTCTTCTTTTGTGAATTTTGTGTCTGTTATGTTTATAAATCTATCCTGAAATATGTGGTGTGTTGTGGTTGTTATGTTTACATTATCTAGTTTGTTCTTTTTAAGGTTGTGTAGTTTTTTGTTTATTTTCTCTAATTTGTGTTTATAATCGGTTTTTATGTTGTGCATTATATTGTTATATGTTTGTGTCCATGTGTCGTATTTCATCTGGTTTGCTAATAAAAGATGAAGTCTATATAATTTTTTTGTAAGTGTGGTTATGTTGCTGTATTGATGTTTTATTTCGTTCGTGATGTATAGTTTTTCTGCTTGTGTTTGGGTGTATTTGGCCGTATTGGTATGGTTATGAACAGTGATTTTAGCGTATTTTGGTGTTAATTTGTGTCTTAGGCATTCTCTATTGAAGTATATGTTGGCTTTGTTATAATATATTTTCCTGTAAGTATTTTTGAATAATTTGATGTTTGTCTGTATGTTATCGCTGTCATGTTGGCCATTTTGTGTGTTATTATCTTGTGTTCTATTCATGTTTCTGGAATTTTCCCTATTTTGTAGTTACTCACTGTACACGTGTTATTAGTATGTTCGTTATTGGTGTTAATTATTTGTGCGTTATTACCTTGTGTGGCTTTAATATCTTTAGGAATATTGCACTACACTGTAATCACTTTTAAATATACACTTTATTTGTTTGCTGTACGTTTGTGATTTCTTATTGGTTTGCGTGGACTGCAGTTTCGAACCGTCCCGGTTCATCATCAGCACGCTACTGGCTGCTATCGCTCCTGTCTGGTCTACGTCGGAGATTGTAGGTGGCGCACGCGCCGTGAGCTTCTAGTGGTCGGTTTCCTGTTCTCTGATTGGTTGTGCCTTCGGACTGTGTCGTGTGTATCGGTCTTCTGTCTTGATCACTGTGGTTTAATAATTTGTCTATTTGTATGGCCTTTATTAAGTTTTGTTAAAATGTTTGTACTTGGATTTGTTCTGGCATTAATTGTTTTCTATTGTTTGTTTGTTGAATGTAGTATTGTTCCCAGATTTCCATTTTTTTGTGGTCTTTAACATGTTTCATTAGTTTTAATTGGGTGATGTCTGGTTTTTGGTGTTTTGTGCCGTGAATGTGTGTAGCTACGTTTGATTTGTAGCTAGGTATGTGGATTTTATCCAATGCTGTTATATGTTCTTTGAATCTTGTTTCTATTGATTTCTTTGTCATTCCTATATATTTTTTATTGCATGTGTTACATTCTATTTGATATATTCCGTTTAATTCATGTGGGTTGTGTTCTTGTTTTTTATTTATTTTGTTTATTATTTTGTTATTGGTTTTGTAGCTCATTTTTAAGTCATATTGTTTGAGTGTTTGTGTTATTTTTTTGATGTGGTGGTTATAAGTGAATGTTGTGTATTTTGTGTTTGTTTCCGGTGTTTTGTTTTCGGTTTTGTTGATTTGTTTGTTTTTGATTTGTTTTACTAGCTTTTCTATTGTTTTTTTGTTGTATCCATTTCTTTCTGCTATTTGTATTATGATGTTGTACTCCTTTTCTCGTTCGTCGTTATGAAGTGGTATATTTAGCATTCTGTTTATTAAGTATCTGTATGCGGCCATTTTGTGTGTATGTGGGTGTAGTGAGTGTTTAGGTATAGTGATGTCTGTTTGTGTGGGTTTTCTGTATATTTTGTATTCAAGCTGGTTTTCTTTTCTGATTAGTGTTAAGTCTAGGAAGTTTATGGTGTTGTTTGATTCTTTTTCTATTGTAAATTTTATGTTTCTGTTAATTTGGTTTATTTTTTCGAGGATATTGTCTATGTTGGTTTTTTGATTGTCGTATATTATTAATATATCATCGACGTATCTTATCCATTTAATGTTTGGGTCTGTCTCTTTTATGATGGTGTTGATTTTATCTTCTAACTGTTGTATGTATATTTCTGCCATAATGCTTGATAGTGGAGATCCCATTGGTAGTCCATCTTCTTGGATGTAATATTCTCCGTTGAACTCAAAGTAATTTTGTTTTAATATGATGTTTAATATTTCGCTAATTTGTTGTTTTTTGTTGTTATTTTGCATTTTATTTTCGATTATATTTGTAGTTTCGTTAATTGGTATATTGGTGTACATATTTGTTATGTCAAATGAGGCAAGTCGTGTGTTTTTGTTTATGTTTATATTTTCTAGTTTATCCACTAGTTCTATGGAGTTTTTTATGTTAAATTTGTTTTCTAGTTGTATTTCTTGTTTTAGTACTTGGTCCATTTCCTTTGCTATTTTGTATGAAGGTGCATCTTTGAAGTTGATGAGTGGTCTTATTGGGTATCCCGTTTTGTGTATTTTTATTATTCCTGTCATTGGTGGTGCTTTAGGGTTGTTGTTATAATAATGTGTTGTTTTTTGGTTGAATATTGTCTTGTGTTTTTTTATGATGTTTAATATTTGATTTTGGAATTTTTTCGTTGGGTTTTCGTTCAGTTTTTTGCATTTGTTTGTTGAGATGAAAGTGTTTGTTTTTTTCTATATAGTCCTGTGTTTTTATTGCTATTAGTGCGTCGCTTTTATCTGTTTTTGCTATTGTTATGTTGTTATATGTGACTTTGTTTCTTATTTGTTTGATCATTTTTTCATGTGTATGGTTTTTTGATTTAGTCTTGTCAATAATTCTGTTTATTTCTGTTGCTAGTTGGTTTTTCAGTGGTTCTAAGTTTGGGCTATTTATTGAGTTTATCGCGTGTTGTGTGTCCACTATTATGTTCTCTATTGTAGATTTTTTTGTATCTAAAAAGTTGGTTTTTATGTTGTTTTCTATGAATTCTTTTTCTTCTTTTGTGAATTTTGTGTCTGTTATGTTTATAAATCTATCCTGAAATATGTGGTGTGTTGTGGTTGTTATGTTTACATTATCTAGTTTGTTCTTTTTAAGGTTGTGTAGTTTTTTGTTTATTTTCTCTAATTTGTGTTTATAATCGGTTTTTATGTTGTGCATTATATTGTTATATGTTTGTGTCCATGTGTCGTATTTCATCTGGTTTGCTAATAAAAGATGAAGTCTATATAATTTTTTTGTAAGTGTGGTTATGTTGCTGTATTGATGTTTTATTTCGTTCGTGATGTATAGTTTTTCTGCTTGTGTTTGGGTGTATTTGGCCGTATTGGTATGGTTATGAACAGTGATTTTAGCGTATTTTGGTGTTAATTTGTGTCTTAGGCATTCTCTATTGAAGTATATGTTGGCTTTGTTATAATATATTTTCCTGTAAGTATTTTTGAATAATTTGATGTTTGTCTGTATGTTATCGCTGTCATGTTGGCCATTTTGTGTGTTATTATCTTGTGTTGTATTCATGTTTCTGGAATTTTCCCTATTTTGTAGTTACTCACTGTACACGTGTTATTAGTATGTTCGTTATTGGTGTTAATTATTTGTGCGTTATTACCTTGTGTGGCTTTAATATCTTTAGGAATATTGCACTACACTGTAATCACTTTTAAATATACACTTTATTTGTTTGCTGTACGTTTGTGATTTCTTATTGGTTTGCGTGGACTGCAGTTTCGAACCGTCCCGGTTCATCATCAGCACGCTACTGGCTGCTATCGCTCCTGTCTGGTCTACGTCGGAGATTGTAGGTGGCGCACGCGCCGTGAGCTTCTAGTGGTCGGTTTCCTGTTCTCTGATTGGTTGTGCCTTCGGACTGTGTCGTGTGTATCGGTCTTCTGTCTTGATCACTGTGGTTTAATAATTTGTCTATTTGTATGGCCTTTATTAAGTTTTGTTTAAATGTTTGTACTTGGATTTGTTCTGGCATTAATTGTTTTCTATTGTTTGTTTGTTGATTGTAGTATTGTTCCCAGATTTCCATTTTTTTGTGGTCTTTAACATGTTTCATTAGTTTTAATTGGGTGATGTCATACCAACACCATAAACTTCCTAGACTTAACACTAATCAGAAAAGAAAACCAGCTTGAATACAAAATATACAGAAAACCCACACAAACAGACATCACTATACCTAAACACTCACTACACCCACATACACACAAAATGGCCGCATACAGATACTTAATAAACAGAATGCTAAATATACCACTTCATAACGACGAACGAGAAAAGGAGTACAACATCATAATACAAATAGCAGAAAGAAATGGATACAACAAAAAAACAATAGAAAAGCTAGTAAAACAAATCAAAAACAAACAAATCAACAAAACCGAAAACAAAACACCGGAAACAAACACAAAATACACAACATTCACTTATAACCACCACATCAAAAAAATAACACAAACACTCAAACAATATGACTTAAAAATGAGCTACAAAACCAATAACAAAATAATAAACAAAATAAATAAAAAACAAGAACACAACCCACATGAATTAAACGGAATATATCAAATAGAATGTAACACATGCAATAAAAAAAAATATATAGGAATGACAAAGAAATCAATAGAAACAAGATTCAAAGAACATATAAAAGCATTGGATAAAAACCACATACCTAGCTACAAATCAAACGTAGCTACACACATTCACGGCACAAAACACCAAAAACCAGACATCACCCAATTAAAACTAATGAAACATGTTAAAGACCACAAAAAAATGGAAATCTGGGAACAATACTACATTCAACAAACAAACAATAGAAAACAATTAATGCCAGAACAAATCAAAGTACAAACATTTAAACAAAACTTAATAAAGGCCACACAAATAGACAAATTATTAAACCACAGTGATCAAGACAGAAGACCGATACACACGACACAGTCCGAAGGCACAACCAATCAGAGAACAGGAAACCGACCACTAGAAGCTCACGGCGCGTGCGCCACCTACAATCTCCGACGTAGACCAGACAGGAGCGATAGCAGCCAGTAGCGTGCTGATGATGAACCGGGACGGTTCGAAACTGCAGTCCACCAATAAGAAATCACAAACGTACAGCAAACAAATAAAGTGTATATTTAAAAGTGATTACAGTGTAGTGCAATATTCCTAAAGATATTAAAGCCACACAAGGTAATAACGCACAAATAATTAACACCAATAACGAACATACTAATAACACGTGTACAGTGAGTAACTACAAAATAGGGAAAATTCCAGAAACATGAATACAACACAAGATAATAACACACAAAATGGCCAACATGACAGCGATAACATACAGACAAACATCAAATTATTCAAAAATACTTACAGGAAAATATATTATAACAAAGCCAACATATACTTCAATAGAGAATGCCTAAGACACAAATTAACACCAAAATACGCTAAAATCACTGTTCATAACCATACCAATACGGCCAAATACACCCAAACACAAGCAGAAAAACTATACATCACGAACGAAATAAAACATCAATACAGCAACATAACCACACTTACAAAAAAATTATATAGACTTCATCTTTTATTAGCAAACCAGATGAAATACGACACATGGACACAAACATATAACAATATAATGCACAACATAAAAACCGATTATAAACACAAATTAGAGAAAATAAACAAAAAACTACACAACCTTAAAAAGAACAAACTAGATAATGTAAACATAACAACCACAACACACCACATATTTCAGGATAGATTTATAAACATAACAGACACAAAATTCACAAAAGAAGAAAAAGAATTCATAGAAAACAACATAAAAACCAACTTTTTAGATACAAAAAAATCTACAATAGAGAACATAATAGTGGACACACAACACGCGATAAACTCAATAAATAGCCCAAACTTAGAACCACTGAAAAACCAACTAGCAACAGAAATAAACAGAATTATTGACAAGACTAAATCAAAAAACCATACACATGAAAAAATGATCAAACAAATAAGAAACAAAGTCACATATAACAACATAACAATAGCAAAAACAGATAAAAGCGACGCACTAATAGCAATAAAAACACAGGACTATATAGAAAAAACAAACACTTTCATCTCAACAAACAAATGCAAAAAACTGAACGAAAACCCAACGAAAAAATTCCAAAATCAAATATTAAACATCATAAAAAAACACAAGACAATATTCAACCAAAAAACAACACATTATTATAACAACAACCCTAAAGCACCACCAATGACAGGAATAATAAAAATACACAAAACGGGATACCCAATAAGACCACTCATCAACTTCAAAGATGCACCTTCATACAAAATAGCAAAGGAAATGGACCAAGTACTAAAACAAGAAATACAACTAGAAAACAAATTTAACATAAAAAACTCCATAGAACTAGTGGATAAACTAGAAAATATAAACATAAACAAAAACACACGACTTGCCTCATTTGACATAAAAAATATGTACACCAATATACCAATTAACGAAACTACAAATATAATCGAAAATAAAATGCAAAATAACAACAAAAAACAACAAATTAGCGAAATATTAAACATCATATTAAAACAAAATTACTTTGAGTTCAACGGAGAATATTACATCCAAGAAGATGGACTACCAATGGGATCTCCACTATCAAGCATTATGGCAGAAATATACATACAACAGTTAGAAGATAAAATCAACACCATCATAAAAGAGACAGACCCAAACATTAAATGGATAAGATACGTCGATGATATATTAATAATATACGACAATCAAAAAACCAACATAGACAATATCCTCGAAAAAATAAACCAAATTAACAGAAACATAAAATTTACAATAGAAAAAGAATCAAACAACACCATAAACTTCCTAGACTTAACACTAATCAGAAAAGAAAACCAGCTTGAATACAAAATATACAGAAAACCCACACAAACAGACATCACTATACCTAAACACTCACTACACCCACATACACACAAAATGGCCGCATACAGATACTTAATAAACAGAATGCTAAATATACCACTTCATAACGACGAACGAGAAAAGGAGTACAACATCATAATACAAATAGCAGAAAGAAATGGATACAACAAAAAAACAATAGAAAAGCTAGTAAAACAAATCAAAAACAAACAAATCAACAAAACCGAAAACAAAACACCGGAAACAAACACAAAATACACAACATTCACTTATAACCACCACATCAAAAAAATAACACAAACACTCAAACAATATGACTTAAAAATGAGCTACAAAACCAATAACAAAATAATAAACAAAATAAATAAAAAACAAGAACACAACCCACATGAATTAAACGGAATATATCAAATAGAATGTAACACATGCAATAAAAAAAAATATATAGGAATGACAAAGAAATCAATAGAAACAAGATTCAAAGAACATATAACAGCATTGGATAAAAACCACATACCTAGCTACAAATCAAACGTAGCTACACACATTCACGGCACAAAACACCAAAAACCAGACATCACCCAATTAAAACTAATGAAACATGTTAAAGACCACAAAAAAATGGAAATCTGGGAACAATACTACATTCAACAAACAAACAATAGAAAACAATTAATGCCAGAACAAATCCAAGTACAAACATTTAAACAAAACTTAATAAAGGCCATACAAATAGACAAATTATTAAACCACAATGATCAAGACAGAAGACCGATACACACGACACAGTCCGAAGGCACAACCAATCAGAGAACAGGAAACCGACCACTAGAAGCTCACGGCGCGTGCGCCACCTACAATCTCCGACGTAGACCAGACAGGAGCGATAGCAGCCAGTAGCGTGCTGATGATGAACCGGGACGGTTCGAAACTGCAGTCCACGCAAACCAATAAGAAATCACAAACGTACAGCAAACAAATAAAGTGTATATTTAAAAGTGATTACAGTGTAGTGCAATATTCCTAAAGATATTAAAGCCACACAAGGTAATAACGCACAAATAATTAACACCAATAACGAACATACTAATAACACGTGTACAGTGAGTAACTACAAAATAGGGAACATTCCAGAAACATGAATACAACACAAGATAATAACACACAAAATGGCCAACATGACAGCGATAACATACAGACAAACATCAAATTATTCAAAAATACTTACAGGAAAATATATTATAACAAAGCCAACATATACTTCAATAGAGAATGCCTAAGACACAAATTAACACCAAAATACGCTAAAATCACTGTTCATAACCATACCAATACGGCCAAATACACCCAAACACAAGCAGAAAAACTATACATCACGAACGAAATAAAACATCAATACAGCAACATAACCACACTTACAAAAAAATTATATAGACTTCATCTTTTATTAGCAAACCAGATGAAATACGACACATGGACACAAACATATAACAATATAATGCACAACATAAAAACCGATTATAAACACAAATTAGAGAAAATAAACAAAAAACTACACAACCTTAAAAAGAACAAACTAGATAATGTAAACATAACAACCACAACACACCACATATTTCAGGATAGATTTATAAACATAACAGACACAAAATTCACAAAAGAAGAAAAAGAATTCATAGAAAACAACATAAAAACCAACTTTTTAGATACAAAAAAATCTACAATAGAGAACATAATAGTGGACACACAACACGCGATAAACTCAATAAATAGCCCAAACTTAGAACCACTGAAAAACCAACTAGCAACAGAAATAAACAGAATTATTGACAAGACTAAATCAAAAAACCATACACATGAAAAAATGATCAAACAAATAAGAAACAAAGTCACATATAACAACATAACAATAGCAAAAACAGATAAAAGCGACGCACTAATAGCAATAAAAACACAGGACTATATAGAAAAAACAAACACTTTCATCTCAACAAACAAATGCAAAAAACTGAACGAAAACCCAACGAAAAAATTCCAAAATCAAATATTAAACATCATAAAAAAACACAAGACAATATTCAACCAAAAAACAACACATTATTATAACAACAACCCTAAAGCACCACCAATGACAGGAATAATAAAAATACACAAAACGGGATACCCAATAAGACCACTCATCAACTTCAAAGATGCACCTTCATACAAAATAGCAAAGGAAATGGACCAAGTACTAAAACAAGAAATACAACTAGAAAACAAATTTAACATAAAAAACTCCATAGAACTAGTGGATAAACTAGAAAATATAAACATAAACAAAAACACACGACTTGCCTCATTTGACATAACAAATATGTACACCAATATACCAATTAACGAAACTACAAATATAATCGAAAATAAAATGCAAAATAACAACAAAAAACAACAAATTAGCGAAATATTAAACATCATATTAAAACAAAATTACTTTGAGTTCAACGGAGAATATTACATCCAAGAAGATGGACTACCAATGGGATCTCCACTATCAAGCATTATGGCAGAAATATACATACAACAGTTAGAAGATAAAATCAACACCATCATAAAAGAGACAGACCCAAACATTAAATGGATAAGATACGTCGATGATATATTAATAATATACGACAATCAAAAAACCAACATAGACAATATCCTCGAAAAAATAAACAAAATTAACAGAAACATAAAATTTACAATAGAAAAAGAATCAAACAACACCATAAACTTCCTAGACTTAACACTAATCAGAAAAGAAAACCAGCTTGAATACAAAATATACAGAAAACCCACACAAACAGACATCACTATACCTAAACACTCACTACACCCACATACACACAAAATGGCCGCATACAGATACTTAATAAACAGAATGCTAAATATACCACTTCATAACGACGAACGAGAAAAGGAGTACAACATCATAATACAAATAGCAGAAAGAAATGGATACAACAAAAAACAATAGAAAAGCTAGTAAAACAAATCAAAAACAAACAAATCAACAAAACCGAAAACAAAACACCGGAAACAAACACAAAATACACAACATTCACTTATAACCACCACATCAAAAAAATAACACAAACACTCAAACAATATGACTTAAAAATGAGCTACAAAACCAATAACAAAATAATAAACAAAATAAATAAAAAACAAGAACACAACCCACATGAATTAAACGGAATATATCAAATAGAATGTAACACATGCAATAAAAAAAAATATATAGGAATGACAAAGAAATCAATAGAAACAAGATTCAAAGAACATATAACAGCATTGGATAAAAACCACATACCTAGCTACAAATCAAACGTAGCTACACACATTCACGGCACAAAACACCAAAAACCAGACATCACCCAATTAAAACTAATGAAACATGTTAAAGACCACAAAAAAATGGAAATCTGGGAACAATACTACATTCAACAAACAAACAATAGAAAACAATTAATGCCAGAACAAATCCAAGTACAAACATTTAAACAAAACTTAATAAAGGCCATACAAATAGACAAATTATTAAACCACAATGATCAAGACAGAAGACCGATACACACGACACAGTCCGAAGGCACAACCAATCAGAGAACAGGAAACCGACCACTAGAAGCTCACGGCGCGTGCGCCACCTACAATCTCCGACGTAGACCAGACAGGAGCGATAGCAGCCAGTAGCGTGCTGATGATGAACCGGGACGGTTCGAAACTGCAGTCCACGCAAACCAATAAGAAATCACAAACGTACAGCAAACAAATAAAGTGTATATTTAAAAGTGATTACAGTGTAGTGCAATATTCCTAAAGATATTAAAGCCACACAAGGTAATAACGCACAAATAATTAACACCAATAACGAACATACTAATAACACGTGTACAGTGAGTAACTACAAAATAGGGAACATTCCAGAAACATGAATACAACACAAGATAATAACACACAAAATGGCCAACATGACAGCGATAACATACAGACAAACATCAAATTATTCAAAAATACTTACAGGAAAATATATTATAACAAAGCCAACATATACTTCAATAGAGAATGCCTAAGACACAAATTAACACCAAAATACGCTAAAATCACTGTTCATAACCATACCAATACGGCCAAATACACCCAAACACAAGCAGAAAAACTATACATCACGAACGAAATAAAACATCAATACAGCAACATAACCACACTTACAAAAAAATTATATAGACTTCATCTTTTATTAGCAAACCAGATGAAATACGACACATGGACACAAACATATAACAATATAATGCACAACATAAAAACCGATTATAAACACAAATTAGAGAAAATAAACAAAAAACTACACAACCTTAAAAAGAACAAACTAGATAATGTAAACATAACAACCACAACACACCACATATTTCAGGATAGATTTATAAACATAACAGACACAAAATTCACAAAAGAAGAAAAAGAATTCATAGAAAACAACATAAAAACCAACTTTTTAGATACAAAAAAATCTACAATAGAGAACATAATAGTGGACACACAACACGCGATAAACTCAATAAATAGCCCAAACTTAGAACCACTGAAAAACCAACTAGCAACAGAAATAAACAGAATTATTGACAAGACTAAATCAAAAAACCATACACATGAAAAAATGATCAAACAAATAAGAAACAAAGTCACATATAACAACATAACAATAGCAAAAACAGATAAAAGCGACGCACTAATAGCAATAAAAACACAGGACTATATAGAAAAAACAAACACTTTCATCTCAACAAACAAATGCAAAAAACTGAACGAAAACCCAACGAAAAAATTCCAAAATCAAATATTAAACATCATAAAAAAACACAAGACAATATTCAACCAAAAAACAACACATTATTATAACAACAACCCTAAAGCACCACCAATGACAGGAATAATAAAAATACACAAAACGGGATACCCAATAAGACCACTCATCAACTTCAAAGATGCACCTTCATACAAAATAGCAAAGGAAATGGACCAAGTACTAAAACAAGAAATACAACTAGAAAACAAATTTAACATAAAAAACTCCATAGAACTAGTGGATAAACTAGAAAATATAAACATAAACAAAAACACACGACTTGCCTCATTTGACATAACAAATATGTACACCAATATACCAATTAACGAAACTACAAATATAATCGAAAATAAAATGCAAAATAACAACAAAAAACAACAAATTAGCGAAATATTAAACATCATATTAAAACAAAATTACTTTGAGTTCAACGGAGAATATTACATCCAAGAAGATGGACTACCAATGGGATCTCCACTATCAAGCATTATGGCAGAAATATACATACAACAGTTAGAAGATAAAATCAACACCATCATAAAAGAGACAGACCCAAACATTAAATGGATAAGATACGTCGATGATATATTAATAATATACGACAATCAAAAAACCAACATAGAGAATATCCTCGAAAAAATAAACCAAATTAACAGAAACATAAAATTTACAATAGAAAAAGAATCAAACAACACCATAAACTTCCTAGACTTAACACTAATCAGAAAAGAAAACCAGCTTGAATACAAAATATACAGAAAACCCACACAAACAGACATCACTATACCTAAACACTCACTACACCCACATACACACAAAATGGCCGCATACAGATACTTAATAAACAGAATGCTAAATATACCACTTCATAACGACGAACGAGAAAAGGAGTACAACATCATAATACAAATAGCAGAAAGAAATGGATACAACAAAAAAACAATAGAAAAGCTAGTAAAACAAATCAAAAACAAACAAATCAACAAAACCGAAAACAAAACACCGGAAACAAACACAAAATACACAACATTCACTTATAACCACCACATCAAAAAAATAACACAAACACTCAAACAATATGACTTAAAAATGAGCTACAAAACCAATAACAAAATAATAAACAAAATAAATAAAAAACAAGAACACAACCCACATGAATTAAACGGAATATATCAAATAGAATGTAACACATGCAATAAAAAATATATAGGAATGACAAAGAAATCAATAGAAACAAGATTCAAAGAACATATAACAGCATTGGATAAAATCCACATCCCTAGCTACAAATCAAACGTAGCTACACACATTCACGGCACAAAACACCAAAAACCAGACATCACCCAATTAAAACTAATGAAACATGTTAAAGACCACAAAAAAATGGAAATCTGGGAACAATACTACATTCAACAAACAAACAATAGAAAACAATTAATGCCAGAACAAATCCAAGTACAAACATTTAAACAAAACTTAATAAAGGCCATACAAATAGACAAATTATTAAACCACAGTGATCAAGACAGAAGACCGATACACACGACACAGTCCGAAGGCACAACCAATCAGAGAACAGGAAACCGACCACTAGAAGCTCACGGCGCGTGCGCCACCTACAATCTCCGACGTAGACCAGACAGGAGCGATAGCAGCCAGTAGCGTGCTGATGATGAACCGGGACGGTTCGAAACTGCAGTCCACGCAAACCAATAAGAAATCACAAACGTACAGCAAACAAATAAAGTGTATATTTAAAAGTGATTACAGTGTAGTGCAATATTCCTAAAGATATTAAAGCCACACAAGGTAATAACGCACAAATAATTAACACCAATAACGAACATACTAATAACACGTGTACAGTGAGTAACTACAAAATAGGGAAAATTCCAGAAACATGAATACAACACAAGATAATAACACACAAAATGGCCAACATGACAGCGATAACATACAGACAAACATCAAATTATTCAAAAATACTTACAGGAAAATATATTATAACAAAGCCAACATATACTTCAATAGAGAATGCCTAAGACACAAATTAACACCAAAATACGCTAAAATCACTGTTCATAACCATACCAATACGGCCAAATACACCCAAACACAAGCAGAAAAACTATACATCACGAACGAAATAAAACATCAATACAGCAACATAACCACACTTACAAAAAAATTATATAGACTTCATCTTTTATTAGCAAACCAGATGAAATACGACACATGGACACAAACATATAACAATATAATGCACAACATAAAAACCGATTATAAACACAAATTAGAGAAAATAAACAAAAAACTACACAACCTTAAAAAGAACAAACTAGATAATGTAAACATAACAACCACAACACACCACATATTTCAGGATAGATTTATAAACATAACAGACACAAAATTCACAAAAGAAGAAAAAGAATTCATAGAAAACAACATAAAAACCAACTTTTTAGATACAAAAAAATCTACAATAGAGAACATAATAGTGGACACACAACACGCGATAAACTCAATAAATAGCCCAAACTTAGAACCACTGAAAAACCAACTAGCAACAGAAATAAACAGAATTATTGACAAGACTAAATCAAAAAACCATACACATGAAAAAATGATCAAACAAATAAGAAACAAAGTCACATATAACAACATAACAATAGCAAAAACAGATAAAAGCGACGCACTAATAGCAATAAAAACACAGGACTATATAGAAAAAACAAACACTTTCATCTCAACAAACAAATGCAAAAAACTGAACGAAAACCCAACGAAAAAATTCCAAAATCAAATATTAAACATCATAAAAAAACACAAGACAATATTCAACCAAAAAACAACACATTATTATAACAACAACCCTAAAGCACCACCAATGACAGGAATAATAAAAATACACAAAACGGGATACCCAATAAGACCACTCATCAACTTCAAAGATGCACCTTCATACAAAATAGCAAAGGAAATGGACCAAGTACTAAAACAAGAAATACAACTAGAAAACAAATTTAACATAAAAAACTCCATAGAACTAGTGGATAAACTAGAAAATATAAACATAAACAAAAACACACGACTTGC
Source organism: Tillus elongatus (assembly GCA_964006375.1). Classification (NCBI taxonomy): domain Eukaryota; kingdom Metazoa; phylum Arthropoda; class Insecta; order Coleoptera; family Cleridae; genus Tillus; species Tillus elongatus. Next base: position 105,216,867 of record OZ023266.1, on the reverse strand, counting down.
CTCATTTGACATAACAAATATGTACACCAATATACCAATTAACGAAACTACAAATATAATCGAAAATAAAATGCAAAATAACAACAAAAAACAACAAATTAGCGAAATATTAAACATCATATTAAAACAAAATTACTTTGAGTTCAACGGAGAATATTACATCCAAGAAGATGGACTACCAATGGGATCTCCACTATCAAGCATTATGGCAGAAATATACATACAACAGTTAGAAGATAAAATCAACACCATCATAAAAGAGACAGACCCAAACATTAAATGGATAAGATACGTCGATGATATATTAATAATATACGACAATCAAAAAACCAACATAGACAATATCCTCGAAAAAATAAACCAAATTAACAGAAACATAAAATTTACAATAGAAAAAGAATCAAACAACACCATAAACTTCCTAGACTTAACACTAATCAGAAAAGAAAACCAGCTTGAATACAAAATATACAGAAAACCCACACAAACAGACATCACTATACCTAAACACTCACTACACCCACATACACACAAAATGGCCGCATACAGATACTTAATAAACAGAATGCTAAATATACCACTTCATAACGACGAACGAGAAAAGGAGTACAACATCATAATACAAATAGCAGAAAGAAATGGATACAACAAAAAAACAATAGAAAAGCTAGTAAAACAAATCAAAAACAAACAAATCAACAAAACCGAAAACAAAACACCGGAAACAAACACAAAATACACAACATTCACTTATAACCACCACATCAAAAAAATAACACAAACACTCAAACAATATGACTTAAAAATGAGCTACAAAACCAATAACAAAATAATAAACAAAATAAATAAAAAACAAGAACACAACCCACATGAATTAAACGGAATATATCAAATAGAATGTAACACATGCAATAAAAAATATATAGGAATGACAAAGAAATCAATAGAAACAAGATTCAAAGAACATATAACAGCATTGGATAAAATCCACATACCTAGCTACAAATCAAACGTAGCTACACACATTCACGGCACAAAACACCAAAAACCAGACATCACCCAATTAAAACTAATGAAACATGTTAAAGACCACAAAAAAATGGAAATCTGGGAACAATACTACATTCAACAAACAAACAATAGAAAACAATTAATGCCAGAACAAATCCAAGTACAAACATTTAAACAAAACTTAATAAAGGCCATACAAATAGACAAATTATTAAACCACAGTGATCAAGACAGAAGACCGATACACACGACACAGTCCGAAGGCACAACCAATCAGAGAACAGGAAACCGACCACTAGAAGCTCACGGCGCGTGCGCCACCTACAATCTCCGACGTAGACCAGACAGGAGCGATAGCAGCCAGTAGCGTGCTGATCATGAACCGGGACGGTTCGAAACTGCAGTCCACGCAAACCAATAAGAAATCACAAACGTACAGCAAACAAATAAAGTGTATATTTAAAAGTGATTACAGTGTAGTGCAATATTCCTAAAGATATTAAAGCCACACAAGGTAATAACGCACAAATAATTAACACCAATAACGAACATACTAATAACACGTGTACAGTGAGTAACTACAAAATAGGGAAAATTCCAGAAACATGAATACAACACAAGATAATAACACACAAAATGGCCAACATGACAGCGATAACATACAGACAAACATCAAATTATTCAAAAATACTTACAGGAAAATATATTATAACAAAGCCAACATATACTTCAATAGAGAATGCCTAAGACACAAATTAACACCAAAATACGCTAAAATCACTGTTCATAACCATACCAATACGGCCAAATACACCCAAACACAAGCAGAAAAACTATACATCACGAACGAAATAAAACATCAATACAGCAACATAACCACACTTACAAAAAAATTATATAGACTTCATCTTTTATTAGCAAACCAGATGAAATACGACACATGGACACAAACATATAACAATATAATGCACAACATAAAAACCGATTATAAACACAAATTAGAGAAAATAAACAAAAAACTACACAACCTTAAAAAGAACAAACTAGATAATGTAAACATAACAACCACAACACACCACATATTTCAGGATAGATTTATAAACATAACAGACACAAAATTCACAAAAGAAGAAAAAGAATTCATAGAAAACAACATAAAAACCAACTTTTTAGATACAAAAAAATCTACAATAGAGAACATAATAGTGGACACACAACACGCGATAAACTCAATAAATAGCCCAAACTTAGAACCACTGAAAAACCAACTAGCAACAGAAATAAACAGAATTATTGACAAGACTAAATCAAAAAACCATACACATGAAAAAATGATCAAACAAATAAGAAACAAAGTCACATATAACAACATAACAATAGCAAAAACAGATAAAAGCGACGCACTAATAGCAATAAAAACACAGGACTATATAGAAAAAACAAACACTTTCATCTCAACAAACAAATGCAAAAAACTGAACGAAAACCCAACGAAAAAATTCCAAAATCAAATATTAAACATCATAAAAAAACACAAGACAATATTCAACCAAAAAACAACACATTATTATAACAACAACCCTAAAGCACCACCAATGACAGGAATAATAAAAATACACAAAACGGGATACCCAATAAGACCACTCATCAACTTCAAAGATGCACCTTCATACAAAATAGCAAAGGAAATGGACCAAGTACTAAAACAAGAAATACAACTAGAAAACAAATTTAACATAAAAAACTCCATAGAACTAGTGGATAAACTAGAAAATATAAACATAAACAAAAACACACGACTTGCCTCATTTGACATAACAAATATGTACACCAATATACCAATTAACGAAACTACAAATATAATCGAAAATAAAATGCAAAATAACAACAAAAAACAACAAATTAGCGAAATATTAAACATCATATTAAAACAAAATTACTTTGAGTTCAACGGAGAATATTACATCCAAGAAGATGGACTACCAATGGGATCTCCACTATCAAGCATTATGGCAGAAATATACATACAACAGTTAGAAGATAAAATCAACACCATCATAAAAGAGACAGACCCAAACATTAAATGGATAAGATACGTCGATGATATATTAATAATATACGACAATCAAAAAACCAACATAGACAATATCCTCGAAAAAATAAACCAAATTAACAGAAACATAAAATTTACAATAGAAAAAGAATCAAACAACACCATAAACTTCCTAGACTTAACACTAATCAGAATAGAAAACCAGCTTGAATACAAAATATACAGAAAACCCACACAAACAGACATCACTATACCTAAACACTCACTACACCCACATACACACAAAATGGCCGCATACAGATACTTAATAAACAGAATGCTAAATATACCACTTCATAACGACGAACGAGAAAAGGAGTACAACATCATAATACAAATAGCAGAAAGAAATGGATACAACAAAAAAACAATAGAAAAGCTAGTAAAACAAATCAAAAACAAACAAATCAACAAAACCGAAAACAAAACACCGGAAACAAACACAAAATACACAACATTCGCTTATAACCACCACATCAAAAAAATAACACAAACACTCAAACAATATGACTTAAAAATGAGCTACAAAACCAATAACAAAATAATAAACAAAATAAATAAAAAACAAGAACACAACCCACATGAATTAAACGGAATATATCAAATAGAATGTAACACATGCAATAAAAAATATATAGGAATGACAAAGAAATCAATAGAAACAAGATTCAAAGAACATATAACAGCATTGGATAAAATCCACATACCTAGCTACAAATCAAACGTAGCTACACACATTCACGGCACAAAACACCAAAAACCAGACATCACCCAATTAAAACTAATGAAACATGTTAAAGACCACAAAAAAATGGAAATCTGGGAACAATACTACATTCAACAAACAAACAATAGAAAACAATTAATGCCAGAACAAATCCAAGTACAAACATTTAAACAAAACTTAATAAAGGCCATACAAATAGACAAATTATTAAACCACAGTGATCAAGACAGAAGACCGATACACACGACACAGTCCGAAGGCACAACCAATCAGAGAACAGGAAACCGACCACTAGAAGCTCACGGCGCGTGCGCCACCTACAATCTCCGACGTAGACCAGACAGGAGCGATAGCACCCAGTACTGCCGTGCTAAGCAAGACTACCGTATCTCCACATTTTATGAAAATTGAGTTGAGGGGTGTCTTAGGCTTCTAACAGATGTTTACTACTAAGATACATAGTAAAATTGCCGTATATGCAGGGAAAAGCTTCAAAACATGCAATTTTATATTCATCGGTTTGTGTAGACACTTAAATTTCAGTCGACATGCTTATAAGATTTACCGTATCTACCATTAATTTTAAGAGAACTACCGTATCTCCATCATTCATTAAAGAGAAATACCGTATCTCCGGACTTACGGTACTTTTAACAAGCACTGATCGTACAAGAGGTGGTTAAATACATGTGAAATGTGCTGTATACTCGGACATACGGTTTATTTTACATGTAAAGCTAAGACTGAATTGGTTTGTTTACAAAATGATATCGTAATAACCAACATGCGGTGATTTATTCAAGCATTCCCCCTCCATTTTGTAATATCTTCTATAGAAATTGCATCGTTTCTCCAGTCTCGACTCGTCTCTCAGTATCGTTTAAGCTGTTAGTGGCTGCACACAATTGTGTTAAAAGTAGACGAAATAAGTTTTATATAATACGTACCTACATGTACATATTGTTATTGTTATTAGGTATTGCATGCAAAATTCGTTTAATATTTAACTGTACTTATAATGAATTCCAAAGGTAAGATGCAGACAATCTGATAAACAAGCATACTTGAGTATTAATAATTTATATTATTTTCGTGCAGACATAATCAATATCCCGAGGGGAAAGAAGCTTGCAATTATGGCTGCAAACGTTAATCAGAAACTCGGTCATGACTCGGGGAATTCTTTGAAACTCCAATCTGAATCTGAACCGCCAATGAACAGTACTACCTTAAATGTTGAAAAGAAAACAAGGAAAAATGATGCGTCTGAGAACTACGAGGGAATTTTAAAGTATTTTTTGGCTAGTCAATCTATCACCAAATGCTACTTTTTTATTGAAGTACACTCACATGAAATTAATTTTGAATTATTAAGAGAACAGTTTTTGGAAACCGAAAAAGTGTCCGATTTTATAAGAAAAATATTAAATGGAATCGTAACAATAGCGATTGACATTTCAGAATTAGACATAAATAAAATTCCTATTCTAGACGAAGATTTTCAACCATTGGTGCTGCCAGACAACGTTGAAGATGTTTCAATAGAAATAGTTATTGATATCAATGAAAACACAACTAATAATAATAACACTAGTAGTGTCAATGAGGAAAATTCGTTATTATTGCTCAATAAAACAGAAACAAATAATGATGAAAATCTAAATGGTGAAAATAACGATGAAGATACCACGACTATGCTATTAGAAGCAGATGTTTTTTTAACAGATACCACAAATACTAAATCTGGAAATAAGAGAAAACGGCAGAAATATCTAAAACCCAAGCACGAACGAACCCAGTTTTTAGTTGAGAAAAAAAGACAAAGACATGTAGTCAAGCTTCCCTGTGACCAGTGTAAGAAAGCATGTACTACAAAAATTAATGAAGAGAGAAGAAAAGAGCTAAACAATTACTATTGGAATTTAAATCTGAAAGAACAGCGACTGTTTATCAGCAACCATTGTGAAGTAAAAGTTATAGAAAGAAGACGAAGTGAAAAAGGAAACGACTCCAAAAGACAAAATAGCATCTGTTACAAGCTGAAAGACGAGAATAAGGCAGTTCAGTGCGTGTGTAAGAAGTTTTTCTTGACGACGTTAGGTTTTGCATTTAACAATGACAGTGTATTGAAAAATATATCTGATGAGAAATTTTACACAAAAAACGATCAAAGAGGAGCCAAAACAAAAGAGAAGAAAATTAACCGTGACTTACTTCATACTCACATAAAGTCTTTCTCTCCTTGTGTCTCTCATTACAGAAGGGAGCACGCTCCTAACAAACTCTACTTACCTAGTGACATTACGATAACCCAAATGCACAAAGACTTCCTGGATAAGCATCCAAACATACAAGTATCGTATGAAGTATACAGAAAAGAAGTAACTGACACAATAAATATATCTTTTACTCGTTTAGGACAAGAAGAGTGTGAAAAGTGTGAGGCTTTCCGCCTCCATAATTCAGAGCATACTAAACAAAATTTGCACTTACCAGATTGTGAAAAATGTGTTAAATGGAACGAACACATTCAGAAAGCAAAGATTTCTCGAGGTGAGTATAGAAAGGATTGTGAGAATCAACAGTGCAAAAATCCTATTTATTCGGCAGATATGCAAAAAGTCATAATGCTTCCGAGAATAGAAATGTTCAAAAGTGCAATATTTACGACGAGAATTATTGCATTCAATGAATCCTTTGTTCCTGTTGGAGACATGAAAAAAAATCCACCTTACATAGTTTTATGGCACGAGGGCATTTCTGGGCGGAAACGTGAAGATGTGGCTAGTACCTTCTATCAGTTTTTTCTTTTTAACCGCGATGCTGCTGAAGTTACCCTCTGGCTCGATAACTGTGCGGGCCAGAATAAGAACTGGTGTTTGTTTTCGATGCTGATTAGTATTATATCTTCCAAAGAAATTTGTACGAACACAATCACCCTAAAATATTTTGAGGCAGGGCACACATTCATGTCGGCAGATAGCTTCCATCACCAAGTAGAGCTTGCCTTGAAAAAAAATCCTAAAGTCTACGATTTCCAGGATTTTGTAAATATTGTTCGGGATTGCAACTCGAAAAAAAATATAATAAAGGAAATGAGACATTCTGATTTTCGAAATTTCTTGGATTTGACTTCCGCATACCAGCTACAGAAGTTAAACAAAACCAATGAGAGACCTTTGCTGAAAGATATTTGTCTTGTTAAAGTAAAAAGGGGTTACAGGCATCTTTTTTACAAGACTCATTTTTCAGAACAAGAAGAAAAAGAGTTTCACTTCATATCTTCAAAATACAAGAAGAATGAATTACCAGTGGCTGAGGCTTCAAGTGCTAACCGCGGTATAACGACTAACCGGAAAAAAGCCATCATAAATAATTTATCAGACATCATTCCGGCACACAAATTAGAATTTTGGAAAAACATGCCAGTCAATGATGATGCTGCTAACTTGATAACTGATATAGAAGATCTGTAAATTACTTTATTATAATATATTATGATATTAAACTGGACTTTATTGACCTATTTTCTGTAAAAACGGGAGTTTGAGTTTGGTTTTCAGTATTTTTTTTATACGTACATCATCATTGGGTCATCAGTCCTAAAGACTGGTTGGACGCACTTCTCCATGCCTGTCTGTCCTGGGCCTTCCAGTACATCTCCCTAAACGTCGAACATCCCACATCCCTCACGATCTGAGAGCAATAGTCCAGTCTTGGTCTACCCCTCTTTCTCTACGTACCAGTCTCGGAGATCAATATGCGCTTCCTGTTACCGGTACCGAAGGGTCCTACAATATTTTCATATCTTCCTTCCCCAACCACTGCGTTGAAGTCGCCTGTTATAACCACATTCTCGTGATTTTTTACCATTTTTAAAACTTCTTCTATTTCGCTATATATTTCTTCCACTTCGTCATCGTCATGTCTTGTTGTGGGCATGTATACCTGTATGATTACGGTTTTCACAGGCTTAGTATTGAACCTGGCCATAATGATTCTTTCGTTTTTCTGCACATAATTCTCCATACTCCGTCCTACCGTTTTGTTCATAATAATGGCTACCCCTGCATTTCCCTCATTTGCTGCTGTGTGGATTATCCTGTAGTTACCACTCCAGAAGTCACCTATTTCAGGCCATCGCACCTCGCTAAGACCGACTACGTCTAGTTGCAACCTATCCATCTCTAATTTAAGATTTTCTAGTTTTCCCGGTTGTTTCATTGTTCTGACATTCCACGCTCCGACTCGTGAAATGTCAGGTTTGATTGTATAGTCTGTCATTATTTAATCATAAGTTGGCCATGGAGATTGCGCTACTAGGGAATGTAGTGCAGTAGCTTCCCGTTGCTTTCTGCACCGCAGTAATACGCGTATCGTATTTTAGGAGCTGCTGCCCTCCTTTGCGGCTATTTAGACCTTAATATGGTATTCTATTTGAGTTTCATTTAGTTAAACTTAAATTTAGTTTGGCATTTTTATATGTGAAACATATGATTCTATATTTATTAAACTTACGACGAGTCAAGTGAAATGCACTATTTTCCACTACTTTACTGTTCCTAATCATGCAAAGTCTAATGATTGAATCTAAATCACTATATAATACTATCACACTAATCTAAACTTAACTAATTTTTTTGTTTTTCTTCTGTTAGTCAAATTAGTATAGTTAGTTCTTTCTAGATCAAGCATGTGTCTACTCTTGTTAACTTTCATTCGATTAGTATTTACTTTGTTGTTAGCTATCTACGAAAACCTGAGTACATGAAAAAAATAATGTATCGTACTTATAATATGTTATAATATGTTATAATATGTTGTGTCAATGTTTATTTTACATAAATAAAACATTTATTCTATAAAGGCATTTCATTTAGTTTAAACAGCTTTCAAAACATGGACTTACGTTACTTCTTTCAAGTAAAAAATTAAATTTATTTAACAAAAAAGTCGTATGTCCATAAAAAATACTGAAATCGTTAATTTATTATTATTTCTTGTAGCAGAACCTATAGTGTAACACTATCTAGAACTGATGCAAAAAAAATTAAGTCAATATATAGTACAGTGCAAAAGATACACGTCATTTAGTTTGGTAAAACTTCAATGGCGAATTTCTCAAAACTACTTTAACTGGAGATACGGTATTTATAGATAGCAGGGCAGAGTAGCGTGCTGATGATGAACCGGGACGGTTCGAAACTGCAGTCCACGCAAACCAATAAGAAATCACAAACGTACAGCAAACAAATAAAGTATATATATATATATATATATATATATATATATATATATATATATATATATATATATATATATATATATATATATATATGTACATTTAGTGTTAATAATTTTTAAAACCACCACTAACAGCAACTCGTTAACCGCACACCCGAACATTTTGGTCAGGAGACGCCACTGATATGTACTGTTGCCGTGGACTATTATGGGCTATTGTATTACGCCTTATAACAATCTTGTTTGTTTTTTGAAATACAGAAGCTTATTTTACTGTTTAAACATTTTTCGATGCCTTAACCTGAAATGGTTCTCATTGAACGTTGTTTCATTATAGAGTCACAGTAGGTTTTAGAATCTAGAAATTATTCTATTTTGTGTGATATACCTAGAACAAGTTTTATTTTCCTTTAATTATAAGTGACAATTTTATGTAAATTCCTATATTTTCTGTGCCCAATGTGTTGAACGGATGCGAAACGTAAGAAGGAAATTTCATTTGAAGTTAAAATGACGAAGATAACTTTATTCGAGGTACGAGCGTTTTTTCCATTTTTTTAATATTAATAACATTTATATGTAAATTAGCAGATTAGCGTATTGTTCGTTTTTTGAAAAAAATAATGATTCAGAAACATGCTTAGAGAACCCCTTTATGCATTAACCATCGGACAAATGCTGCCATCTCAACTCCACAATACAGTTAAGAGACATGTAGTAAATGTGAGGTTCTGTGCAAGGTAAACATGCTACAACGGAGCTAGAAATGCAAACTGTAAGAAATTCACCTTACAGAAGTCCATAGAAAGGAGAAACTACCGACTAACACCGTTTCTCCATAAAAAAATCACTTTGCCCATTTGAAGAAAAAAACCGGTAAATAATAAGCCTAATCAGATTCCTGAAAATTAAATAAATAACTGAAACTGCTACCAAAGCATCGCATAAAGGGCCTATTTTAAATTAATTTTCTGCAAAAAGAACAATGAAGATTGTAGCTGAAACTTAAGGCTTTTTAATTTTTTACGACATTTATGCTGCATAGTCGTTCATGTATATTCTCTATCTAGAACATGTCAATTGTGACGTTTTGAATCGCGATTTTGTTGACGTTTTAAGAATAAAAACTAAAAAGCTTATAACTTTTTTTTTATTTTAACGTAGTGATTCAAATTTTGGTGCATGGTTTTATGATATAAACCCTCACACCCAATATGGTTGCCCTAACTTTGTTATTTCCGGAGATATAAAAATGTTCCGAAAGAAAACGCAAAATGTTTCGGGAAAAACTAGTCAGATTTCCCTGGCTAACAAACTTATCCAAGCGACTCGCGAATTAGCAACACTTGTACTTAGGTTGCTTTTTTAAAAAATTTATTAAACTACTTAAACTATTTTACAACACACTAGCATAGTTACTGCCTAAAATAATACTGAACAAATATTACACAAAACAATGGCTTTATATAATAATCCGATAAGTGTTCTTTGCAGGTTCTCACGAGAACATGCCGATCTAGCTTCTTCTGGTTTCGCACTGCTGGCACTATCTGCAACGGTCGGCATAATTCGTAGAATCTTCTTATGGGAACTGCTGCGTGCAAATGTAACTTGATACCATCTACGTGACATATCGTGGGAAGCCATGTGTTAACTCCTCCCCCCATTAGAGGACCGAACCCTTGGGTTTCGGAATTCTTAAAGGATTTTCCGCTTCTGCTCTGCTTCTTTCATTCTGCTGGGCACATCTTCTTTTGACAAAAACTGTAATAAATATTGTTGCTAGAAGGATTAGTATGATGTAGAGTAGGATCGTCCAAATACTTGTGTGGTACAACGGAAGTCTAATTTTGTTAGGAATTCTACTTTTTATAGACTGCAGCTGAGCCCTGATGTTGCTTACGTCGTGCAAAGGGACGTTTTCCAGTTCCATTGCTGGCAATTCTTCTATGTTCATTTTTCTTTCTGGATCTTCTTCCAACTTTGGTAAGGAGAACAATTGTTGTGTCTCAACTGAGCTCTGCACTGTACTGTATCGTTTACCACCAATCGACAACTGACATCTTGGTTTGAGTGTCACCATATACGTGCCTTGTATAAGTTGTGTGTTTTCTTCTCCCGAGCATTTTATTGACATCTTGATTTCCTTTGGAGCCACTACCATAAACTGTGAGTAGGTAGAGATAGTTCCTTCTGCGCCCACCGCCCACCGTCCACCGCCCACCACCCGCAACTGAGCATGCGTGTAACGAAACAAATATGGCGGTTGTATTAAGGATGATGTAATATACAAATTAAGATGACGTAATCCAAGATGGAGGCCAAGATGGCCGACCGGAAGTGAAAAACCCAGGAAATTTAAAACTTTAACCGGTAGGTGATGCCACTAATCAAAGTAAGAGGCTCCGCCATTTTGATTTTTGCAAAAAGTGACGTAACAAATATGTTGGTTAGCGCAGGCGCAAACCTAAATTTTTAGTTTTTGATTGAAGTCCTAAGTGTGGGGTATCGTTTTACTCGGCTTGGCAAGCAGAATTCAAAAATGGTATTTGCGCAGGCGCAAACCTAAATTTTTAGTTTTTGGTTAAAGTTCTAAGTGTGGGGTGTTGTTTTACTCGGCTTGGCAAGCAGAATTCGAATTTAATGTATACGCATGCGCAAACCCAAATTTTTGGAGTTTTAGGTCTAAACCTTAGGTGTTTGGTCTTAGGCTTAGCAAGCAGATTAAAAAAAAATTAGAATATGCGAATGCCCGGCATGCTAGACATGGCAACATAGCAACAACTACGTGTGTAGAACAACCTCGACATGTGACAGGAAATGAGTCATATGTTTTCAGAGAGCAACTGGTAAATGTATGTGACCTTCTACAAATGTATGTGACCTTCTACAAATGTATGTGACCTTCTACAAATGTATGTAACCTTCTAAAAAAAATGTAAAAAACAACGATGACGGTGAAACGAATTTCAAAAGCAACCTTTGAGAGGCCTCTTTCAATCGAGTATATAAATATGTTTTGTTAGTTAGTTTTTGTGACAGGAAATGAGTCAGATGTTTTCAAATTTGAGAGTGACCTTCGACAAATATAGTTTTAACAAACAAGCCATAGCAACAACACCGATGACGGTTAAATGAGTTTCAATAACAAGTCAAAAGTGGGGGGTATAAGTATATATAAACATTAGGTAGCAAGCAAGCACATCAGTCGTTGTCTGCAGTCTACTCACAGTAGTTATATATTAGTGTATTTGTTCTGTTCAACATGTATGGTATGGATGTTAACGACGAACCTATTAATGTTTGTGATTGTTATTGGGGCCAAATTGATGCAGCTCTACGGCAGAATATTAGTGATATTAAGCAAGAAAGTAGAATGCTGCTGGAAACAAGGTATACCATTACTCCAGCTCTAAGTGTTGCAATTGGTATATCAAAAGCGGCCGGATTGATTTCAATAATTAAAATTTTAAATACAAGCCTATATCCACCAAATCAAAATATAACAATCTCATCTGGTTCATGGGAATGGGAGTATTTTATTTCAACATTGAAAAATACAGCTAAAGAGCACTTTACCAAAGCTAATAAGATCGAACCTGAAAATATTGGAATATGTACCATCAAACCTATTAAAGTATTAGACAGTAAAGGTATATCAATCTCAGATGATTCTATTACTTTTTATTTAACCGAAGACGCAGTTCAACGGCTACTAGATCTTGTTGTTTTCTGATTACTAAAGACTCTATTTAATAATACACTTTATTCAAACAAGACAAAAAGAAAGATTACAATGATTACACATTCATTTACATATTTTAACAGAGCTATCATTACACGCTATACAACATTCTTCGACATACCTTTTTCAACCTCTTAACTAAACTGTCACTGTCACTTCTTCTTCCTTTTATATTGTTTCTGTCCTCGAAAACATTATTCCACAACACCCTCTCTTAATGTTTTCGGTTAACCACTTAATCACTAAACGTTCACAAATTTACATCTTTTGCATTAGTCTACTTACAGGTTTTTAAACATCTTACAAATCTATCTGAAAATCAAAGAAGGAAATTACAGCACCACAAAATTTCCCTTCCCTAATTTTCACCCAAACCTATCCTCTTGCAGTTTCTATAAAATGTTTCGTTAGGTAAACCCTTGGTTAATATGTCTGCCTGCTGATCTGTGGTATTTATGTAGCTTATATTTACAAGCTTATTCCTGACATAATCACAAACAAATTTAAACTTTAGGTCCATATGTTTCACTCGACGATTATTTTCTGGATTCTTTGTTAACGCAATACATCCCTGATTATCTTCGAAAATTTGTATTTTCTCTATCTTAATATTTAAATCTGCCAATAATTTTTTATACCAAATACTGTCTTGCACACAACTGCAAAGTGCAATTAGTTCTGCCTCTGACGTAGATAATGCAATACAATTTTGTTTCCTAGTTACCCATGATATAGTATTCCCAAAGATTTTTATGAGATAACCAGATACTGATTTTCTATCATACAAGTCGCTTCCCCAATCTGAGTCAGAAACAAACATAACAAACTAGTGGCAACTCATTTTCATTTCTTTTATAAACGAGATTCATATCAATTGACCCTTTTAAGTATCTTAATACCCTTTTGAGATGATTCCATATTTCCTCTGTAGCTCGATCTTGGTATCTACTGAAATAGTTTACACAAAAGCTTATATCCGGTCGTGAACCAAGCATCAAATACATTAGACTACCTACTAACTCTCTAACTGGTTTGTCTGTTCTTATATTTTCATCTACCTTCAAATTTAATTTTGGGTCCATTGGTACAGCTGACGGGTTGCAGTTTTCAAAGTTAAACATTTTCAAAATTTTCGTTAAATACCTTTTTTGATTTATTTTCATAACACCATTTGTTCTGTCGTAATCTATTTCCAATCCTAGAAAATTTTTCAACTCTCCCTTGTCCTTTATGTCAAAATTAGCAATTAAATCATCTTTACACAAATTCAAAAAATTTAAACTGGAGCCAGCCAAAATTATATCTACATATAACAACAACCAAACAACTTCCCGATCAAAATTCTTGAAATATAAACAATAGTCATTTTCTGATCTTATAAATCCAGAATTTAACAAAAACACATTAATTTTGTCATTACAACATCTCGATGATTGTTTCAATCCATAGAGTGACTTATTCAATTTTAAAATATATCCTGGTTTACATTTAATGCCTTCAGGTGGATATATAAAAACATTTTCTTTCAATTCACCATTTAAAAATGCTGTCTTAACATCTAATTGGAAAAACCAAAAATTAAACTGAACACCTACAGCCAACAATGTTCTAATAGTTGACATTTTTGCGACTGGTGAATATATCTCATCGTAATTAAAAGAATTTTGTTGAGCAAATCCTCTCACAACTAACCTTGCCTTGTATTGATCATCTTTGTCTTTTTCTAAAGGCTTATAGCTATATACCCATTTGGTATCTAATATCTCAGTGTCCTGTGGTACTTTTACTTGTTCCCAAGTTTCATTTTTCTCTATAGACTCTATTTCTCTATTCATAGCTTCTCTCCAAAATTTTCCATCCTTTCTTTCTTTTATTTCACCAACACTTCTTGGGACCTGTTCAACAAATGACACTGCATCAAATGCCATATATAATTCATAGTCTTGTAATTTTGTTGGTAATTTTTTAATCCTCTTATTTTGAGTTTCATTCTCTATAATATCTTCCCTCTCTAGATTTTTATTTTCCTCATCTTGCTCTTCAATAACGTTACTACCATCATTACCATGTTCTAGATCTTCAATTTTTTCAGCACCTTTATCATCATTTTCACAATCTCCATCATCATTTCCATCATCACCATTTTCAATATCCCTATATACCTGAGTACTATTATAATAAAATGAGTTTCCATCAAAAATTACATCCCTGGCAATAATAACCCCTTGTTTTTCTACATTCCACAATCTATATCCGTTTACCACATAACCTATCATAATACATTTTTCAGCCTTCTTATCAAATTTTGTTCTTAATTCTCTTGGGACATGCGCATAAGCCACAGACCCAAAAATTCTAAGGTTACTTATGTTAGGCTTCTTACCAAGCCAAATTTGTGCAGGTGTAACTCTATCTAGGCTTGCACTGGGACTTCTGTTTATAACATACACTGCTGCCCTGATTGCTTCATTCCAGAATTCTTTTGGTAAGCAAGCATCGTTCATCATTGCTCTTGCCTTGTCCACAAGGCTTCTGTTAAATCTTTCCGCCTTTCCATTCTGTTGAGGTGTGTATGGGACTGTATAGTCAATCACCGTGCCATTTTCCTCACAACATTTTTTAAATTCGTTAGATATGTATTCCCTGCCATTGTCACATCTCAGTACTGAAATTCGTTGATTAAACTTTGCCTGTACCATATGCATGTACTCTTTAAAACAAGAAAATACCTCACTCTTTTGCTTAATTATGTAAACACAGACAAAACTCGAAAAGTCGTCAATAAAACTGACAAAATACCTACAATCATCATAAGAATATGGTGTGATAGGCCCAACAACATCAGAATGTACTATCTCTAATACTCTTTTAGCTCTAGTTCTAGTTCCAAACCTCAATCTAGACATTTTTCCCATAATACATGACTCACAAAATTCTACTTTTCCCAATTTTAAATTATCTATCCCATCAACCATTTTATCTTGTATTAATTTATTTAAACCTGAATGACAAATATGTCCGTATCTTCTGTGCCATAATTTCACTCTTTCATCTTCCAATTCTACATTTAAACATTCATTATTCAAGACTTTAAATGAAATTTCATACAAATTATTTCTAATCCCAACACCAATTTAATCATTATGTAAAAACAACTTGACTTTTCCATAATGAAAAACTACCTTAATATTTGACATTTCTAATTTCTTTACTGATAAGAGATTTCTCCTCAGTTTTGGTACAAAAAATACATTTTTAATCGTACATTTTATAACTTTATCATTTACATAACTCTCTATCTCAATATTACCTATTCCTACAGCTACAAGATAATTATCATTTTTGGCAACAGCTATTTTTATTGGCTTTTTCAACATAATTAAACTAGAAAAATATTTATCACTATTAACCAAATGGTCTGTGCATCCTGAGTCTATATAAAATGTTAAATTATCACTACTTACAGTTTCTCCAGTATAGTCCTTTAAGCTAGTCATAAAACAAACCTTTCTGTCATCAGTCGTCTCACCATTTTCAGCAAAATTTCCTCTTCTTTCATTGTGATATTGCTGTCGATAGTTGCCTCGCCCTCTCTGGTTATAAACACCTCTACCTCTATGTGTTCTATTTCCTGAATTACTTCCTGACTGATTGCCTCTAAACTGATTATGAAATTGACCTCGGCCTCGTTGATTTATACATTCCCTTGCGTAGTGACCTTCTTGACCACACCTGTAGCACAGATTCCTCTGACCCATAAAAGCTGCTTGTATTCTGCTACCACTGTGGCGTTGATCCTGACATCTTCTTTCTATTTCCGAACGAAGTTTAGCCTTCACAAAGTCTAACGTAACTTCTTTTGATGGAATATTTTCTATAACAGTCACAATAGTTTCAAACGACCTTGGTAAAGCTAACAACAAGCTACATACAGTATCTTCTTCCCTAATGTCTACACCAGCTGCTCTCAACTGACCCAACGTTGTTTCAAATTTCATTAGAAAATCTTCAAATTTCTCATTTTCCTGAAATTTCATTGACATTAGTTTCTTCCTTAAAAACATTTGCCCTGGTATGCCCCTTTTCTCATACATTTCTTCTAAACTCTTCCACATAGCATATGCAGTTTCTTTATTTCTAATTATATCAATCTGGGAATCCTCAATACATTGAACAATAATTGACTTACATTTATTATCCTTCTCTTTCGCTTCTTGTTTCTTCTTCTCATCAGCATAATCTTCAGCTTTATATTCTGCAACGATCATTTCATCAACGTTTCGCTCTGTTAAAATGGTTAATACTCTAAAGTTCCATGCTTGATAGTTATTTCCATTCAACAAATCTATGTTGAAACTATTTTTCACACTTACAGTATTCATTATACCAATACCAGCACCGGCCATTTTCATGTGCTTAAATTAATTATTTTTTTCTTTTCTTATCTTATTGTTCTAGAACAAAAACCAGAAACTAACAAAAAAAACACAGCAGACAAAACCTCCAAACTCCATTTCACTTTACAATAATTTTTACTCAGCGGAATTGAGATCTGGGCCCATAACCTGTTGTTTTCTGATTACTAAAGACTCTATTTAATAATACACTTTATTCAAACAAGACAAAAAGAAAGATTACAATGATTACACATTCATTTACATATTTTAACAGAGCTATCATTACACGCTATACAACATTCTTCGACATACCTTTTTCAACCTCTTAACTAAACTGTCACTGTCACTTCTTGTTCCTTTTATATTGTTTCTGTCCTCGAAAACATTATTCCACAACAGATCTGGTTGAAATCATCAACGAAAAGCTGAAGTATCTAACCGATTTGAACTTTGATATTCGACTTAGTGATTTCCTCTATTGTGTTGCTGATGTTCTCAAATGTGTTAATAAGAAGGAGCTACCACGTGACGAGGAGGTGATAAAGCTTATAAAAGCCATGTTAAAAGACTATGAATCCTCATTCCGAGTTAGTATGTTATAGTGCTTACACTTTACAAAGAAGCAAGTACTTGATCGTTTCAAAGAAATACACACGATATATAATGACTCATCTTAAAGCAAGCTTCATCATCCTGACAGCACTGTGTCAAAATGTGTTGTATATTTACAAACTACCCAAAGTAACAGAAGTACGAATTTGTTCCGACACCGATGACTGCATGATATGGTCAGCTGCTTACAGCAACAACATATCTAAACAATGATGAACTTATACAACTTTCAATGTACAACATGTCCAAAAGCAAGTCGGAAGTGGTGCATTACAAACTTATATTTCTGTTTGATGATGGTACACGTGGTGAGACATCTGATTGGAGAACTGTTGTATTAAATAATTCTTACCTGTCCACTTCAAATTATATTTCTGTATTAATAGCAACAGGTTTTCTTACATGTCTTGCATTATTTATGTTGATGTACTTTTGTTTTAAATATTACACTGTACTTAAGGATATGTATCGTAAACATGTTTGTTAATATATCTACTTAAACGAAACACATGTGTTTTATTCATTAGTTAAGCATCTGTAGTTAAGATGAGATATTGTGAGTCATGCTCGATACAAGTGAAAAAGAATCAATTTTCTGGACATTTACGTAGTGAAGTTCACAAGGCAAAAGTATGTGAGCCATGGGAAGTTGAACAAGTGCATATGCTAGCTCAAGCTTTTAAAAATAGAGTGGCTACCTATCGTATTAACTTAGATGGTAATGACATAAACTTAGCCATGAATACTGTGAAACATAAAGTGTTTCATCTAATTGAAGCTTCTTTAGCTAAACATAATCAAATTAAAATGAACTTGGAATTGTTTGGTTTGTATGTGCTCCAAAGTCGGAATATAAAAGAAATGAAGTCATTCAATACTAAAAACAAAAATGTCACAGTTTCAACTGAGTTTGAAAATATATTTAAGGAATTCAGCAACGAGATTTATACAAAAGCTTTGGAGTTTGCAGAAGCCGAAAGTGGATGGATGTTGCAGCGACTAATGTGGTTGGAAATAAACATTAATAAACACAGTTTTAAGCCGTAGATTGGGTTCAACATTTATAAATTGTCGTACACATACTCTGAAGCTCATTCAAAATTTAGTTTTCTTAGAAGTAAGACGTGCTTCAGTCTGCTCTTGAGTATCTAAGTGTTTAGTAGTGTGTTTAAAATGGCTACATTAAGTGATGTGTGCTACCAGCAAATTAAAGACAACTTCTGGTATGGTTTATTTGGAGACTTTCAATTAATTATTGATAAAAACACTGGTTATTTTAATGCAACTAAACTATGTAAAAATGGTGAGAAAAGATTCAGACATTGGTTGGAAAATAAGAAAACTAAAGAGTTGATTACCTATTACAACGGTCAGGTGAAGAAACATTTGGGTAGCCAGAATACCGATTACCTAAATATTTCAACCGAAGGTGTCCACTAGAGTCACATCTCAACTAACACCTACAACCGCTACATACTTGGTGGACTTTGGTGGAACACAGACTGAAATCAACTTGATATCTGGTACATATGTCTGTAAAGATTTGATATTAAATTTAGCCTGTTGGATATCTAATCCTTTCTATGAAAAGTGCAACCAAATTATTTTTGATTTTTTTGTAAACGAATTTAAACAAAAATACAAGGAAAACCTTAAAGAAATTGAAGTGAAATTAATGGAGATAGAGGATGAAGTGCAACGTATGCGAGAAGCAGATGCTAGAGTCACAGAACATATTGAAGATATATCTCCAAAACCAAACAATCCCGGAAAAATCAGTATGTTTGGTTTACTTTCAAGAAATGAGAAAGACGCTAAGTACCCGTATCATGCTATACGAACCCAGAAGAAGAGTTTTAGAAGAGCCGTCAGAAACTTTAAAAATAAACATCCCGACTCCGAAGTGGTTCTAAACATGTTGTATGATCCAAATTCTATAAATCTCTTTAATAGAATAAAGACCGAAGTAAAATACCTCAAGACGAATAGAAACGATCTGCAGATAGTTGATGTGCCACAGGAGAAGTTTATTCAGGACATTATTGATTTACGCCAGAATTTTTAAATTTTCACTTGACTTAATTGTATGTATGTATGTAACAATATGGAAAAATAAAACACACTAATTTTAATAACGACTTTTATTTTATTCTAAGTATATTAATACATTAAATATATAAGTAAGTTTATTTAACATCATCTGAATTTATCCAAGAATTATGAGATTTATCAAAGCCCAACCATTTTACATAGAGTTTCTTGCCTTTCTTCCTCAAGATGCGTTCAACCAGATAGATGTCTGTTTGTTTAGTCTTTTGTAGTTCTTCCTCGTAAAATCCTCCACTGATAGGCTTGCCTTGCATGTCTTCAAGAAAGTATGTTACTGGATTTGTGAAATGAACACTAACAATCTTGAATAACTCTGTTGACCAGCGAGGTGTATACCCCTTTTCGAATTGAGCTTTTGCTTTACTTAGACGTACAACATCACCCGCTTTGAATTTATTCTGATCAAACACTTTAATATTTGAATATGTTTGTTTACGGATAGCTTCTTCATTTTTCTTATTAACATCTTTAGGTTTTACACCAGTTGTTCTATGAATTGTAGCGTTGTAGTTAGCAGTGACATCAGGTAGTGTATTTAACCACTTGTAGGAGCCAAACAAGTTGAAATTTTTGTAGATCTTCTCTTTTAAGGTACGTATAACTCTTTCCACTATTGCAGCCTTTTTCACACTATAAGTGCTATAGTGATTGATGTTATATTTTTTCATTAAGGCATTAAATTTGGAGTTATAAAACTCCTTACCAAGATCAGATTGAATGTTAGAGGGCGTTGTACTATTAGCTAAAATATCAGCCATAGCTTTAGTCACATCTTCAGCATTTTTAGATTTAAGTGGACGAGTCCACACATACTTTGAAAAACAATTGATAACCACTAAAATGTACTTGTAACCAGAGTTTTCTCGATGATAGTCTTGAAACTCTGCCAAATCAATCTGCCACAAGTCATTTAAACCTTTGGTTATGGTACGTCTACGTTTAAAATTGATTCTTGCTGGTGTGTATAACTCATTTATTACTTGCTTCTTAGCATCAGATGGTTCAACTGTTTTCCTCTTCATGGTGATGATGGATTTAACAGTATCCACTTGTTATGTAAATCTTTTAGTTTGCTGTCTATTTCACCCAACTTCTTCTTCAACTTGTTATTCTTTGACAGATCAATGTCTTTTAAAACTTGAGCAGTTATGTCCTTAGCTAAATTTTTCAATTTATTTTCAAATTCGTTTTTTAAATCTACCAACTCTGGTTTGTGCACAGCTTCAAGTAAGATGGCAATTATTCTTTGTGTCACTTCGTCTTTGTTTTTCTGATAGTCATCTATCCATGCATCTACAAATTTTTTATTTACACCATCTGTTGGATCGATTGGATCACCAACGTTACACAATCTATGGCTTTGCAAATCAAAGTCACCACTTGTAGTTCTTGGGAAAAG
The DNA here is from genome assembly GCA_964006375.1 of Tillus elongatus. Lineage (NCBI taxonomy): Eukaryota > Metazoa > Arthropoda > Insecta > Coleoptera > Cleridae > Tillus > Tillus elongatus. Next base: position 105,195,531 of record OZ023266.1, on the reverse strand, counting down.
TTCTCTTCTGATGATTTTAAACTTAAAGCGTTTATTGGACTGGGAACGTCCGAACTTATCGATAGACATTTTTATACTAAGCAATAGGTAGGTATGTATCACATATATGTAGGTTTACTAAGCAATAACACCGACTTCCTTTAATTCTTCAATGATTGATTGAATTTCGTTGTTATGAGCATTATTACCAGCAACTTGAGAAGCTACTAAAAGTCTAAGTCTATCAACCAACTCATTTATATCATCCCAATAGACATATTCTATTTGTTTGTTATTTTGTATCATATAGTTGTTGCTTACATTCTGAGCTCTAGGTTCGGTTTTTTGTTCTTCATTGAGGAGTTGAGGATCTTCGTCCTCGTGGGTTTATAACTGGTTTTATTAGAGTCAGATACTTTTCCGAGGAACAACCCTTGGTTCGTGCGTTGGGATCGTAGTTCATTTTATGAACACTAGTTGCTTCTAGAATATCTCTATAGTGTTGAAGATCGTCATATACCCTCTAGGTGTTTTCATAAATATCAATTCTAGCAGACCTTGTGTTTGCGGATATCTCCTTTGACCTAGTCGTATGTCATTATCAGTAAAGTCCAAGTGTTTGTTGCCAAGACTCCAGCTACCAGTATCTTTAGCGTAGCGAGCACCATACGTTTGATCAATAGTAGCAAGCCTCGGTGGTTCAGTAAAATACTTGTCTACATAATACCGAACTCGTTCAGGATATTGCTCCAAAAATTCTTGATATGCTGTGTTGTTTGTGATAGTTTGTAGATCTGCCTCAAGCTCTTCAAATGTTGGGATATCCTCATCGGAACTTGTCTCTACCTCTGGTTCGGCTTCAAAAACTTCGTGGTCTTTAAGGAACTCAACTTTAGGTTTCTTTTCTGGTACATCAGCAGAAGCTTCTTCTTCTTTGATTTGTTCAGCCGTTGGTTGCAGTTTAAGTACTGATGTGTTTTTAGATATTTCACTTAGTGGTTCAACAATTGGTTTATATAAACGTTGTAGGACCTCATCATTCTCAACTCTACCAAGCTTAAGCATTAAATGTTTTTTTCGAATGTTTTCGGCAAGTTGTAAAATCTTTTTCTTGATTTTTCTCTCTGGTTTACCCATCACCTCCATCTTGCTAAAGTTATTTGTTTCAGATCGTGTTAAGATATGCAAACAGTTCGGTGGTTTAAGGTGTATTAGCTTCGAATTGGTGGTATGTCTACATATCTAGTTGTTAGACAGGTTGTTAGACAGGTTGTTTTAGACAGGTTGTTTTAGACAGGTTGTTTTAGACAGGTTGTTTTAGACAGCTTGTTAGACAGGTTGTTTTAGACAGGTTGTTTTAGACAGGTTGTTTTAGACAGGTTGTTTTAGACAGGTTGTTAGACAGGTTGTCTGTCTTGTTAGATAGTTGGTTGTCCTGCTAGACATCTCTTTGTTGTTGTTGGTTGTAGTCAATTAGATTAATATGTAGCTATCGAATCCTTTTCTATATCTCCCTCTGTGTACTTCGTTTTCTTTTACAATCACCAACACACCATACTTATTGTCTTTCCAACACTCGCGGCATATATTTTTAAATTGTTTAAAGTCCATATCTGTCGTTACATGATCGTCGTAGATGTGTTTTAAATTGGTTTCGTCTTGTTTGAAGAGAATCAACACATTGGCATTGTCACGTATTAGATGTTTCGGTATTCGAGTATATGTTTGACAGAGATAGAACGAAGCAATATTCTTATGTCTTCCCATACTAAAGTATGCTCTCATTTTATCTTGTTTGTCACAAGCTACATCATCAAATATAAACACAGAGTTACCCAAGGCATCTGCTGGATCTAATATTTCATCGTTTTCACTATATGGATAGTAACCAACATCTTTTGTTGCCTCCAACACATCCTTTAACATCTTGTATTTGGGTTGATATAAAGACTTTGAATATACATACACGTTATCAAACTTTAAACCGTTCGGTGCAAACAATAAACTTAGCATAACATTTGTTTTACCACACCCGCTCGGACCACATATGATACATCTAACTGTGTTTGGCAAGAGAGGGCCATGTTTTCGTTGTTGTTCTGATGATGTATCAACAACATCGTCTATATTTGTAATAGGTAAGACAGAAGCGTGTTTAATGGTACGCATCTTGACTTAAACTAAACTATATTTTCGGTAAGTATAAATATATATATATAGACAGATGCATCTAGTTAGTATCAATGTTGGTGTCACAGGGTGAAGGTCTTGTAAACACAGCTATTAACAAGTTACCTGTTGAGTTACACATACCTGGTTATCAATTTTGCGGTCCAGGTACTAAGCTTAAAGAACGTATGCCAGAGGTGATCAAGGTATCAATCTGCTAGACCGTGCTTGTAGAGACCACGACATCGCTGACTCTCAATCAAAAGAGTTAAGTGATAGACATCGAGCCGACGAGGTGTTGGAGAATCGAGCTTGGGAGAGAGTTAAATCAAAAGACGCAAGTTTTGGTGAAAAGTTAGCCGCTTGAAGTGTTACAAACACCATGAAAGTGAAAAGAAAGTTTGGTATGGGTCTTGATGTAACCAACTCAAAACCGAAGAAGAAAGTTCCCTTTAAAAACATTCTTAGTCTGATTGGAGAAGTTATAAAAGACAAAAACCTTATTCCATCAGAGAATGCAGTGTTTGATATCGCTCATGCAATTGTTAAACAGATTGGTGGGCGTAAGAATGTGTTGAAACCTCGAGTTATTCCAATACCTAAAAGCAGAGGCTTCCTCCCACTGTTACCTCTTATATTTGGTGGTCTATCAGCTCTTGGTGCTTTGGGTGGTGGTGCTGCTGGCATTGCTAAAGCCGTAAACGATGCTAAAGCGGCTAAACACAAACTGGAGGAAGAAGAACGTCACAACAAAACAATGGAGGCTATCGCAATGGGTAAGAGAGGTAGTGGTTTGAAATTAAAACCGAAATGCAAGAGACTCGGCAAAGGCTTGTATCTCAAGAAACAACGTGGTGGCTATGGTTTGTATCTGCAAAAGCCAAAAAACGAATAAGTCGTTTGCCAGCAAGACCTCTAACAGATGAAGATCTTCTGAAATTTGCTGGTAAAATGAAAATCCCATATTTTAGAGGTGTATACATGCGAGATAGTCTACCTCGAAATGGACCACGTAAAAATGAATCGTTTATCATGAATTTACAAACCAACAAGGAGCCTGGTAGTCATTGGGTTGCAGTTAGGAAACGTGGTAACACAGTCGAGTACTTTGACTCTGTGGCGGTGGTTCCGACCGCAGTGTTTTCGTCAACACTACCCTATGTTTCTCTTGGCAGCTAAACGTTGCGTTACGTTATTCGACAGCAAGCTGTCAAGAACTACTATATAAGAGACACCAGGGATCTATCTCTCTCTCCTCCCTAACAACCGACACAGTGAAGATACGTCTCTCCACGCTCGGTCAGTTATCTGTTATGTGCTGTCTGTGATTGTTTTATAGTTAAATGTATCATATAGTTTATTCAGTTAGTGAAATAATAAAGTATATTAAATGTTTACGTATGGATTTAATATTAACAAGTGCAATTAACATCCATAGACTCCTATGGAAACTTAAAGCCACCAATCGAGTTGCAACAGTACCTTAAAGACTATACTCTAATGTATAATCATGATGTGTATCAAACATATAATACTTATAATTGTGGTCACTTATGTTTAAAATTTTTAAATAAAAGACTCAAACAGTAACCTCTGTGTATCAGTCATGTCGCAAACCTTTGTGTTGAAAGACCGCAGCTCCCATCTGTCAACAGACTGCGATCCACCAATTGAATTGGATCCTGGTGGTAGTTATGCTGTTGCTTTGATAGGCTTTCATACATACAACAACATACCTAACATATATAAAGGTAAAAATAAATTTTATGTAAAAGAAGGAGGTGCTTGGAGAACCATCACAATACCTACTGGTGCATATGAAATAACACATTTGGAAAACTTGCTTCAAAATGAGCTTGTTGGTGCTGCAGCGACACATGAACAAAAGCAACTAGCTTTGATTCTAAGACCTAATCCAAACACCATTAGATGTGAAATAAATTGTTTCACAAGTATCAGTTTTGAAGCTGATGATTCGATTGGGCGAATGCTGGGATTTTCAAAGCAAGTTCTTCGACCAGGTGTCTTCCATGAATCTGATTTACCTGTTGAAATAGTGGATGTTAAGCAGATTCGCATAGAAACTAATATTGTGTCTGGTTCCTACTATAACGGGAAACCTTCACATACGTTATATGAGTTTGCCCCGATGGTTGATCCTGGTTATGCAATCGACATCGAACCTAAGAATCTAATTTATTTACCAGTGAACAAGCAAGAGATTTCAAATATAAGCATCGACATCGTGGATCAAGATTCAGTTCCTGTAAACTTTCAAGGTGAAGAGGTGTCTGTTCGTCTGAACCTTAAAAAGATTGTCTAGAATGCTAGTCTTTAAGGATATAAAAGCAAGTGAATCTACCAAAACAAGTTCAGTACAGTCAACCACTTCAAAGTGTACACTTCGCTCTGATAATATTGAGTTCCTTAAAAGTCTTGGTTATCATGTCATCAAAACTCAAAATATTCAAAGACCCCGAGTTTGACGATTCCATTGATCGAGAAGAGCTTCGGTCTTACTATTCGTCAACTAAATCCTTTGGTAACAGTGATGAAGTCGAAATAAACATCAATCAGCAAGATGCATTTGTATGTCTAGCAGAGTCTGTTCTAATAATTGAAGGTGCTCTGGAACCTTTAGCAATACAAAATGCCGATGGTGAGTGTTATATGTCAAATAATGGAGGAGCCGCTCTGTTTGAATCTGTGACCTATGAATTAAATAACAAGGAAGTGGAGCGAGTACGATACCCATACACCACAACAACTATCAAAACCCTGCTTTCGTTTAGCAAGAATGAAGCCAAATCTCTTAGCAACGCCGGGTTGAACGTATCGTCAGATCATATGACCTTAAACGATAACAAGTTTCACTTGCTCCTACCTCTTTGGTTCCTCTTTAGTTTCTTCCATCACTTTAAAGGAGTTCTCTGCGGTAAACATACTTTCCGATTTACAAGAGCTCGAAGTGATGTCAACAGTTATTATAGTACTGGTAGTGCAAGATCTAAACTAACTGTAACCAACATGTTTTTAAAAGCTAAACATGTATTTCCAAACGATAAAATGAAATTGGAACTGATGGATAAAATTGCAAAAGACACATCTATATTTCTAGCATATCGCAAGTGGGACATATATGAGCTACCAGCGCTTAGAGATATTAATAAAGATGTGTGGTCTGTTAAAACTGCAACAAACTTAGAAAGACCTAGATATGTGATTATAGCATTTCAAACAGATCGAAAAGACAATGTAAGCAAGAAAGGTGACTTTTTTGAAAATATTGGTATGGTAGATCTACGAGTGTTCCTAAATTCAGAATGCTACCCTTATGAATCTATGAATATGGATTTCGAAAAATCTAAATATGTTGAAGCTTACCAGATGTACACAGATTTTCAAACAAGTTTTTGTTATAAAAACATAGCAGAGCCTCTCCTAAATTATGATGAGTTTAAAGATCGAGCTCTATTTGTAATTGACTGTCAGCACCAGAATGAGTCAATCAAGTCGTCAACAGTGGACATCAAATGGAGTTTATGAGCAAAAACAATTTTCCCAATTGAACCAAAGCCTACTGTTTAGTTATTCATGATTGTGTATTTGAATATAAACCTCTAACTGGCATTGTAAGAACCATTATGTAATATTTTAGTATGTAAGTCTTGTGAATTTATCCTAATAAATTAATTGTGTTTAAATCAGTTGTTTTATTTTCAACCTTAAAATGCTAACATCTTGCTTTCTTTAAATAATATCATCTGACTGAGATGGTAAACATATGACTCATTTTCTGTCACGTGTCAAGGTTGCTCTACACACGCAGTTGTTGCTATGTTGCCATGTCTAGCATGCCGGGCATTCGCATATTCTAAATTTTTTTAAATCTGCTTGCTAAGCCTAAGACCAAACACCTAAGGTTTAGACCTAAAACTCCAAAAATTTGGGTTTGCGCATGCGTATACATTAAATTCGAATTCTGCTTGCCAAGCTGAGTAAAACAACACCCCACACTTAGAACTTTAACCAAAAACTAAAAATTTAGGTTTGCGCCTGCGAAAATACCATTTTTGAATTCTGCTTGCCAAGCCGAGTAAAACGATACCCCACACTTAGGACTTTAATCAAAAACTAAAAATTTAGGTTTGCGCCTGCGCTAACCAACATATTTGTTACGTCACTTTTTGCAAAAATCAAAATGGCGGAGCCTCTTACTTTGATTAGTGGCATCACCTACCGGTTGAAGTTTTAAATTTCCTGGGTTTTTCACTTCCGGTCGGCCATCTTGGCCGCCATCTTGGATTACGTCATCTTAATTTGTAGATTACGTCATCCTTAATACAACCGCCATATTTGTTTTGTCACACGCATGCTCAGTAGCGGGTGGTGGGCGGTGGTCGGTGGGCGCAGAAGGAACTATCTCTACCTACTACTGTGTGTTGCCATATTTGGAAACGATAGTCTTGGTAATTTTTACAGTCTTTTGTTCGCAATTATTGATAGGCTTTTGGAAATTAATTAGCCTAACTTCACAGGGAGGATCTTCACTGACATCTGCTATTGTATCTTCTATACAGACATAGATCTCGTTCGTAAGCTTCTGGCAGGGGTTGTTTCTGAAGGCGTATTGTTGCTCATTTAGGATAAGGTACTGATCGAGGTATTATCATTGAGAAGCTGTTAGGATTTATTTGTATAGGTAGGGAGTACAGTTGGTAGTAAATATAGTCAGATTTGTCTATTAGTGGAATATCAATTTGGAATATAATTTTATATCCAGTTTGGATAGACTTGATTTTAAATAATTTTTCATACAAAGATAAGTCATTCTTGCTTACTAATATAGATTGCTAAATGTATTTTTCTATTACAGGAAGCTCTTTAATAATGAATTTTGGTTTGATGATAGAAGTGTGAAAAGTATTTAATTTAGAGAACGTTATAGCATTTTCAGTTGTTAATATTATCGATTCTATGACGTTAAATAGGTTAGCGATTTCAGTCAACAGTTCTAGACTATGTGCTCGCTGGAGAACAGGCATAATATTAGTAGCTAAGTCTTTAGTAATGTTTTGAAGTGCTAACATTCTTTTGACAATTTCTTTTTGATTATGAGTTAAAGTATTTACTGTTTGATTAAATTCGTTTATTGCATTTATCATAACAGATGTTTGTTCGTCAAATAGCTCATGCATTCTATTTTGATCATCAGCTAATAATTGAAGGGCTTTGTTGATTCTTTCGCCATCATCAGCATCTAGATTGCCAGTGATTGATTTAAAAACTCTACCCAAAGGGTTGAGTAAACGTCTATTAAATCTATACTTATCAGGAATAATTGAAGGGCTTTGTTGATTCTTTCGCCATCATCAGCATCTAGATTGCCAGTGATTGATTTAAAAATTGTACCCAGAGGGTTGTACTTATCAGGAAAAATTGTAAGGAAAGTTTCATCTATGTTATCTACAGTATAATTAAGGGCGATTATAAAATTATGGTATTCAGATCTAAAATTATCACTTAAAGTATTGGCTATAAGATAATATTTGTATTTAAGTTTACTGTAGTCAGTAAATAAGGGTTCCATATTATATACATGTATAAGGCGCCATACGTCATTTTGGCAATAGCTTCTACCTAACTTGCGAGGTAAAAACCCAGGGTTGTTCTTTAAATCTTCTAGTTGTGGCTGCCCTCCGCATTCCCACCTGAAAGGCGAAGATTTCTTAAATGAGTTACACATTGCTCGTCATTCTTATGATTTATGAGTAAAGCTTTATTATGTTCTAAGAGGGATATTATCGTGTATGGGCCTGTAAAGGGGTTTTTGTGCTTCTTGTGAAATCCAGGGGGTATCTTTTTATATACTGTTTGGCCCTCTTTAAATGGTTGATTAACTTCGACGTTAGTTCTGAGGAGCATTTTTTCTTTCGATTTTTCTATCCGATCTAATACGATATCATAAACTATTTTCATAAAATGTTTGTGTTTTTGGTTATAATCTTGGGTAAGTGTAACTTGGGGATCAAAGTTGAAGATTTCTGGGATGTATCCGAATATTAGCTCAAAAGGTGGTTTAAGAGTTTGAGAGTGAATGCTTGAATTGTAAGCTAGGATGCAGTAGGGTATCAAGTCAGGAGGTTTGAGATTTGGGTATTTTATTTTGAAAATTATATAGTGTTCAATCAGTGTGCTGTGGAATCTCTCTACTGGGCTGTTAGAGTTGGGATTATGAGATGTAGTTATGTGCAGTTCAATTTGATATGACTTTAGGAGCTATTTGACAGTGTCATTTGAGAATTCCGTACCAGAGTCAGAAACGACGCCTCTTACTGTACCATATTGTGAAAAATATCTTATTAATACCCTGGAAATTTCGATAGCATTCTTGCTTTTAATTGGAAAGGCCTGACCGAATTTACTGAAAGGATCAAGAATTGTAAATAACTGAGATGATTCGATTTGAAATGTATCTATGTGAATTAATTCTAGAGGTTTCGAAGGAGTTGGAGTGTGTTCTAAAGGTATTTTAATGGGATGTCTATTGTATGTTGCTTGTTTACATGTCGCACAGTCTAAAATGAATTCTAAAATTTTTTGTTTTAAACTAGGATAATAATATTTCTGTTTCATCCTTAAATAAGTTTCATCCGGACCCCTATGGTTAGTTTAACCTTGATGATATGCTATTATAAGATCCTTTAATTCATCCTCGCAGTTAATTTCTTCCAAAACTTTATCACATCTATAAAATTGCGGCGAATGCGCATTATTAAAGTGTTGATTGATAGCCGAACTAACTAATTCATAATGTCTCTCATTAATAAATAGGCAATAGTATTTCTTTTGAGGCAAACAGTGCTGCTTTACAAATTCCGCTATCTTGTCTGGATCTTCTAAATTAAATTTAGCATGAATAAAATTTCTCTTGCCTTTTCTGACGTGTAGAATTTCGGGTTCCTCTGAGCAACTAAAGAATATTTAATTGGATTTATTATTGATAATTTCCTCTTCCAAAATAGGAATGCCTGGTGCGGCGTATGATTCCTGGTTAGAATTAACTGTATCTAGTTCTTCGATTTCCTCATCAGTGTTTTCATTATCCTTCTGCCATTCTGTTTCATCTACATTATTAATTACTGACTGATTATCAATATCCAGAGGATTAATTTCTACACGTGATAAAGCGTCGGCGTTATTTGTTTTTCCTTTTTTGTATTCTATATCGTACTCATATTCTTCAAGCTTTAAACGCCATCTTACTAGCTTCGAATTCGGCTTCTTTAATGGAAATAGCCATTTCAGTGGTTTGTGATCAGTCATTATGGTAAATCTTTTGCCGTAAAGGTAGGGTCTAAAGTAATTTACAGCCCAGACTATTGCAAGTAGCTCTTTTTCGATTGTACTATACCTGCTTTCTGTCTCGTTCAGAGTTCGGCTTGCATAAGCTACAGGCAGGTCTGAATTCGGTTCGTCTTGACTTAAGACAGCTCCAAGTGCGACGTTGGAAGCATCCGTAGTTAATATAAATTTCTTTGTAAAATCTGGTGGCTGTAATATTGGACTGTTCATTAAAATATGTTTACATGTTTTAAATGGCTCTTTATAATCTTCGTTGTTAATATCAATTTTTGAATTTTTCCTTAGACATTTTGTTAAAGGTTTTGTGACATTCGCAAAATTCTTTATAAATGTTCGGTAGTATCCTATTAACCCCAAAAACGATTTGATTTCTTTTTGTGTTTTAGGAATCGGAAATTTCTCTATGGCTTCGAGTTTTCGTGGGTTAGGTTTAATTCCTTCTGGGCTGACCACATGTCCCAGAAATTCGGCCTCCTTCTTTAAAAATTCGGTTTTGTCCAGTTGTATCTTTAGCTGAAAGTTCCTGAACCTCTCGAATACTTGTGTAAGCTTGTCTAGATGCTCCTGTAAAGACGTCGAGAACACAATGACGTCATCCATGTAGACAAGGCAAGTTTTCCCAATCAATCCGTGTAGAACATTATTCATTAGGCGCTGAAACGAGGCTGGAGCATTATTAAGGCCGAATGACATCCTTAAATACTCATAATGACCTAGATCTGTTGAGAATGCCGTATTTTCAATGTCGTCCGGATGTATCTCTATCTGATGAAAACCTGATGCCAAATCAATTGTAGTGAAATAGTGAGATCTACCAATTTTATCCAATATTTCTTCTATTTTAGGTATGGGGTAGCGATCTCGTATGGTTTTATCGTTGAGGTTTCTGTAGTCTACAACGATTCTCCACTTTTGTTTCTCACTGGCATCTGCTTTCTTTGGGACGACCCAAATTGGTGAATACCACGGTGAATGTGAATGCCTAATAATGTTTTGCTGTAACATTTTATCCATCTGTTTTTGTACCTCTTCTTTATGCACCTGTGGGTAACGATATAATTTCGAATGGACAGGTATATCGTCGGTCGTCCTAATTCTATGTTTTACAACGTGTGTGGAAGTTAACTTTTCGTCCTCTTTATAAACTATATCTGAATAACGTTTGCATAAATATATTAACTGTTCACGTTCTTCTTGATTTAAGTGATCCATGCGTATTTCTTTTAAGGCCCAGTTATCATCGCAATTTTTTTAACACTATTATTATATTTATGACTATAACTGCTATATATTGCATTATTATTTAACTCAATGGTCTCTAAAGGCTTAGTAAATCTGACATTAATTTGTGTAGAAGTTGGGTTTATTATTTTAACACTGGCCTCACTATCTGACAATTTAACTAAACAGTCAGGTATAAATAAATTATTAATTAACATTTGGTTAACAAGTCCATATCCATTGGACTTATTGACAGGAACATTGATTTTAGTTGCCGTATTTGGCTCAAGAGTATATTCATAAGGAAAATGTATATCAATTTCTAACCTACCAAAGTATAATTTCCTATTATTAAAATCTAGCCTAGCCTTACTTGCAAGGGGAAAATCGGCTCCTATCAAACCCGTGTAGTTATCATTAAAATTAAATAAACAAAATTCTTGTGGACGATTAGTAATTGAATTCAGTAAAATATTTGCCCTGTATTTGTGCACGGAGAATCCATAAGCTGATTTAATGTGAAATGATTTTTGAAAGATTTTATTTTTATATTTTTTCTTGAACAATATCTGGTTTCAAAAGACTTTTACTGCTTCCCGAATCTATGAGCAATTTTCCAGGCAGTTCGGGGATTTCAACATAAGGAAGTTGACACAAATTCAGATTGTTTATTTCTATTAAGGATTTTCGGTTGATGTGCCCGGTGTGGGAAAATTTTGATTTTCACGATCGTAAATTTCGGAAGGTGTATCAATCTCATGGATAAATAGTTCGTCAGAATTAAACCTTGTTCCTGGAACTGTGGACCTTTGCTGATTAGCAGGGAAGTTATTTCTTCTTGACTGTTGAAAAATTATTGGAATGTCTTGTAAACCTTGTGTTGCCACACGAAGTATCCATGGGTTCAGGATATATGTTTTGGAAATGTTCTCGTGGGTTTTCTGGTTTAAAAGAGGTCGGTCTAGAAAATTGTGAATTCTGATTATTTTGGCTTTGATATTGGGAAGTATTCCTAAATTGTGAAGTTTGATTACTTTGGCTCTGATATTGAGGATTATTTCTAAATGGTTTCTGAAATTGCATAACTGAAAAGTTTTGGGGAGTAGAACGATTGTTAAAAGACTTGGTTTGTGGATTGGGGTTTTTATTATTTGGCGATGTATAATTGCCTGATTTAAGAAACGTCCTATCTCTATACTCGTAATTTTCTTCCAGAACTATAAACTTAAGAGCATCTTCAATAGATGCAGGTGCAGTGGATCTTACTACCATTCCTAGAGGGTTTCTAAGTCCCCGGGGAACGCTTTTAATGTTTGTTGAGCGTAAATTGCTCTTTTCACTTCTAATATTTGTTGATTGTCTTCATTACAAATTAAATTAGAGACCAAAAGTTGTTCAATATATCTACACCTATTACTAAATGTTATAGCATCCTCAATATGTTTCTGCTTGAGTGTTAAAAGTTCGCTCAAAAGACTAGTGTCGTCTCGTTGGTCCGTGAAGTTTTGCACTATAGCTTGTCTTAGGTCTTGCCAATTATTAATAATTTTTGTGCTAATTATAAGTCTAGCTTCACTGGTTGATTTTGACTGTATAAAATTAACTAAAAAATGATTTAAATATAATCTTTCATCTTCAGCGTTATAAAATGTGTTCGTAATGAGATCGCATGCCTTAAGAAAGTTACCAACATTTGCCGGTTCCCCATTGAACTCAGGTATCATCTTTAAATAGAATTCACTAAAGTTGTTTGCCAAATAGTTAGATTGTTCCATGTTTATGCTAAATTCTGTGGTATTAATTAAGTTACTATCAATTTGTTTTACAAGACTAATACTATTATTATTACGAGTTAAATTATTCTGAACTTCTTGTTCAACAATATTATTATCTAAATTATTTTCTTCAGGAATGACTTCTAAGTTATTTCCAAAATTAAACTGATTAAGTCTGCTTATTAATTCATCAATATCCGACATAGATTCACATACATAAGACAAAGGAACAGAGAAAATATAGGAGAGCAACTTACAGTAATAGTAGGAACCAGATGACCATTTGTTCTTCTTAAAAAACCAAGGAACCAATATTCTTTTGATGCCTTAGGTTGCTGGGAGATCCGTCACCGACTGCGCCAATTAACAACCCTTGTACTTAGGTTGCTTTTTTTAAAAATTTATTAAACTACTTAAACTATTTTACAACAAACTAGCATAGTTACTGCCTAAAATAATACTGAACAAATATTACACAAAGCAATGGCTTTATATAATAATCCGATAAGTGTTCGTTGCAGGTTCTCACGAGAACATGCAGATCTAGCTTCTTCTGATTTCGCACTGCTGGCCCATCTGCAACGGTCGGCATAATTCGTAGAATCTGCTTATGGGAACTGCTGCATGCAAATGTAACTTGATACCATCTACGTGACATATCGTGGGAAGCCATGTGTTAACTCGTGAGATAAATGGAGCCCAAACAATGGCCCGTTATACTACAATGTCACCTTCCCACGGTAAGAACCGCTGAGTCAGCCGTCGTCTTAACGGAGCCAAGAACTTTGCAGGTTCAAAGTGCAAGTAGAACGGAATATCACTGTGAGAATCTACATCAGCAGATTCCTTGTTTATCCAGAGACATAGTGCCACGCCTGGAGGGAAGACTATAAAGAGGCTACTCACAGAGGTAGAACCGTTCATTCTTGTTCCGAGTTAGTCGTTGGCACACCGAGTGCATAGACATTAGATCACATGTAGGTTGATCGTCTTATTTTAGTATATTATATTATTCATTTTTCTTGTAACTAAGTAATTAAGTATTGATTGTTCAAAGTATTAAATAAATTGTTTTAAAAATTCAAACGTCTTAACCGTAAAGTTAAGTTCGCTCAAAAGACTAGTGTCGTCTCGTTGGTCCGTGAAGTTTTGCACTATAGCTTGTCTTAGGTCTTGCCAATTATTAATAATTTTTGTGCTAATTATAAGTCTAGCTTCACTGGTTAATTTTGACTGTATAAAATTAACTAAAAAATGATTTAAATATAATCTTTCATCTTCAGCGTTATAAAATGTGTTCGTAATGAGATCGCATGCCTTAAGAAAGTTACCAACATTTGCCGGTTCCCCATTGAACTCAGGTATCATCTTTAAATAGAATTCACTAAAGTTGTTTGCCAAATAGTTAGCTTGTTCCATGTTTATGCTAAATTCTGTGGTATTAATTAAGTTACTATCAATTTGTTTTACAAGACTAATACTATTATTATTACGAGTTAAATTATTCTGAACTTCTTGTTCAACAATATTATTATCTAAATTATTTTCTTCAGGAATGACTTCTAAGTTATTTCCAAAATTAAACTGATTAAGTCTGCTTATTAATTCATCAATATCCGACATATATTCACATACATAAGACAAAGGAACAGAGAAAATATAGGAGAGCAACTTACAGTAATAGTAGGAACCAGATGACCATTTGTTCTTCTTAAAAAACCAAGGAACCAATATTCTTTTGATGCCTTAGGTTGCTGGGAGATCCGTCACCGACTGCGCCAATTAACAACCCTTGTACTTAGGTTGCTTTTTTAAAAAATTTATTAAACTACTTAAACTATTTTACAACAAACTAGCATAGTTACTGCCTAAAATAATACTGAACAAATATTACACAAAACAATGGCTTTATATAATAATCCGATAAGTGTTCGTTGCAGGTTCTCACGAGAACATGCAGATCTAGCTTCTTCTGATTTCGCACTGCTGGCCCATCTGCAACGGTCGGCATAATTCGTAGAATCTGCTTATGGGAACTGCTGCATGCAAATGTAACTTGATACCATCTACGTGACATATCGTGGAAAGCCATGTGTTAACTCGTGAGATAAATGGAGCCCAAACAATGGCCCGTTATACTACAATGTCGCCTTCCCACGTTAAGAACCGCTGAGTCAGCCGTCGTCTTAACGGAGCCAAGAACTTTGCAGGTTCAAAGTGCAAGTAGAACGGAATATCACTGTGAGAATCTACATCAGCAGATTGCTTGTTTATCCAGAGACAGTGCCACGCCTGGAGGGAAGACTATAAAGAGGCTACTCACAGAGGTAGAACCGTTCATTCTTGTTCCGAGTTAGTCGTTGGCACACCGAGTGCATAGACATTAGATCACATGTAGGTTGATCGTCTTATTTTAGTATATTATATTATTCATTTTTCTTGTAACTAAGTAATTAAGTATTGATTGTTCAAAGTATTAAATAAATTGTTTTAAAAATTCAAACGTCTTAACCGTAAAGTTAAGTTGCGCAGTCGTTAGTATTGGTTAGAAAACCGAAAGCATATGGATTTTTAAGCGTATCGACGCCTAATAACCAATTCGAGCCAAGCAGAGCCAAGTTAAAGCATAAATAGTGGCCAAGCAGAGCCAAATGGAAGCAGCAACCATCGTATTATGGTAAGTTTACTGCTATCCCATTTTACATTTCCAATTTTTTATATGTGTTGTATTGAAACGTTATATGCCTGATTCAGAGGAAGAATCACAAAGTTTATGTAACATAGAGTATAGATTTAGATCAATCAGCATTAGCGACAATAACATAACAGTAAATCATTCAAATATTAATAAGAGTAGTAATAGTAGCAATATGACAGACCAATTCAAAGAATTATTCCTGAAGGCTATACCAGAGATTGATGGTTAACCACCCAACGTAGGCAACTTTTTAAAAGCATGTGACTTGGTCATAAATCAGTTCTACGTGCCAAACGAGAATCTGTATATGAATCACTTCTTGCTAAATTATGTTCAAACTAAACTAACGGGAACAGCCCGGCTTATAGTAAATACAAAGATAATCAACACGTGGGCAGACCTGAGAGATGCCATTGTTCAGAATTTTAGTGATCAACGAGACGATCACAGTTTATTAGCTGAGATATTAACCTTGAAACAGCGTAATGCTGAAGACGCACTGTCGTTCGCGAACAGATGCCGTCATATAGAGCAATTACTCATCACGAGTTTAATAGCTAACGAGCAAAATGAAGGCGTGCGATTAATTAAGAAAGACATATACCAGAATCAAACATTAAAAGCGTTCTTAGGAGGGTTACGCAATCCGCTAGGGCTTGTCCTGCGTAGTCAAGCACCTGCAAGCATAGAACAAGCTTTGAAATTCGTATTCGCAGAGGAAAATTTCGATTATAGAGATAAAACAATAAATAAGAATTTCAGTAATAATAATAAATTAGAAGGACAGAACCGTACTTTCTTTCAGAGACAAAATAACCCACCTTTTCAGAATGTACAATTTCAGAGACCTTTCCAAACAAACTTTAGACCATTTCAACAACATAATAATCAAAACAATCACACAAATTCCCAGCCTAGACAAAATCAACAATTTGTACCAAGGCAAAAATTTTCGAGTCAATTTAGGCGACCCAACTTCAGTAATCAACCGGGTCGACCCAATGTAAATCATAATGCTAACAGAAATTATCACGAACCAATGGAAGTAGATAGTTCTAACACTAGACTGTCATTACCAAGGAGAGCAGCTCATGTAAATAATATAGAATTTAATGAGAACGATATAAACGAAACAAATTACGATTTAAATTATATAAATGATGAATTAGATTATGAAAATTCGCCAGCAAACGAATACGATAGTCAACAGCAAAATTTTCATATAGCAGACACGTATACGGACAACCGGTAGTACATATTAACCATATAGATATGCCAACAAATAAATTAATTAACGAGGGCAGTGATAGTAGTTATAATTGTAAGAAAGGAATGAATGACCATAGAATTAAATTAAACTTGAACTTGAATAAGGACGCAAGCGACATGAGACATATGCAGTCGACTGATTTCGTTGACGAGTCAAAATCCAAGCAGAACGTTCAACAGAGCAATAACAGTATTATGAATTATGTAAATTCCTGGCTCACCAGTGGTAATATAATAAGGAGAGTAAACAAAAGTCCACAGAGCAGTTTAAATGAAGTTCCCACTACAAACGAACATTGTAACGAAGAAACTGATCTTAATAGATTATATGATATATACGACGTCCAAACAAAAAGTAAAAATCAATTAAAATTAAGTACTAAATTAATTAAGCAGTCGGATAGAGCACTAGGTAGAAATAAATTAGTAGTAAGAAAACCAGATAAAGATGAACCTTTAGGCCGACATGATAACACGGGGAATACTGGGCTAAAAACGGAAAAACAGGTAATAAGCGAAACAAAACCTAAAGCAGAAAACTCTAATATTAATAATAAACAAATTTTTGCCATAAATAAAAATAGCATTGAAACAAACCCCATAAAAATCCAAAAGTCCAATATGACTAATAATTCTAAAACAAAACTACCCATATTGGAAAAATTTGGATCCGTATCAGAGATTAAACAACAAATTATGCTAGCTCATGAAACTAAAAGGGGACATCGCTCATTTAGTGAAACCTGTACACAGATGCAAAACAAATTCACTTTTCCCCAGATGAAACAGACAATTGAGAATTATATTAAAACCTGTGAATATTGTAACAAAAAAGATTACAATATATTTAAATTAAATAAACTAAATAAGCAATCGAATTATATTACCTAAGTAAGGTAAAACGGGAAAATCTGATACATCACATACATGACTTGACACAATTACCTAAAGACTACAAACAAATAAAACGACACTAAGCAGACACCGTTACATTCATGACAAATATATACAGGCGACTAAGATGACGAAAAAACACACTTGTAACAAATACCTAAAATATACCAGTAGATAAACATTAAATAAAAATTATATTTAGGACCGCACTCAACAAATTTTAAATTGAATAACTAAGCTGATGATTAATATTGTCGTAAAGAAAAAGGACATATAGCCGTATGTAATAAATCTTATCGTTATCACCTTGTCAAAAGTAGAATCAATAATGAAACCATTCATTACGTAATTAGAAAACATTTTAGAAAGATAATTAACCGATACACCACTGGGTATGGCACACAGATTTAAAATCAGATAGTTTAAAAAATACTAACAAACCAATCAGTCAGAAGGGACAAAAGGATTT
The DNA here is from genome assembly GCA_964006375.1 of Tillus elongatus. NCBI lineage: Eukaryota > Metazoa > Arthropoda > Insecta > Coleoptera > Cleridae > Tillus > Tillus elongatus. The sequence continues at coordinate 105,177,692 of OZ023266.1, read as the reverse complement.
ATATATATGCAAATTTTAATTTAAATAAACCAGATCAAATAGAGCATTTTAGAAAAGAATATTGGTTACCACAGAGGAAATATTACTGCATTTTTGTAAATGGACAAGATTACGAACTGGTAGGTTCGGCTATTAATAAAAACTGTAATAACGTAGAATCACCCAAATTTTATAGATGTATGAAATATACGTAATAGGTTAACCCTCTAAAAATATAATAACAATAATAATAATGAAAAAAAAAATATATTTTTTATATATTATAAATATTCAGATCAAAATGTTAGACAAAGTCGTGTCGAAACTTCTTCACAACTCTATTAAGAAAACACTTGTAACAAAACGACCGTAAGACACTTTAAAGGAATTTCACAGCAGAATTATCGAATATTATCGACCATTCAAGACAAAAATTAAAAATAGGAAATCCATATAATTAGGACCATAATGTACATCTGATCATAAACAACCGATGCAGTCGTGAAGTCACTAACAAAAGGCTTAAAGTAACCTTATAAATAAACGTTAACGACAGGAACTACATTGGTGCCTTTAACTCATGTAAAGACATTAATGAATTCACCTGTACTTATACCACCGGATTTTTCTAAAGACTTTATATTAACTACCGACGCTTCAAACGTAGCGATAGCCGGAATATTAAGCCAGGGCGAACCCAATGCGGATCACCCGATAATTTACGCCAGCCGGACATTAGACGACACAAAATCTAGGTACAACAAAGATAAGAAAAGAGTTAATAGCCATCATAGGGGCAACCGATTATTTCAGACTCACACTCAACAATCTGTCGACCGAAACTAGGAAAAAGTATTAGTTAACAACAAAACTAATCAAAAAGTCCAAAATTACGGACGAACCAAATATATTCTAAGTCAGAAAATAGACGACAGACTTTCATATAAGTAAAATTTAAATTAAATAGAAACCAGCCATAGAAAAAAAAATAACAGAACACGTTGACCACAAAATAAATATTATTGTGTTGTATACAAACCAGATTAAAAACTATCCAATTCAGCAATCAATAAAACTCTTAATAAGGGGACATCACCCATATTTTGTAATTAGAAAACAAATTATTAAAAAAATATTTCTTATATATGTGTGTATATTCATAGATAGATTACGACAGGTAAAGGACAAAATTACGTAACAAGAACATTGGACGAACCAATACACTAACAAACATTTTAAATCGATGGAAAGTAATCCACGAAATTACACAAAAAACAAAATCCATTTTCAGGACACAGTTCAATAATGTCATTTCTTTAAATCATAACAAAGCTATTCCAAGAAGCCATAAAAGAGAATCAACTCAAAGCACCTACAATGTAAAAAGTACATATAAGACACTCGACATATATATGACTACGTAAGCAACAAATTGGAATTGATACATAACGTACGAGACAATGCACAGACTGACACAGACAATTTAAATAGCAAGCTTAATTCTTAAATGAATTAACGCACGTAACACTTTTAACGTAATTATAAGACCTTTGCGACTAACAGTAGCATTAATAATTTATATACATCAGCTAGAATGAGGTAAGGTAATCAATCATTTAGGAATAAACTCCCAATAAATTAAATAAGAGCTAATAAATATCCACCAGTAGTTAACAATAACAAATTACAATGATGCATAGCAAAATTTCATGATAAGTGAATTTTACTACAGCAAGCAGGAATAATACATTTTACAGGATTTTTTCCAAATAACAATATTATTAATAGACGAAAACGTGGCTTAATAAACGGACTAGGTTCTATATTTAAGTCAATCACTGGGAATCTCGATTCACAGGATGGGGAACGCATTCAGCAAGCATTAGAAGTCTTAACGACAGATCAAAATAAAATTCATGAACTTTTTAGGTTCCAAAATTTGGTCATGCTCGAGGCAATCGTCGAATTTAATAGAACGATAGTAGGATTGAGTCATAACCAAGGCACGATAGTAAATAGGATAAATGTATTAGGTAATACAGTAGAAAGCCTGCGAAGTGAACAATTAACTCACTATCATCGAATTAAGATCCTAGAGTTACTAGCTAGGACAATTATTAAACAATATTCAAGAAATAGCATTAACAACAGAAAATGCCATCACTTTTGCAAAATTAGGAATCTTTCACACATCCATACTAAAACCAACATTTATAATAAAAGAAATCAATAAAATACAAAATTAGGCAACTAATGCTAAAGTAATAACAACCACTGATCTAAATCTATACGAAAAAGTATTTAAGATAAAAGCAATTTCAAAATTATATTTCAAATAGAAATACCTCTGGTAGATAAATCAGAATATGATTATTATCAATTATATACATTACCTGTCCCTAGAAAGACACACCTTTTTACCATGATAATTCCCAGAGCCAAATACCTTATCCTAAGCAGTAAACAATATGCCTATCGTAATGAAGAATGTCAAAATTTAAAGAACCAGATATATTTTTGCAAAGACGACAATCCAACAACCATGAATGATCAAAATCCATATGAAATAAAGCTAATAAAATTTCAAAAACCTATTAACAATTGTAATCAAGAATTAGTCAAAATTAATAGAACCACAGTTTCGAGATATGGAACTAGTCAGTATATAGCACCCGAAGAAACTAACGCCAGAATAACTTGCAAGGAACAGGAGTGGACCAACATCATCAAGGGTACAAAATTAATCAACCTGCAACCAAATTGCCAATTAACCATAGGCAACAAAATCTACAAGACCAGCCCAGCAACAGCAGAAACACAACAACTATTCAACCTGCCTACACTAGAAACCCCCATTCCAGAAGATCAACCAAATCCAGGACCAGTACCCGAAATATCATTAGAAAACGTACAGCTACACAACATCAATCAAATCCAACACCAACTTCAAAAAATTAAACAAAATATACCAGGACCTATAACAATACCAATCCATCACCTGAATATATGGACAATATTACTGTACATAGCTGTCTTAATAACCATCACAACTATAGCAGTCCGAATGGGGTTGAAGAAACGAAGAACCAGCAAAGAAGATAAAGGAACAAAAACAGGAACCACCGAGTCCGGATTTCCATTGAAAATCCGGAACGAACCATAGCTTCGTCTTTAAAAAGGGGAGCAGATAAATGGAGCCCAAACAATGGCCCGTTATACTACAATGTCGCCTTCTCACGGTAAGAACCGCTGAGTCAGCCGTCGTCTTAACGGAGCCAAGAACTTTGCAGGTTAAAAGTGCAAGTAGAACGGAATATCACTGTGAGAATCTACATCAGCAGATTCCTTGTTTATCCAGAGACATAGTGCCACGCCTGGAGGGAAGACTATAAAGAGGCTACTCACAGAGGTAGAACCGTTCATTCTTGTTCCGAGTTAGTCGTTGGCACACCGAGTGCATAGACATTAGATCACATGTAGGTTGATCGTCTTATTTTAGTATATTATATTATTCATTTTTCTTGTAACTAAGTAATTAAGTATTGATTGTTCAAAGTATTAAATAAATAGTTTTAAAAATTCAAACGTCTTAACCGTAAAGTTAAGTCGCGAAAGGAAGGTATTCACCTAATTTTATCACAACTGGTCTATTATTTTTTGAGTTATTGGTGTGACATACACACACACACACACATATATATATATATATATATATATATATATATATATATATATATATATATATATATATATATATATATATATATATATATATATATATATATATATACATATATATATATATATATATATATATATATATATATATATATATATATATATATATATATATATATATATATATATATATATATATATATATATAAACATATAAAGTCTGAAACACACCTCGTATTTGGGTTCCAGGTGTCCCAAATAGCGCTTGTTTAAAGAAATTTTTTCAAAATTAAAAAATCGCGTTCTCCTTAGTGAATTTTTTCTAAGAAAATTCACTAAAACCTTTAGTTTCCGAGATGCGTTTTAATTTTTTTTATTGTTTATCCCCAATATCTCCAAAACGCGTTAGTATTTGAAAACCAAAGTTTACATATCTGCTACTACCCAAAGACTGCTTTTTTCTGTTCTTGTATAAACAGTTTTTGAAACATATCAGTGACGTAGAATTTGAGCCCGTCATAGATTATATGCCCTTAAATTTCTACGCCACTGTAAAAATTGAGGTTTTTATACATTTCTTGGAATCAGCAGGGCTTTTTACATGTAAAAAAGCTAGGGCAAGGAAAATACATTAAAATGCACCACTACATAAATTCGCTAAATTTAAAAGCTAGTGGAAAGAAAAACCACATAACAATATACAATTTACATCTTGCTATGCTCGCTCTTTTGTCCCAAGGACTTCCAAGTTGTGGAATTCCTTGCCGGCACATGTTTTTTCTTCTCCCCCGAACCTCCAAACCTTCAAGTCGAGAATTAACAAGTTGCCTCTTTCTTCCTTGTCGACACCCACGGCACGATAGTATTTAGGCTGTAAACCCTCGTGGTGTGTTGTTGAAATAAAAATAAAATGTCCGCAGAAGTTAAGGGGAAGGAGAAATTTACCCGCCAACCGCCCCCACTGCCTACCAACCACCTTATTATTCTTGCGAAGACAATTTTGAAACTACAAACATTACAAACATATTTTCATTCTGTATCCATTTATGCCATTTAAAAAACATAGCTACATGTTCTTAATTGTACGAGTCATCAGGATTAACTTCACTGGATCGAATATCTGCGATAAACCATATATACAATCCACTTAACCTTGATCAACTTTTGAAATATTACTCACAAGCTCGAAAAATTCAAAACAAAAAAATATATTCGTGCAATAATATATAGGTATTATGCCCCCATGCCGATATCGAGGCACTGCTCAGCACTAATTTATATCAATACTCTTATTTCTTCAAAAATTTGTTTACAACATGGCAAGAAACAGCCAGGCCAGTCAACAAGATGTTGACCTTCTCTGGCAAATTGGAATAAGCTAATAAAAATTGAGTAAAATTATACCAATGGCCAAGCGAATCCCATGGGCATTAAAAATAAAAACAATATCTATGGTTTTACGTCAAACTTTTTATTAATTCAAGCTGAGCACCACTCATACAGTCAATGGACCTGGATGAGTTAACTGCTTGGGTGTCGCTGATGTCACTCCGAGTGATAAATTTTAAGTATACTTAACACTAGACCACACCCACAACCCCCTCCCCCCCCCACAACGTGGTTTAACGCCTGGTACACAGGATCATAAACTGACGTACAAAATGTAACTCTAGTTTTATTAAATATTTGAAGTGTTACTATTTATTGTTAGATGGTGCGAAGATCATGCACGTATCAAATGTAATCGCTGCATTGTTTATGTCAAAAAAATGTTGACTGTGCTGGAAGCTGCTGGCGCCTGGTGAACTCACTCTTTATTATTCTCAACTTTTACTTTAGTTAACAAAATAACAAATTCCTTAAATCCTAAACAAACTTGATATGTAAATTTCTGATGTTTCTAATAAAATCCTGATTGCAAAAAGAAACCAATTATTATCAATTTGGCGTATTAACGTACATAAGACATAAGAAAAGAAATAAAAGATAATTGTTTGCTCTGAATTTCAACCGAATTGCTTAATAATCTCTTCCAAAGATATTTACTACATGGGATTAGGAGTTTTGTATTATAATTGAAAATGGAGGCCCATAGCTTCAGAATTGAGAATTAAGTACACTATGTCATATGTAGCAGCAAGTGAATTAATTTTATTTATTATTAGATTATAATATATAATCTAGATAATTGTACATTTATATTGATTGCACAATGAGTTCGAATTTTCTAAAAGAGTTGTTAGGTATGATGTATTACCAAATTATTAATTAATAATAATTTCAACTTTTGTTGAAGCTATTGCGTTTCTGAATAGATACAGATCAATTAAATCAATTCTTGTTTGAACAGCTTGCCATTTTGGTATTCTGGGACTTCAGGAAAATAAATATGTAACAGGTGTCCAACGTTACGTGTCTCATTGAACAGTTTGGAGACTTGACGTGGTCGAAGAATGCTATAAACGACATGTGACTTCCAAGTAATGTTAACCCCGAGAGTCCTTTTTTCGTGGAAAAGTACCAATTTTTTCGGTAGATGGCGCATAAAATCGGTAAATTTTTACATAAATGCAAAGCTTTGTAGATTCCTCTCAAATTAATATATACGGGTTTTCCTGTATGCTACTTTACTTGAAATTAGAAATCAAGTTATTGCTGATTTCTTCTAAATTATGTGGATACTCGATTTCGTGAAAGATGCATGTTCTTTGCAAGCTATATTTAAACAGTTTACGTACCCTATTCAATGAATAATTCAATTAAACACAAATCTGGACAAAATTCATTTAATTAATGAACAATGTGAAATAAATAACTTCTCCAACAAGGCAGCTTGACTATTGACTAATATGTATATATATATATATATATATATATATATATATATATATATATATATATATATATATATATATATATATATATATATATATATATATTATAGTGTTTCGGGGGGGCGTAATGTAAGGGTGTATGGGTGTTTTTATATATTGTATTTTTGTGTATAGTGTATTGTGTTTTATTGTACTTTTGAAATTGATTATTGTAATATTGAAATAAATGTGTTATTAAAGTTTTTGTTGGTTTTATTATTTTTACTGTATTTTTATTTAAATATAGGTGTTGATATTTGTGTTATTTGTTTTATTATGTTTTTGTTGGGCGCCTTTTGTTTTATTTTATTATATTGAATTAAATTATGAGTTTATTAAGGAAAAAATATATACATATATATAATTTTATCAAATTAAATATCTACCTGGTTTTTGATCTACTTACTATGCCACAGCTATTTTGTTGATACTCTTCTTACCTACAGGGAATGTTTAATAGTTGAGTTCACCAATGTCGAAAATTCTTACTCTTGGTGCATATATATTATATTTGCTGAACTTTTTATATACGGCTAGAGGATTAATTGGTCAATGGACAGATATGTGTGACATTTACAGAAAATAAAATAATGAGCAATATATAATTTGAAATTAAAAAAAATATTTATTATTATTATTATTTTTATCAAAAAGCTTTTTGTTTGGTTATTGACTTAATTTTACAAATTTAAATTCTTACTTGGGATCCCGTATATTACTAATTTTAACATACAAATATGCCAGCTTTATTAATGCAATTATGACTTATTATTGAGAATTTTATTTCCAATGCTTTGTTTAAAAACAAGGTTATGACTTGCTATGACGGATCTGAATAGTTTCATTGGCAATTATTTATCACCATGGTAACGTCGTTTCAGGTGAATTTTGTTGCTTGGCAACAGAAATATTAAAATGGAGGAAATAAGGTTGAATTTCTTACGTTTACTTATCGCCCTCTGGTGACTCTTACAAGTACTTCATAAATATTTTATATTTAGTTCTTCTTTTGGTATGATTGCCTTTGCAAATGACATTTAACTTGGATTGACGTTGACATATTATTCTTTTATAAAATTTACAGGTTCATTTCTTGTTTTGTAGAAATAATACACTTTTTATTAACGATTATTGATTCATTACCCCTCTGTCTGCTTGGCATGGGTCAATCTTCCAGCTCATTCACTGTTCTTACTCAATTTATGTACGAGTATTCTTGATTGGAGTTGTTGTATAGCTGTTTGCTGGTAGGTATAACCTATAAAATACTTTCACTTTAGTTTTTAATCATTTATATTAACTTTTTTGAACATTTTCTCTTGCTGCAATCTACTAGCTTCCTCTTTCTACCAGCGTCTTCTTTCCAATTCTCTCGTTCTTCCTCCCGGAAGTTCTAATTTTTATCTTTTTTTTTGTAACTTCGAATCACAGTTGTTAATTGTTATTTAAACTTGTTTATCTACCAATCACCATTTTCTGTTTTCAGATAAGCCAATAACATGATTTAACTACATTAGTCAAAAGAAAGTCATTTCCTGCATATAATTCAATATCCCGATTTTATACATGTAAGTCAAATTGTGTTTGTTTTAAAATTTATAACCTATCATTCATTAACACATTAAACCTTATTTTTCTAGAATAATTACTAACACATAGTTTCCCTAATTGATAATTAACAAATTTTTACTTATTTTCTATACATATTAACACATTTTGTTAAAATCGCTAATCACAATCCTGTTTAAATTCACTTTGTTCTGTCGAAGACAGTTTATAAATTTGGTCTTTTACCAGCTTGTTTGTGTTTGTAGCTGTCTATACCGGGTTTATATCACTTTGTATTTTGTTAAGCAGTTCATTCATTGTGAGTTTAATTGTTCAATGTTTTCTGATACAAAATGTTTTTGTTTTGTTTTATGCCTTAACTAATAAATTTAAACTATGTCAAAATCTATTCATTGACGAATATGTTTATATTTAATTGTTTTTAATTTGTAGGTTCAGTAGGATAAAAGGCTGCAATTTACCACCTGTGTCTAACTATAGCTAGGACAATAAATTGGATTTTTACTTCCAGGTATGTGTTTATTTTAAAACATTTTTTTAAATATATAGCCATGTCTGTGCATGCAATAATATATATATATATATATATATATATATATATATATATATATATATATATATATATATATATATATATATATACAAGGAATAGAAATAAATGCACAGTAGGCACATTTTGAATTTTCATATTCGGCTTAACTTGAATGAAATGGATTTAAACTTTGGTATTGAACTTACAGTAATCTAATTACAATAAAATAGTATAGGTGACCACTTTCTATTGCACACCTACTAAGAACGTGTGCCTCTGTATCGAAGGGTACTGGGTTCGATCGCAGGGTTCTCCTTTCACTTTTTCAGTAGAAACTGTAACATTAACATCAACCGAGGTTCCGATTACCTTGGTAACATTGGAATTTTTCTCTTCAAGCTATTGTGTATTTTTTTTGGGATAGTTTCCTGATCTTCCGACCATTAGCCGCAGACTCCCATTCACACCATATACAGGGTATTAATAAAGTGTTTCCCCGCCCGGGAATCTAACCCGACACCTCCATGTTATAGGGCGTCAGCTCAAAGCCCATTGTGTAATGACTATTACGCAACACTTGTAATAATTAATATCACATATACAATGATATAATAGACGATTTAGATTCACATGGGACACAAAAAATTGTCTACTTCACTAGATATTAATTCCAGTCAACATTTATTTATTTATTCATTGTCGGTCAAATTCCGTTAGTATGGCCAGCCATTGATGCCGGGCAGCAATTTAACATCACAATTGAAAAATAATAATGCCAAACCACTTTCAGTAAGCCAAGTCTAGGATTTTTACGTGCTGAAGATCCCATAGGCACGGAACCGACGGCTCAACGGCTCCTATCTGACGAACGGTGCGTGCATTCATTCAATTAAACGTGCTGCAACACGATGATGGCACGCACTTTCTTCTTCATTATAACCTTGATGAAAACGGTATAACAGTTTTAGAAAATATCTAAGTTTCTGTTAAAAGCACATGAAAGATCAAAGTAAATTAAATAGTCTTTTAAAGTTACAACGTGAAGGTCGTCGATATTCGGTATCCAGACACACAAGGTGACGTCACAGTACACAGGTTAAAAATTAGCAATAATTTCAGCAGTCCAATAACAAACAGACTCCCCTCTCTGTTTACAACCAAATGAAAATTAGTTAGGACAATGCCGTGACTTTCCGAAATTCACACGAGGTTCTATTTTTTTAAATTCATATTTAGTATGCATGTAGCTGGAGATAAATAAATAGAAGCAACCACATTATATAATTTACAGTAAATTATTGTTACATTCTGAAATTCGTCCTCTTTTCCGTTCTTCTTGCATTTAAAAATATTTAATTGAGGCATTAAAGCATACTGTTATTATCATTATTATTATAATTAATTTAATATTGTTACTAAATTATGCAACTCAATGTAAGTACCTATGGAGTTCTTAACCAATGTCAAGAATTGTACTGATATTAAAAAGCAAATAAAAAGATGTATTGATAAAAAAACTGAATTCATAACTTATTATTTATTGTCCATTGTCTCGTTACCACAGTGAAATAGTGCCTGAGTTTACAGCCGAAAGGCCTATATGGTACAGGTTTAAACTTGGATGGGAAAGACATGCTTTTTGGAAAAGAAAAATGGTACACACCGTTTAAATTGGCGTTATTCGCGGCTATAGCATTGTGTTTGAGCAAGCTGAACGTCTACACCGGCCGCCTTTTAAAGCGGCTTTAAAGATCCGTATACCCCTTAAGAAAAAAGAAGGGTTTTCAGTAGTAAAGTAGCAAGATGAAATTCTTGCCTGGCGCCGATTTTTTGCCATGGTCGCGGATAGGCCTACTTCAAAATGAGCGAAACAACAATAATTTACAACACCGGAGGTACTGGCACAGCATAATCAAATATGCTGTGGTACTGGCTTCAATCTACTGCCGAGTGGGGTCGGTAATGGTCTGGGATGTTCGTTTAAAAAGATATGGAGGCTGTTACAAAATTCAATGCAAATGTTTTAAGGGCGTATTCCCAGGGTCAAAATAAGACTTATAAGTGTATGACCTAAAGCCTGCAGATACAGGGTGTTCAAGTTTTAGTCTCTTTATCGTTTTTCACTAATATCTCAAAAACTTTTTGGTATTAGAAAAACAAATTTTACATATCGGTTACTACTAAAAAACTGCTTCTTTGCATTCTAGTTATCATTTTCCAAAACATGCTAGTGGCGTAGAATGAGAGCCCGTCAAAGGTTCTACGCCCTGATTTTTTTATTTCATTGAAAAAAATGCGGTTTTATGCATTTTTTAGAATAAGGAACATCTTTTACATGTAAAAGGTACTAATATTCTTCTTATTTCTATCAAAAATTGAGTTTAATTTGGATCTGAAGGGAGAGGTTTATCAAGTCATACGTATAGAGTGTTATAATGATGGGGTCGACGTTAACTAAACAGGATACCAAGGGAATAGAAGCTTTTGAAATGTGACCATTGAGCAAAATAAGTAGTAGTATAAGTATATAATAAGGTACACCGATAGAAACACGCATAAAAAGTGTGCTAGAAGAATAAAAATGCTTGCTGAATGAAATTGATAGGAGGAAGGCAATATATATATATATATATATATATATATATATATATATATATATATATATATATATATATATATATATATATAGGGGGCATATTTTAAAACATATTTCTGATAGTTTTATTTGAAAGATACATACCTAGACAAAAAGGAAGAGGTAGATCAAAAGGCTTCTGAAAAACATGGTACAATATTGATTGAGGGCGGACGCTACACTGAATTAAAATGGATAGTTGCAGACGGAGAGCCACGATTGCGACAGGTGGTATCGCCTCATGACTATTTATTTATAAGAGCCTCGGTAGTTCAGTCGTAAGAATGTGTGCCTCTGAACCGAAGGGTACTGGGTTCAATTTCAGGGTTTTCCATTTGCTTTTTCAGTACATACTGTAGCACTAACATCAACCGAGGTTGTGGCATTGTATTTGAGCAAGTTGAATATCTGCACGTTTTGCCCTTCGAAGGGAACGTAAGGCCGTCGGTCCCGCGCCCATTGGATGTTGAGCACGTTAAATATTCCTACTATGCTTGCAGAACGGCAGGGTTCGGCAAAATTTCCAGCATAGTGAAGTGAAACTACTCCCTGGCGTCGGTGGTTGGCCATAGTCGCGGAAGTAGACCGACGTTAAACAAACAAAAACATACACATATTTATATGCTTCTAAGGCTGGCTTAACATTGTAAACAACAAAAATCTTCATGTCGAAATCGATTTAAGCTAGGTTCATACAAGATCTATAAAATTTATTCCTATTGGTTCACTTTAAATAATATGACGTTCCTATTTAAAATGAACCAATATAGGAAGAAGTTTGCAATTCGGGAGTGTATGAACCTATCTTAACCATTATTACTTATGGTTATTCACATGACACGGCAAGATCATGATATAAAAATGACCCCATAAGTAGAACAGACGATTATGGACCGCAAAATTAAATAACAATATAGGGTCGAGGGAACGCGAATCATATTTGCTCGATTGCCGATTTTACAAATAATATACATTATTTGGTTTGTTCATGAATATAAATTTAAGGGTAGATGTATTCTCACCATAATTAGAAATGCAGACCGGTTTTGCTTTAATTAGAGCTCGTCAGTGCGCTATACTAATTACAGCGAGAACACACCTATAAGTTAATACGGCTATGGTAGCCAGTCTCCTAAAACATTGTACGACAGGGTCGCCATGTCAGTGCGGAACCAGGTAGTATGTTGTATCACGACAGCTCCAATTAACACAAAATGTTATACATAGAGACTGCGTGTACAGCCAACTAACAATTTTGTAAATTGTCAGCCCTGGCGCCCTGTTTTAAACAAATTACTTGCAAAATCAGTGGTAATTAAAAGCTCATAATGGACTACTATAAGGTTTAAGAATGTTAAAAAATAAGAGTGCAGGTAAGTATGACAAAAGTTAAATGTAGTATAGCTTGAGAATGCTGAAAGTTTTATTTGAACTATCTACCCAAAATGCTATCTATAGATGTTAATTGCACTTGTTGATATTAAATCCATACGTAAACATTTAATATAACTTTATTACTTCACTAACTGAATAAACTATATGATACATTTAACTATAATACACTTTATGATATAATAACAATTACAACAGTACACGAGTACATAGCAGACAACTGACCGAGCGTGGTAGAGAGCAGCAGAGAGAGAGATCGCCTGGTGTCTCTTATATATCGTAGTTCTTGACAGCTGGCTGTCGCATAACGTAACGCAACGTTTAGCTGTCAAGAGTATTTATGCAGAAACATAGAGTAGTGTTGACGGAAACACTGCGGTCGGAACCACCGCCACGCTATCTAACAAACACATTTTCTCTATGATTCAAGAAATCTCATTGCGAATTTTCAGAAATAGCTCCAAAATCACTTTAAGAAACAGGAAACTTTAGGCTTTGTAATTTCTGATAGTCGTGGTTTCATTGCTTGCCACTGAGATACTTATGTCTGGTCACGTAAAAAATATATTGGTAAATTTGCAGATTATTCCACAGTCAGCTTTCTGCATATATGTCTTTTTTCTGAAATATATTTATTATACCCATGTATGCATAAACGACAAAATAAATGTTATGGTTTCAACCTCCAAGCAATTAACCGTACCCGGAACGAATTGGGGTGCTGGGCTGAGAAAAAAATTAAAAAAGATTTAAGTGCAATGCGAAAAAATAGCAGCTTAGTTGAACTTCGATCAAATGCTTTTTTCCATATTTTGCGGCTTTGCTTCCTTTAATTATGTTTACCCCATACCACACCACGAGTCCCGTAACTTTCTTGGGGGTTGAAACCACAAGATTTATCTCGTGGTTTATAAAGGTGGCTATAAGCATGTTTAAAAAAACAAAAAGAAGCAAACGTTTCATCACCACTTTCTTTCCCAAGAGATTATTCGGTTTGTCCAAATGAAAAGCTAGGGCAAGGAATAATCACATTAAAATGTACCCATACATACATTTAGTGTAAGTAGCTCGCTGGCATGGTTTGTAAAAAAATCCGAAAACAGACCTGCGCTACCCCTCCCGTCCCCCATAAATGACGCCCTGTTCGCCCAAGCTCGAAAAGTGCAGAACAAAAAAAAGATATTGTAGCAATAATATGTAGGTGCTATGCCCCCATGCAGATTTTGAGACACTGTTGAGCACTTAGTTTGTCTCAATACTCTTATTTCTTCAAAAATGTATTTACAACATGGCCAGAAATAGCCAGGCCGGTCTACAAGCAGTTGACCTTCTATGGCAAATTGAAATAAGTTAATAAAGATTGAGTAAAATTATACCAATGGCCAAGCGATTGCCATAGACATTAAAAAAATATCTATGGTTTTACGTCAAACTCGCTATTAATTGAAGCTGAGCACCACTCATACGGTCAATACTTGGACTTGGATGAGTTAACCGGTTGGGTGTCGCTGATGTCACTCCGAGAGATAAATTTCAAGTATACGTAACCCTTACCCCCCCACAACTTAGTATAACTCCAGGTACTCAGAATCTTTGACTATATATGAGAGAATAGACTCGGCACACAGCCGAATTGTTTAAAGTCAACATTCAAGGAACTTTATGTTTACATCGGTCTGCTCTGACTGGGTGGTGGCTCAAGCGTTGCCGCTATGCAATAATTCATTCTTAAATCGCCGAATATGATGACAAGTTGAGAATGATAAATTTATTACTTTTCTGCTACTTAAGACATTTTAATTACATTAGGGCTTATTTATGAATGTAAAGATTACTAACGTTATATTCCTTGGTTTCTCCCTTCTTTATGTAAATATAACCAGAAAACTCAATTTATAATTTGCATCTTGCTGCATGTAAAGTATGTAGATTTGTATTAATCCACAGTTGTGACTTGTATTTGTCTGTGAATAGTATGCAGGTATACTGAGATTTTTTTTATATGTTACCATGATTTGCAATAAAGGTTTTGAGTTTTATTTTTGCAAAATGGTGAAAAAGTATATTGCTTGTAGAAGATTACGTGGGGATGTGGCAACAGTGTCTCTGCATGCGTAAGTACATTGCTGTTTGCGATTTTCAGTGGCGGCACGTCAGTTTCGCACTATTTTTAGGTTTCCATCTACTAAAGAAAGGAGAGAAACATAGTGCGCTCTTAAATATAAAATCGGATACGCTGCCGAAAATTCTTATTTATGTTCTTATTTATGTTCACAGCATTTTAATGAAGACTTTTACTATTTACTCAAGTGGAAGAAGGGTATTAAAAACGCAGCGTCTCCATCAGTTTTAAGTTCTCCAGTGCCTTCTACTTCTGGCATGAAAGCTCTTGCTCATGCGGAAAGAAGGTAAAGAATTCTTTTTATCTTCCTATTTTGTAAACTTTTATTATTGTTAAAATTAATAAATTACCTGATAAAAATTGCAGTCAATCGTTATCACCAACTCTGACTGCCTTGGAACTATCATGTTCAACACGTGCGGCACTTGGCAGCCCTCCTGAATTAACACCAAAAGCTAACATTACTCCAGGTCAAAAGTAAGTTAATATGCCTAGACTTAGAATTGAGGGAAAATACTAGAAACCATTTTTTAAAATTATACTCTGTTCACTGAAAACTTACCAAATATCGTCCATTTTTTTTTAGCAAAAACCTCCTTATTTTGAGGATATTTCCAGTTTATCAGGAACTCCAAAAACATCTCTAAAAAATGGTCTATTGCTAGACGAGTAATAAAAAAAAACAAAAGAGGAAAATAAATATATTGAGCCAACAGAAAAAACGTCTTAAGAGTTTTTCACCATAAATCGCTGATTGAGCATTTTAAAAGTCGTATTGCTTTTACGGAAAATACTGAAACATCCCAGAACGTCTCACTTTGAGTGTTATTGAATTTATATCATTGCTTATAATATTTTAGGCCTCTTTACCCACACAAATAAACCTGATTAAACAACTTTTAAAAGGTCCTCAACGGAACTATTCACCAGACGTAAGGTCGTTTGCTATTATCCTAAATTTTTATTCAAACAAAGCTAATAATTACGTTCGAGAAAAATTTATGAAATCTTTGCCACATCCTCGAACCATTTCTAAATTATTCCTGGAATCTGCAAAGAAGCATTAGCGGTTTTGGATTCAAAAAGGAGAGTAGCAGCTGAAAAAGGTCGAAAAATACTTTGTAACCTAGTTATCGACGAGATATTCATAAGACGTCAAGTTGAGTGGACAGAAAAAAAGTTTTGTGGTAACGTAGATATTGGCGTGGATATGAATAATTCAAACGAGCTTCCAGAAGCTAAAGAAGTTTTGCTTTTCTTATTACTTGCTTTAAAGTTCCAGTGGGTTATTTCTTCCTAGCTGTTATTTCTCGTGAAGAAAAAGCAAACCTATTAAATCAGGCTTTATGTTTTATCCATCAGGCAAGAATAGGCGTTACTTCCGTAACTTTCGATGGAGCAGCTGCAAATATAAGCATGGTTAAATGTTTGTGAGCAAATTTAGATACATTTATTCAAGAAGGGGTACATTTTCAGATTACCTCCCGAACGCTTTTCAAAAAACTGTTTTCAGAAACCTGCCACCCCCCCCCTGGATGTACAAACCACATGAAAAATTTCTTGTTCACACCCCCCAAGGAAATTACGGGACCAGGAGTGAATAGGGGTGCTGGGCGGGGTAGGCAGTAAAAAGGAAATATGAGCAGAAAATGCAAAGAAAACGGACTTGAAAGCTGTCTTTTTCACATCTTGAAGCCATATCTCCCTTAAACCCTGCCGTCCCCGCACAGTACCCCTATTCCCCCAGGTGTAGTAACTTCCTTGGCGGGTATGAGCAAGACATTTTTCTTGTGGTTTATGTATGGTATTATATAACGAGGGTGGTTATATGCACGCGAGAGAGTAAGGAAGATCCTCACGACGAAGCACCCACACCCAGCAAAACTGGTAGAGCTGCAAGATATTGCAGGTTTTTCTTAATTTTTTTCTTACATTTTTGTTTAAAACCTTTTTACTGAATTTGCATAGAAAAAAATCGCTTGTGACGAGATCACAACATTGCAACATTGAGACTTTCGAACATTTTATTCGAGAAATCAATTCTATAAAAGTTCACTACCATAACGCACTTGCTGCGTCCAGACTTTTTAGTTAATAGTATACTTAAATAATGTATAGGTGGTTAAACATCTTTTAAATTTTATTTTATTATTTTAATCGTATTTATGAAAATTTCAATCCTAATTCTCGAGACGCCTATGGTGTCGAGGACCGTGTAGACAGACCTTTTAACCAATGTTGGTTTCAAACATTAAACATTACAACGCATCGCATTGATAAATGCCTGGTCTATCCGTAGGTAGATAGTTAAAGCTCAGGATTATAAACTGACGTACAAAGTGTAACTCTAGTTTTATTAAATATTTGAAGTGTTACTATTTATCGTTAGATGGTGCGAAGATCATGCCCGTATCAAATGTCATCGCTGAATTGTTTATGTCAAAAAAATGTTGACTGTGCTGGCAGCTGCTGGCGCATGGTGAACTCACCCGTTATTATTCAGAACTTTTACTTTTAACGAACAAAATAAGAAATTCCTTAAATCCTAGAGAAACTTGATCTGTCAATTTTTGATGTTATTAATAAAATCCTGATTGCAAAAAGGAACCAATTATTGTCAATTTGGCGTATTACCGTACATAAGACAGATGAAAAGAAACAAAGAAATTTGTTTGCTCTGAATTTCAACCGAATTGCTTAATAATCTCTTCCGAAGATAATTACTACCTGGGATTAGGATTTTTGTATTATAATTAAAAATGGAGGCCCATAGCTTCAGTATTGAGAATTAAGTACACTATGTCATATGTAGCAGCAAGTGAATTAATTTTATTTATTATTAGAGTATAATATATAATCTAGATAATTGTACATTTTATTTATATTGATTGCACAATTAGTTCGAATTTTCTTAAAAAATTGTTAGGTATGATGTTGTGTTAACCAAATTATTAATTAATAATAATTTCAACTGTCGCTCACTTCTGTATGAGTAATAGTTTAAAATCAATATATCATTATTTATGTGAACTGATGTTCAAAGAAACATAATAATAAATATAGCAAACTAATAAGATTACACTCTCCATGTTCTAATTAGTCAATGCTAGAATGAAGCAGAGATAATTGACCAACAATAACATTCTAATGTTAGTCAATACCAGGACTAAGCCAAGACCTTCGTGTGGCGCATTCTACTGATAAAATCAGAGAGCGTTAATGAAATCGATTTTTTAAATATTGTCAGATAGGGAAGTAAAAAAAATTCGCTATTAAAAAAGTAGAAAATATTTTAACAGAATAAACGAACTATTAGTTATCAAAATTAATCAACATGAGTAGACAATAATTTAGGAGATTTAAAAATGTTGTTGAAGCAATTGCATTTCTGAATAGATACAGATCAATTAAATCAATTTTTGTTTGAACAACTTGCAGTTTTGGTAATCTGAGACTTCAGGAAAACGAATATGTAACAGGTGTCGAAACTGAACGTTACGTGTCTCAGTGAACAGTTTGGACACTTGACGTGCTTAAAGAATGCTATACACGACATGTGACTTCCGACTTCCGATACCCTACTCAAACTGCCCCGCACTGTACAAGCTTTGTACGAATTGCCACACTTACCACCCGTGTGAAGCCGGGACAGGTCAGCTAGCGCCCTGCCCTTAGGCAACTTTTTTAGCACTAACATCAACAGAGGTTGTGGCATTGTATTTGAAAAAGTTGAATGTCTGCACGTTTCGCCATTCGGAGGTGGCGTAAGGCCGTCGGTTCCGTGCCCATGGGATGTTGGTCACGTTGAATATCCCTACTTTCCTTGCAGAATGGCAGGATTCGGCAAAATTTCCAGGATAGTGAGGTAAAACTACTCCCTGGCGTCGGTGGTTGGCCATAGTCGCGAAAGTAGACCGACGTTAAACAAACAAAAACATACACATATTTATATGCTTCTAAGGCTGACTTAACATTAATTAAGCTAAAATTTCCATGGTCATAATGTTGAATAAAACATTATTAAACAGTAATATATAGTTGTATATTTATACGACGACTTACATACATAATTAATAAGACCATTATATAAGCACCTATGCACTATGCCTTATTCTAAGTGAGATGTAATACACGAAACACGTGCCGCCATTTCGTTGCGGAACTAGATAGCCTACCTGGTTCCCCAACGAGATGGCGGCACGTGTTTCGTGTCTTACATCTAACTTAGTTTTGGGAGGCTGGCTACCATAACCGTATTACTTTATAGGTGTATTTTCGCTGCAATTAGTATACCGTACTGACGAGCTCTAATTAGAGCGAAACCGGTCTACGGTTCCAATTGTGGTAAGAATGCATCTAGCCTTACATGTATTATTCTATTAACACCAGGAGAATAATAGTCAATAAACCAATTTTCTTACCTTTGAATTTGTAAACACCATCAACTAACTGTAAAACCGGCACAGGAGAGCTACCTACCTAATTACACATCAATAATCAATAGGTAAACGTTGTGCAAGTGGCCCTACCTGGACGCTGTCGTATAAAACTCTCGAATAATTCTGAGTTTTTGTATCAGAATTCTGACTTTTTTATCTCAGAATTCTGACTTTTTATGTCAGATTTCTAACTTCTTTATCTCACAATTATTAGAATATAATTTTTTAACGTGACCCCTGGACGCCGTCGTATCCAACCATCTTGACATTTCTTTTTGTTTTTATGTCTCATTGAATTTTTTCTTATTATATTTGAGAAGTGTGCTAATTTCTGCTTCTCGACTGTTTCCTAAGTTGAGAATAAAATTATTTTTACCGCAAAACTTTAGTTTATTATCTGCAGGTCCTTGGAAAACTATGTGCATAGAAAATACTTATTACAAGTTATTTTTCATTTCATTCTGAAAATACACAGTTTCATTATAATTTTATTAGGTATTATAATAATTATAATATTCAATATATATGTTTAAAGCTTAAAACTATTTGTTTTATATTTACAATAATTACAAAAGTGTAGGAATGCGAAGGAAACAAAGAATACTGAAGCATAACAGATTTGGCAACGTAGCTAAAACTCATGTTTTTGCTAGTGTCCAGCTATTTACGCTAGTACTTATAAAGAAGTAGTTTTCATAGCTGGACGTCCAGCTATGAACACAATCTTCGTTGGCGAGGTATGCTTAATGGTCTTTACGGTCGAAATCTGTACTTTATAATGGTTTTAATGTTTTATAAAATAATCTTCTGTTGCGGTGGATGTGCCACACAAAAAGGTAAGTTTTATTATTCTACTCACTCACAGTTTTTCTCTGGTACTTGTTCTTTCCTGAGTTGTTTTCGTGCTGTTAGATTGAACTGTCAATCCTCTGGATTGTTCCCTTGAACTTTCTGCTTTACAAAATCTTGTTCCAAATTTAAAAAACTCCTTTCGTCCTTAATTTTTTCTTCTCCAATCCCCTCATAAAAAATTATCTTATCTGTTTACTCTTTTTTCTTTAAGACCGGTGAAAATTTCCAGTTGGCCACCTTCATTAATTCTGCGGATACCTCATTTTTAATTGTTGTTGGTCTTTGACTTTACATTGATTGATTCCTTAACCTATATACGCCATTTGCCTTGTCAATTTGACATCTGTTAGTAAATGAAAACATCTGTTTTATATCTAGGTTACGGCATCTTAATATTCTTAATTCTAATAAACAATAACACCTTAAACTACCTAAAAACTACTTATACAGTTCGTATTGTCCAATGTTTACATTTTCTTGCTTTAGAGTCTTTATTTCTTATTTGTTCGCACTAAGTTCAATCATTTTTCTGTAGTCTATTCTGTCCTAGATATAATTTTCACTACGTATAAACTTTTCACTCCTATAAACTAATTTACAATTATTATACTCTTGTCTTAGCTTCTTTAATCCATATATACATCATATTTGGGAATCAATCCTAACTTAGATTTTAAATTTTATACCAGCTCTTATAATATAAGTGTGGTTATTTTTATTTTCTCCCTGTCATGATAATCATTCACTGCCCAGACATTGTATACATCAAAGAGTAGGTTTGTTTGTTTATTGAATTTTGTTAGTCCTTTTATGGGTTGTTCTAGAGTATTTTGTGGGTTTGTATGTTGTTCGACTTTTATGTAAGAGAGTATATAAGTTTGTATATTTTTATTGTTACCTTCCCCTTATAGATACCATATATTATTATAGTTTTTATTAACCCAACGTTTTATGGTGTCATTCGATTAAAATTTTCTCTTTGTGTGGGAATTTTTATGATATTCTTACTATTTTATGCGATGTTAGAATTTTTATGATATGTACGATAATAATAATAATAATAATAATAATAATATATATATATATATATATATATATATATATATATATATATATATATATATATATATTTATTTATTATATTTACCAGTTATATTTAATGGCCCTTGGAATACTTATTTTCTTTTAGTTAATTTTGCATGAAACTTTATAAAAATGTATAAATATATTGTTCTTTGTTTTAATCTTTTTATATTAATAAATTATTAATAAATCTCAGAGCTTGGGTTCATGAGTCGAAAAATGCACCACTTTGTTAATAAAAATTTGTATGAGCTTTATTACGAGATTCAGGGGTTTTTTCGTAATAATGAAATGGATTTCAAATACAAATGGATAATTTATTAACAAACAATTTAAATAACAAACAAATAGAACCGTTTTTTTAAATTAGGAAAAGAAATATTGCTTAACTATAAAAATTTTATTAATATTACAAATTCTTAACAATAATCAAACTTCCCTTGAAAGGGTACTCGCGATTTTTATACAGGTACAGTCCTTTTTATTTATTTATTAAATTATTATTATTTTTTTAAATTGCTTATAGCTATTGAGCTAAATAACATAAGTTCCATTCACCAACCTTTAAATGTCTCTTGAAGTGTTTGCCTCCATGTGTATTAATAGTTATTCTGTCCACTATATATTTGGTTTTTTATTTTTATTTAATATTTACTAATGAAATTCCAACAAGAATTCATTAATTTACCATATATTCTCCAGTTTCCATTAATTGATTAAATAATATTTGTTCCAATTTAGTTACCAATAATAATCAGATCGCAGAAATAAACAGGTAAGTTGACACTGTCAAACTTATTTAATTATTTTCCTTCAAAATATAACCTAAAATTGTTGAGAATAAATGCTGGAAATCAATTAAAATTCTGATGTGCTCTCTTTAGCTACTTAAATTCAACTGCCTCGATAAAATAAATCGACATTTCTTTTATATAAAAACTGAAAAAAAATGAATTAGCGTCCTTACGCCATTTTAATAATAGACCTGCCTATTTAGGATTTTTTTCTTATATTACAGCTAGCCAAACATACTATACTTTAAAAGAAAGCTTGTTTAAAACTGCGTATTTTGATACCCCATATATATGGTTTCATTATACCGTATGTTCTTAATTTTAATGGCAAACTTGCCATTTTCAAAATTGACAATTGTCTTAAATATGAAAATTACTGACCCATAATCTTTATAATACACAAATTATAGAATGAAAAACTTATTCTAGGCAATTTACTGATTACATAGAGCTATCTTACATGTGATTTAGTTCAATGATATTCTTATGATATATAGGTAGGGTAGACTGGGGTTGACTGAACAGGGCGGGTTAACTGAACACTTGACCTTACTGCTATCTAGTGGCAAAACGAAGAACAGACCTTGCCTTCTTTTAAGCAGTTGGTGGTAGCGCTCTATTGCATCTAGCTTTCGGTTGATTCCCAACAAACACGTTTGTAACCGTTACATGGCATTGGAAGCTCAATAAAGTATCACCGTAACATTACACTGTTACCTAAAAATGACACAAATGTACTTTGCAAATGGAGCACATTTAGGTAACAAATGAAACATTGCATACCATCAAGTATTATAACATAAAAGCTATGTAATATTTTTATGTAACATACACATTATACAAATTTCATGGCGTTCTATAGTTTTAAAGCACACATTGATAACAACGTAATCTTTTTATTTTACATTAAATAAGATACTTATCAAACCCAGCTAATGAAATGTGAATTAAGAAAACCTGTTTACCGAAATATGATGTAAACTTTAAACTTCGTCAATAATTTATTTTGTTATTATAATTATATAAATAAAATAAACGGAAAATAAGTGGAAATACAAATTGACACCTATATGTTCCAGGCATTGTCGTCGTTTTGTTCGGAAAACTGCGCAGAGCGAGAGCTAGTGTTGAGTCTTGATTTTGATTCTTGATGTTACTGTTTGCTAATAGATGAGTTATGAGGTTATGTTTACTTTGTGCTCGTGTTTGTGATTTATACTGTTTTCTTGTTCCTCATACAAAAGGTAACGTGAAAATTTTGTGGTAAGTATTGGATTTTATTTTTCTGTATTTCTTGAAAGATTACAGTATTTAATATAAGGTTTAAGAATTTATGTTTTGTACATGACTTTATCGACAAAAGTAACGATTCATTGTGAAGAACTACATTAATATGGGTGTTGAATTCTTATTGGTGTTTCATGTTAAAAAGAATTATATTGTACATTTTGAATCTGTGATTGTGTTATCCTAGCGTTTTATGACGGAATGCTAGTTAACCTATATGTTTCAATTGCAGCATCGTTTCTGATCATCATTATCGAAAGGCTGGAAATGACTACACAGCGAATTTACACAAAGCTATTCACTATAACAAGGTCAGTATTGATGCCCGCTAGATCAACCCAAAAAATATAATAAGGTCAGAAAGCTCAACGTTTTAAACATTGCCAAAGATAATTAGTAGTACTTAGTTAGTTTTACATGATCATCTGAGTCATCTGAACTTATTGATTAAATTTGCAACTGTCGTTACCTACTTATATAGCCAGTTTAAATTTACAGGAGCTGAGTTTTTGACACAAGCAATGACGATAGATTTGTTAAATAATTACTAAAGCAATTTTAATATGGATGATACTACTTTAGTTACAATTTAAAGTTGCAGTTATATTTAATTATACAAAAAAAATCAACTGATGTTTAGATTTAGTTTTGAATTTCAAATTATGCATAACTTTGACTTAAATGTGAACATTATCAACAATTTTAAAATTAAAATTGAATTTATAAACATTTTAATACAATACGAATGTATTATATTATATTGTTTTTTTACAAGTGTTTAATAAATTATGTTTTCAATAATTTTCTGTTTTGTTTTTCTAAACTATTAATATGTGTGGTTATATAGACAAAGCTCTACTCCTAACAACAAAATGTAACATGTAATGTTGATGAAATTGTCAATAAATATATCTGATATATATGCCCAACTATGTTACATAGATATATCACGAGAGGAACTATATGCATGACATTTCGTGTTACATGTAACTTACAAGTTCATAACAAGTTACATAAATGATACTTTTGTAAATAACAAAATATTATTTCAGTTATGTGAATGTTACATAACTGTGTTTGTTGGGTTATTGTTGTTCGTTTAGAGGTTATGATTACAAAGCTGTTTGTCATCACAAAAAGTAAATTTTCGGCGCCCTATATCGAAGTCCCAAATTAACACTTATATTTGAAGGAAGTTTTCGGTAAGTTTACTATTGTTTTGTTTACTCCTTCCTGTGCGATTTTCAATTATTATTTTGATTATTGTCCTAACTGAAACTTTTTTATGTGGTTTTTTCCTGAAAAGTCAAGATGGGGTTAACTGAACACTGTTAAGGTAGGGTAAACTGGGCATGTTCAGTCAACCCCATTCAAGACAAATAAGCAAAATTATTTCCTAAGAGCCTTTCTTTTATTCTCTTTCCTGTAGTACTTAACAACTAGGATGCCTCGTAACAGAATAAGAACAACTAACAACAGAGACTACTCAACGGATGCACTAAAAGAAGCTATTCAGAAATGCTTGGCTGGTGCAAAAATAAAACCAACTGCTCCGGCTGCCGGGATTCCACGTCCCACTCTAATTCGCTATGTTAAAAAGGCTAAAGCAACTTCACTGGACCAGCTAACATTTAAGCCAAATGTTCATCGTCAAGTATTCAAACCTGAAAATGAAAAGTTGCTAGCAGAATACATGACTGAAGCATCCAGTTTCCATTATGGCCTGACTAACCTTCGAGCAAGATCTTTGGCTTTCGATTTCGCCCAAGTCAACAATATTGAGGTTCCTGCTGGTTGGAAATTAAATAAAGCAGCAGGTAAAGATTGGCTGAGATCCTTCATGGAACGTCACAGATTGTCTTTTCGTACCCCAGAGGCCATTAGTTTAGGCCGCGCAACAAGTTTCAATGAAGCCAATGTGAAGGGTTTTTTTGATGACCTGCGAGAACTAAAAACGAAATATAACTTTCCACCACAGGATATTTACAATCTGGATGAGACCAGCTGTATAACTGTACATCGTCCACCTAAAGTTATTGCTCCAAAGGGCAAGAGAACAATTTCGCAAATGACCTCCGGTGAACGAGGAACGCTGGTTACATTGGTTGCTATCATTGGTGCTACAGGAAAAGCAGTACCTCCATTTTTGATCTTTCCCAGGGTGCACTACAAAGATCGCATGCTTTGCAACGCTCCCCCAGACAGCAAAGGTGCAGCTAACGCATCTGGCTGGATGGTTTCAGATTTATTCTTTCCAGTCTTGGAGCATTTTGTTGCCCATGAAAGACCAACGAAAGACAATCCTAAGCTGAAAATATTAGACAATCACGAGTCCCATCTCAGCATATCTGCTATTGATTATGCACGTGCAAATGGCATCATCTTGTTAACATTGCCTCCACACTGCAGTCATAAATTACAGCCGCTAGATGTCGCAGTTTTCAAATCTTTCAAAGCATTTTTCAACCAAGCAGCGGACAAATGGTTACTGAATCACCCAGGTTCTGCGATCAGCATTTATGAAATCGCAGAGCTAGTCGGTGAATCATTTCCCAAAAGCTTCACCCCACACAACATTTGCAGTGGGTTTAAAAAAACTGGTATCGAACTGTTTGACCCCAATGTCTTTGGTCCAGAAGATTTCCTATGCTCCTACGTTACAGATCGGCCTGATCCAACCAATGTGCAAGCATTTAACGAAGTTTCTGTTGTGCTCCCTACGAACTCTACGTCAAGATCATTATTGTCTGCGGAACCTTCTAATGTCTCGGAGGCGCACACTCCCCAGGCGGGACCGTCAACAAGGTGTGCAGACACACCAACATCCTCCAAAGCATCTGTTTCCTTGGTTTCTCCTAAAGAGGTGCGGCCCTATCCAAAGGCAGCAGCTAGAAAAACGATGACAAAACGAGCAAAAACAATTTCTGCTGTGTTAACAACGACGCCAGAAAAACAAAAATTGGAAGAGAAACAGAGGTTTAAGGAAGAAAGGGCAGCAAGGAAGAAACAAGCTGAAGAGAACAAAATTTTGAAGACAATTTTTCCAATGAATGGTGCTAAGAAACAAAATCCTTACAAGAAGAGGTTTTTTCTTAACACCGATTTAGACGATTCTTCTGATTCAGTGGACTCTGAAGTTGTCTCGCTCCATGATTCAGACTCATCGAATGAAGAATTTGATTGTGATGAACCTCCGAAAGACTTAGAGGAGGGTGCGTTTTCCCTGGTTAAAGTTTACAGAAAATCTAAAGATAACTTTCGTTTCTATGTTTGTCAGATCGATAGAGCTTACTCAGTGGGTTAAGACGTTACTTTTTTCAAGAGAGTTACGGGGACATTCAAGTTTAAGGTTACTGAGGAACAGGGTTTGTAAAACCTCAAGATTTCATTGTTAATTTACCTGATCCAATAAAATTTAAGGCAGGCAGATTTATGGGTATGTTTGCTTTGAATTTTGATGAGTTCAGTCCCATTTTCTGATTAATGTTAGGTTAAACATTTATTGTAATAATTTAAGCATTTATACCTGTTTCACTTGTTTAATACAGTTTTTTCTCTCAAAAATATGTGTTTTTACACAAGCGTTCAGTTGACCCACCCTTGGTGTTCATTTAACCCACCCCATGGGGTTAACTGAACACTTGTCCATTTTTTTTTAAATCTCAATTTTGACTAGGGCAAAATTGAAAAATTAAGTCAAACAATTTTTTTTAAACACCTTAAACTATATCGAAGACATTCTTCTTTACAGATTTTCTCTATCTATAACCAGACAAATTTGACAATTTTACAAAAAAAACGGTGTTCAGTTAACCCCAGTCTACCCTACATGAAATTTGTAATTCTTTTATCTGTTGACATTTTAATTTCCAGTCTAAAATTGTTTATAATAATCTACTTACCTACAATTATAAATATATACAGTCATCAAAAATACAATTTAATACACTATTATATCAAATATTATACATAAGTCTTCCTCTCGTAATATGATGTTCGACAATTGTTAAAAGTTGCATTTTTCTTTCATTTTCCCTTATTTTCGTTGCTACTATGTTACTCTAGAGATTCATAATGATATAATCAACCAAATGCTTTCAAATTATTAAATCTGTTTTGAATTTACAGGTATTATCAAATTTTGTGGAAATTCCGAAATGCCATATTATGTAAATTTTGAAATAACATGCACTATCAATTTGGAAATGATATGGACGTGACTCTGATATGGACCACAATATATATATATATATATATATATATATATATATATATATATATATATATATATATAGTTACTATTTATTGTTTCTGTCAATTTTTATCATGCAAATTGCTGTGGAAAGGAGTTTTCCTTATTATGTTATAATTGTACTGGACCACATCTCAAAATAACAGGTAATCTATAATATGTCAATAATTTCTGATTACCATACCTTCATATCATTATAATCATGTTGTGTTCGTATTTTCCACACATTTTATCCTATTTGCTTCCTAAATTAATTAAATTTTATTGTTATAGTGCCTAAGTTTATCACTCTGACGATTTGTTTGGTGCGCTTAACACACCTATCAAGACGTGATTCAGCCATGGAATGCTGATCTTTTAGTGAATTTTCTTAAAAAAAATTCACTAATGAGGAGATCCCGACTTTTGAATTTTGAAAAAATTTCTCCAAATGACCGCGAACTAGGCCCCCTAGAACACATATCCGGGGTCCGTTTCAATTTTTATATGTTTATATATATATATATATATATATATATATATATATATATATATATATATATATATATATATATATATATATATATATATATATATATATATATATATATATATATATATATATATATATATTTATCCTTAAGGTGGGATTTGCGGTCCTTTTCGGTCTTGTTTGGCTGGTTTTGCGGTCTTTTTGGTCTTTGCAGTCTTTAAACGTGTCTTTGAGGACGGACCTCAAAAAACGTTTTGACAAAAAATGGTACATGAAAAGGTCGATTTGAGGTCCAAGAAAAAGTAGTAGGGATTTGAGGGGAGGTAAGAGAAATGACAAATCTCCTGTTACACCATAGATGGCGGTACCAATTCTAACTTTGTAATCGCATGGTATTTCTTAGATCGGTTAGTTAGTCAATTGTTCGGTACATTTGTAAAACAGGAAGTTATTGACTTTTCAATTTTACGGCAAACAAGACACAGAACCATGAATATACCCTTTGCATATATACTTTTAACCTGGTTATTTCGGCCTGACTTCGATGATTGGACGAGTTCACCAGCCGCCAGCAGCTGAGTTAAAGCGCTTATCTGCTGACCTGCGATACATTTCAGCGGATGGAGATTGATGAACCACCTGATGACTTTAAGCACTATTTTGTGATGTTAGTTTGTCATTCCGCTTTGACAAATTGGTAACAGTTGAGGTCAAACAGAAACTGAGTGGGATTGGTGAACTCATTCAAGTGTTGGCGCCTGGTGAACTCGACCAGTGTAAGATTAAAAATAAATAATTTTGGTGCACAGCTGTGGGAATTAGGAGGTGGTAGTCTCGTACTTTGAAGCAGCAGGCGACAGAGATTGCCAAACATCTTTATGTAAATTAGAATTATGTTTTCGATGCATTTATCTACAGACTAGTAAACGAGATGTTCGCTTCTGTTTTTAGCATCCCCTCTTTTAAATATAAAAAGTTCGGACGCAGCCAGTGGCTCATGGTAGCGAATTTGCATAAAAATAACTTAATTTCCAATCAATTTAGAAACTTGTATTTCAGTAGATCTCTATCAGGGCCTTTACCAAGTATCATTAATACTTACCACTTTGTGATTTTCGGAGATACATATTGTTTTTGCGAAACAAATGGATTTTTCAGTAAATAACTGCACCTACTGGCCTATAGATGACTGACTACGCAAAGAAATTTATAAAACAAATCCATGCTAAATATGATTCAAGGTCGTTATGAATAATACATATTGTAAAATTAAGGATTTTAATTTACTTACATTTCGATAGTGGTAGTGAAATGTTTTTGGTGTGTGTACATAGTACCTACATAACTATTCAAGTAATGTTTTCAATGTTTTATGTAGAGAGAATTCCCGCAACTATATTGTTCAAAAAGTGAATGTTGAATCTTTTTTAAATATTCCTCAAAAAAATGTAATTTCATCTCTAGCCAACGTAAATCGTTAAAAAAAATTTTGGAAGTCTATTTTCTAAAAATATTTCAAAATACCCCAAAACTAGTGATGAAAGTTATAGTAAAAGAGACATCCTTCCTTTTTTATACATAAAATGTAGAAATGTCGAAAAAATTCATCAATCGCCCACCAAAATTGTAATAAGTATCTTAATTTATATGAGGGAGACAAAAAAAAAAGTAAAAACATTTCCTCTGATAATTTCCAAATATTTGAGTCTCCCCTGTATGAAAATGAAGATAGTTAAATTTTGAGTCATTTTTGAAATGTATTTTGTTTCTTTAGGTTGGTCTATTTTCGTGACTGCCGGTAAATTTTACCGAACCCCTTCACATCTGTAAAGAGTCTAGTGATCAATAACGTACCTAACATCGCATGGTACGCGGAATCGACAGCTTTACGCCACCTCACAAGGGCGATACGCTACGTGGATTTTACATTTCTAGCAGCATTTTATGTCGCTGTTTCTTTTATATTGTATAGGTAGGTAGGTTAGGTTAACCTACTGCCTACTACCTTCCACACGCACTAAAGCCTATGCCATGTGCAACATTTCCATTGCTAAAATATAAAACCACCAAAGAGATAATATGGTATAGTATATATTTGTTTCAAATTTCACACTTCAATATACATAATCTTGTACTTTTAATGAAAATAGCGCAGCCTTGGTGGCCCAGAGGTAAAAAACGGGCGCCTCTGAAGCCATGAATTGTAGGTTTACATCTCAGCAGAAGCATTACATAGGTACTGTAAAATTAACCGAACTTGTGTTTGAGCAAGTTAAGAAATAGTTGTAAAACGGCAGCTTTCTACTATATATTTATGAAGTCAGGAAAAAAGCTTTATGTCCGTATTTGGAATGGCAAATTTCTTCCAGATTAGTTACTGTAAAAATAAAAGCGTTCAGGTTGCATTCGAGTTTACCCAATACTGAATACCTATTTGACGTGTTTAAGTAATTGTTAGAACCCAGTGGCCATTTTGAGTTAAATGGAAAATTACTACATACAACTTTGACAGTTTCAAGTCCCATCTCCAGATACTATTCAGCTTAAGATTTGGTCAGGTCAATAACTATAAAAACGTTTTTGAAAAAGGTGGTTGTCATTTTTAATTTACTGTTAAAAAACTGAAATACAACCTCTTGTGATTTTCTGTTTAGCTAAGTCCATTGCCATATTTTATAGCATTTTTTTTACCCGCTTATAATGTTAAGCAGAAAATCACAAGGCGTTATATTTTAGTTTTTTTAAAGTCCTTTGCCATATTTTTTACTTATATTGTTTTAAGCAGAAAATCACAAGACGTTATATTTCAGTTTTTTTTTAATATTTTATAGCATTTTTTACCTACTTAATAGTCACTTTTTTTCTTCTCTATAAAAAAGGCATTTCGACGTATCCGACCCGGTCCTTTTTTAACCTTTTACGGTTGAAAAATTGAAGTCATTCGTTCAAGACTTTCTATAAAGATTATGCTTCCAGAAGCACACACATTGGTTACCATTTTGAACTGATCAAGCTGAGCCAAAAATGACTAGAGCCTACTATTTTCATTTGGAAGTCACTTTCCGATTTGATATTTTTTTGTTAAGTAGCCATCATTTTGAAACGAGCCGGTTTAGTAAAAAAAATAAAGAGATGTTTTATTTGGTATCTAACTTATAATATCAAGATAAATTAAGAGGCCTTAAATTTTTAAAAAATTTATCAGAGACACAAACCAGAGTTTTTATGGCTGACATACTTTATTAAGTGAAGATTGGAACCTGTGGTGAGAACAGATAAGTTAGCTTTGGAGAACCAGTCCACCACAACTTTCTTAGCTAAACGATAGTGAGATCTAAAAATGTGTTTTGGTGAACTAGCTTCTCAAAAGCGTACTTGATTATTCTGCCAATACCTTTTTTTATAAGAAAAGTCTAAGGAATAGTCTGCAAAATTTTAAATCCGTAGAAACTCTTAAATAAAATGCACTTCCAATAAGCTTATTTTGTTGCGCAAACGCGCTAAACTAAATAAATTATAAGGAATAGGTAAAAACTCTTATTAAATAAAACGCACTTCCAATAAGCTTATTTTGTTGCGCAAAAGGCCAAACTTAATAAATTAAGGATTAGGTAAGATTTAGCATATTTTTTGCACGAAAGTAACGCGCTTAAAAACTCTAATTATTTTTGTAAATTTTAAATTATTTTGGAATTTTCTTTTGCGTTTACACTGTACCTACCATGTTCAACACAATGATTGGAAAAAGTAAAATCTAAGTAAATTTGGAAAGGAAAAGTAGATTCAGCCTCAAAAGTTGCTTATTAATGCCACTATTATTAACGGTGCAGATCAAATAATTAGACAAATAATAAAAAAAACACACAACACAAAACATTTTATTAAAAAATTTTTTAGCTGAATTTTTCGTAATGGATCGTTAGTCCTAAGTTAGTACAACGAACATTCATATAAAAACAAGCATCAACGCCATCTAATATATGCTGAAAGAAGTATACCGCCAAGGCAGCCCTGTTGAATTCCATTCTCATGGTTTTATTGACATTGGCAGACGCAGTGACTGTGTCCAATTTTTAGCTAAGTTTTCGGGTGTGTAAACCTAATAAATACTTATGGGTGTTATTACACTGAGGCATATTTGTTTACATACAACTTTCCAACTTTACATTTGTTCAATGTTCCACATCAGGAACCAGAGTGTTTTGATATGTTCAAAATATGGAACACCGGGTATTTAGTGGATGTGCTTATTTCTAAACTTTCTGATTTTGCGAAGATGAGCGACTCTTCAGCTTATGAATATCAGATCAGGTGCAAAAATTAAGTGACAGCGATGAATATTTAACCTCAGAATCGAAAGATGAAGTATCACTAATAATGTAGCTGGTCCTCGAAAAAAAAAACATTTAACTGGACTAAAGAAAGTAAAGGTGCCATTGTGCCTATTCCAGAATGTATTCCAGAATGTATTCCAGAAAATATTGAATAAGAACCAGAGTTAGGAAGACCCATAACATGATATTCATTTCCTTTTTTTAAATAAAAAACTCCGAACCACTTACTTTCGGAAAAGAAACATTTATTTGGACTTTCATATATATGCCTATTTTTAGATTGCCAACACAAGTACTTTATTTCATAGGTTGATACGGCTATGTCCCGAAAGGGTTAAGGTAATTCCAAGAATCCAAACAATGATCTGGTTTTTGTGTTCTGTTGTATTATATTAAGCGTTATAAAAAGTACAGACGTAAAGAATCAGGGACACTGTTGCTGCTAAAAATAACCTGTGTACAGGTATTATACCTGCCTTGTTTTAGATATAAAAAAGGTATATGACTGAAATATCGTTTAGAAAACAAAGAAAGAAAATACCATGATACTGGTGTGGAACATCTATAATATCTTTCAGGATGGAATTTAAATAGGGCATTTTTTTATATCCCCTGCACCCATTATAATTATTAAGTCTTAAAAAAGAAAAACTAAAATCGTTTCTTGTTTAAAAATGTTATTGTAAACATAGGTACACTTCAGACTAAGTACTAGCTACCCATCTTTTCAGAAAAGGGGAAAAATCTTATACTTACCTGGAAAGATCGCACATTGGATCAATTACCAATGTTAATATTTAAATTACTTACCTGATACCGACATATATAACAGAAACTACAATTTTTGCGTCAGGAATTCCTTTAAAACGAATTATCTTCTATTAAAAAATACATCTATACATTATTCCATTTTTCGACAGAAGCACACCTTATTAAAATCGTTTATTATTTTTTTTTTCTTTAACATCGGTCTATTTCCGCGACTATGGCCAATCACCGACGCCTGGGAGCAGTTTCACCTCACTATCCTGGAAATTTTGCAGAATCCCTGCCTTTCTGTAAGGAGGGTAGGGATCTTTAACATGCCCAACATCGCATGGACACGGGACCGACGGCTTTACGCCCCCTCCGAAGCGCGGAACGTTCAGACATTCAACTTGCTCAAATACAATGCCAGAACCTCGGTTGATGTTAATCTTACAGTTTGTACTGAAAAAGTGAAAGGAGTACTCTGGGATCGAACCCAGTACCCTTCGGTTCAGAGGCACACGTTCTTACCCCTGAACCACCGAGGTTCTGTTTATTAATTACATACTTCTTTTTAACTTACAGTGGTATGATAATCTATGTTCAAACCTCTTGTCATTTTCCGACGTCATACAATGATGAAATTTTGCACAGCCACAAAGTCGTTTGACAATACAAGATTTCTTTGTTATTTTCTTTTATTTCTGTATATGCATATGTTATATAAGTGAGAAAAAACTAAAAACAGACTTTTATTAGTAATGCATTGAAAAGAAAATGTAATTATATTAGCTTCACTTGTATCTAACTGGCAAAGCGTGGGGTGTTCTTTTATTTTAATACATAAAGCGCTTCTTGCAATTACATATAAGTCAATCTAATACAATTATTTTTTGGTGCATTACCTACTGATAATAAATACTACCATAGCGAAACTATAAATTACTTTTCTACTTTTTAGTTTTCAGTGCTGCCATATAATTTTATTGTCGTCAGAATTGCAAAGCTTCAAACGACAATTACAAATGGATGAAATTCGATTTGCAATAGTTGCTTACATACTAATAAAAGCGCGGTAATATTGTTTTTAAATTTTAAACGCAAATTCCTAAACTGCGCTCATAAAAATCCTCAGATAGCGATTGTAAGTACAATCAAACAACACGATACAACGCATTTGTCCACCATGCTGGAGCTGTCTTTTGAATTTCTAAAATTTAACTGTAAATTCCTATGTGAAAACTGGAACCTGTGATGAGCACTGATAAGTACAGTTGGAGAACCCAAATCACCACAACACATATTTCAAAGACCTGACGATCGTTTCACTAACCAAGTTAGCATCATCAGAGGATGAAAAAATTATTTTCATCCTCTGATGATGCTAACTTGGTTAGTGAAACGATCGTCAGGTCTTTAAAATATGTGTTGTGGTGATTTGGGTTCTCCAAGCGTACTTATAAATTCCTAATTAAAGATACCAAAAACCTGAAGATATCGATTTTAAGTCGAATCAGACCATTAAAAGACAAAATTCGTTAACCATGATGCAAACATTTTGAAATTCTAAATTTTAAACAGAAATTTCTAATCTGCGAACAGGAAAATCGTCAAATATAATTTTAAGTAGAATCGGACCATACGATACAAAATTTATCTACCATGTTGGAGTTGCCATTATGAATTTATAAACTTTAAGTATACATTCCTAATCTGCGACACCAAACCCCCCAGATATAGAATTTGAATAAAGTCGGGCCATAAATGACGAAATTCGTCCGCCAGGTTGGCACCGCCGATTTGAATTTCTAAGTTTCAACTATAAATTCCTAATCTGAGATACTGAAAATCCCTAGATATCGATGTGACCATAGATGACAAAATTCGGCCGCCAAATTGCAACCGCCATTTTCAGTCTCAAAAGTCAATACCATAATATTGTATTGCCTTTAGACTTACGTAAGTTTGTAAAATTTTAAGTCAATACGACAATTAGAAGTGGGTGAAAAATAAGTTATAAGATTAGGAACTTATAAGTCAAGCTAATAAAAGCAGGTTAAGAAGGGGGCCGCCCCAAGCTATTCTGTTTAGTCATGCATAGGTACTTTTTTTTAATTTCCTTATTTTAAATATAATGAAATATTATGTATTTTTGTATTGCAACAAAAATTTATATTTTATATTATACATGATATTGTACTTAATTCAGCTGTAATTCAGACGTTTTTTAACAGCGTAAGTTAATCATCTCAAATAAAACTTTATACATTTTTATATCGTAATGCTATTAGACAATATAGGCATCTGTAGATAAATTTACCTTATAGACGTTTTCTATTTTTCAAGTAAGATAGAAGACTCAATATTTCGAAAACCATCAGAGCGATGAGTATAAACATAAACAGATTGAAAAGGTAACATAAAAATTTACCTGGCGATCCAATTAAAATTATTGGCTTATACTACTAAGTGAGGATTGGAACCTGTGATAGGCACTGAGAAGTATACTTTGAGAACGCAAATCACCACAACACATATTTTAAAGACATCATCCACTGATGACGCTTACTTTGCTAGTGAAACGATCGTCAGGTTTTTAAAAGAAGTGTTGCGGTGATTTGTCTTCTGTGTGTAGTTATTATTGGCTTATACGTGTAATGTATCGAAAAACGTTTAAACTGTAGCTCTATTATAAACACCATATTTCTAAACAATTTGTAAGGTATTCTAGGATTGGAATATTCCTTTACAGTCTGTCACAAAATAAAATGTGGGGTCTGTAATAAATCTAAAGAGGTAAAAATTTGCAAAGACGTGTCAAATAAAAGATTTTTGAATGTCGTAAAGACAAGATATTTAAAGTAAAGAAGTTAGTGACCACTTACAGTAAGAATAGAAAGCTTTACGACATTTAAGTTATTTTTAAGAGCATCGGTTGTTCAGTGGTAAGGAGGTTCGATTGATTTGTTTTGATTGTGTGTCTCTGAACCGAAGAGCACTGTGTTTGATTCCCAGGGTTCCCCTTTCACTTTTTTTACTACATAACTGTAAAATCAACATCAACCGAGGTTGTGGCACTGTATTGACCAAGTTGAACGTCTGCACGTTCGCCCTTCGGAGGGGGCATAAAACCGTCGCTTCCGTCTTCATGCGATATTGGGCATGCTAAAGATCCCTACCCTCCTTACAAGGCAGGGGTTCGGCGAAATTTCCAAGATAGTGAGGTGTAACTGCTCCCTGGCGTCGGTGATTGGCCATAGTCGCAGAAATAGGCCGAACGTTAAAAAATATTTTTATTTAAAAGTAAAATAAACTGTGAAAATGGTAAAATACAGTGTATCCGGTTTTCATTAAAAAACAGGGACAAGAAGGACTTAATTAAGAAAACACACATTTAACTAATATATCTTGAGAGCATATGTAGATATACCTCTAACCTTTCACATGAAACATCACCATGTACGCTTTAATAACTTGTCATAATTAAAAATAAATACTTATAGTTTTAAAAAAATCCAATTCTCTGCAATTGTATTTTTAGCTAATGATCGTTTCGCTTGCTTATAAATGAGTTCCAAATGGAACAATACATGTGTCCTGTAATTATTACTTCCACATCGTGGAAGTATCGCCTCGGTGACAAAAATTTAAAAATTTTTTTCGCTTAAACGTCGTAAAAAGGTTCAAAACATAGAATACATCATTTGGGAACGAATTTTTTTGTCTGTCTGTATGTCTATTTGTTGCCACGATAACTTTAGAACGAATTGAGATATCGTCTTCAAATTTTGTGTACAGTTAGCACCCGACAAACTAACGGTTCGGATTGTTTTCGGGTAAAATCACTCATGAGAGTAGGGGATAAATGGAGGGTGATTTGGTGAAAATTGATATTTTTTCGTTAAAACTAGAGTAATATAACGTTTTAGAGTAAAACTTTCAATTTCATTACACATCTGGTATTCTGTGCTGAAATTAAATTAGGGGTTGAATTTGTGGGGGTGGAATATCAGTGATAGAATTTTAATTTTTTTTTTACTAAGACGAGGTAAAAAGTCTTAAAACATACAAAAAACTTGATTCTGGACCGAATTTTTTTTGTCTCTCGGTCTGTTAGTCAGTCTGTCGGCCTGTGCACCTGTCTGTTAGTAGGCACAATAACTTACTAAATAATTGAGGTACAGTCATCAAATTTGGTATCCAGTTAGCACCCGACAGAGGAACGCTTCGAATTGTTTTTGCGTAAGATCGCTTCAGGGGGTAGGGGATAAATAGGAGCTGATTTGGTAAAAATTGACATTTTTTCGTTAAAACTGGAGCAGAATAACGTTTCAGAAGTTTATGGGTACAGGAATACAAATATTTGCTTTGTCGTCAAGTCATGGACCCTAAATTCATTTCATGAGAATGTCTTTCTGAGGAGAGTAGCTATCGTAAACGTATCTTATACCAATTGTTACGAATAAAAAACAGGGTCTTAAAGTTGAAATTTTTTATTAATTCTTCTCTGTAATGTGACATAGAAAGACAAAAAGTTGGCAGATGAGCGTTTTACAAAATGTCTAACTGCATTTCCTTTATAGTTTTTTATCTCTTAAAGGGCTCTGCGTAGACATTAATAACACACCGATTTAGGCATTTATCTTCCTTAATTATTTAAACTACAAGCAAATTTTTTTCTTCAAATTAACTGTTTATTTTAACAATTTTAATAGGCCACCACCTAGATATACTTGTTTCAAGCAACGTGTATGCTCACCAATAAATAATATGACGTTACAATAGCAACAGCAGATTTAATATTATTTAAGTATTGGTAACTTATTAAATTGTCCTTGGAACTAAGTACAAGGTACTACCTTTATAAAATGAAAAATAGGCAACTAAGATTTTGCAACTTTGAATAATTTGTGGGACATTTAAAACGCTCTTTCATATAGGTAGTATACAGTTATCTCAATGACATATGGTAACCCTTTTACGCTTTAATTTATCTAAAAAAATAGTGCTGTAAATTGAATCATAACTTCCACATAGCTATGTTAATTTATTATATTCAGAAAGACATTCTCATGGAATGAATTTAGGGTACATGACTTGACCACAAAGAAAATGTTTGTATTCATGTACCCATAAACTTTTGAAACGTTATATTACTCGAGTTATATTGGAAAAAACCTCAATTTTTACCAAATAACACCTTATTTATTCCCTACCCTCTGGAGCGATCTCACCCAAAAACAATTCGAAGCGTTCCTTTGTCGGGTGCTAACTGGATATTAAATTTAAAGATGATATCTCAATTCGTTCGAAAGTGATTGCGCCTATTAAGAGACAGACGTACATGCCGACAGACCGACTGACCGACCGACAAAAACATTTTCGTTTTAGAATCAAGTTTTCTATATGCTTTGAGACTTTTTACTTCGTTTTAGCAACAAAAAAATTTTGAAATTTTGTCAACACTATTCTACCCCCACACATTTAACCCGTAATTTAATTTCAGCACAGAATACCAGATGACGAAATTAAAAGTTTTCTAATAAATCAACCTTAAACTGTTATATTACTCGAGTTTTAACGAAAAAATGTCAATTTTTACCAAATCACCCCCCATTCATTCCCTCCTCCTAAAGCGACTTTACCCAAAAACAATCTAAACCGTTCGTTTGTCGAGTGCTAGCTGGATACCAAATTTGAAGACGATATCTTAATTCGTTCTAAAGTTATCGTGGCTACAGACATACAGACGAACAGATCGATAAAAAAATTCGTTCCCAAATCATGTTTTCTATATATTTGGATACTTTTGCAACGTTTAAGCGAAAAAAAAAGATTTTTAAATTTTTGTCGCCGATGCGATACTTCACAGGTGACGATGTGGAAGTAATATTACCTATAAAAGTTGCGTATTAGAAGTTAGGAAATCTTTTAGATGTGTCAAAAATTGTGTTTGACATATAAATATAGAACTTTGGATTATAGAAATATAAAAAGCTTACAGTTGTTGTTTGACGCATTGTACGAATAATATAAACACATAAACTTATCCACTAATGAAAAAGAGTAATTTGTATAAACTTTTTTGTAAACTTTAATAATGTAAAATTATATATTTCAAACTGATATTGTAAGCATACTGTGCAAGTAAAAATACATTTGTGTATTAAGTAGGTAACCCATCATTTTACCTAAATAAATAAATTGTGGCTGCGAAAATAGATACCTGGTTTAAATATTAGGCCGCAGCTATCATTTTTCAACTTTTGCCTAATAAACATGCAATAAAAATTTTAAAAGAAACAAAAGAAAAAAACAACAATGCTAAATATCTGTTTGAATTTTTTAAGTAAGTAATGTGTGGTGACTGGGGTTCCATGGATATAGTTTTTTTATAAATGGCGGTCATTTATTTATAAATGGCCGTCATTTTTAATTAACTAGGTTAAGTATAGATTAACAACATGATACTATATTCAATTTTTTTAAGAGTTAAACATATTCTGGATGGTGTTTGAATCAATCAATTAGAAAGTTCTTTTTTGAAAATTTTGAAAGGATAAATGGTTGAGTACAGATTTGCAACATGATACTATATTCCAATTTTTTAAGAGTAAAACATATTCTGGATGGTGTTTGAACCAATCAATTAGAAAGTTATTTTTTGAAAAATTTGAAAGGAGAAATGGTTGAGTACAGATTTGCAACATGATACTATATTCAAATTTTTTAAGAGTAAAACATATTCTGGATGGTGTTTGAATCAATCAATTAGAAAGATCTTTTTTGAAACTTTTGAAAGGATAAATACAAAAAAGCATTATAAAGGACTGTAGTGTGTTTAAACATCTTGACAATTTATTTTACACAAGAAATAATGTCAATAGCACCAGCCCCACGAAAATTATCATGTTCACAAAATCGTTTGAAACAAATTGGCCGCCCTTTTTTTAATGTTGGACTGTAGTAAAAATTACTTACGGCTACCAAATTAATACTACTAGAGCCCATTTACAACTATTTTTAACTCTACATTTTTGTCACCAATAACGATAGGTAACAACCTTACTTAAAAAAAAGATTCCAATTTAAAATGGGTAGATTTAGCAGAAAGTCGCGAAACAAGAGCTTATGTTTTTGCTTTTAGAACTTCATTGCAAAGCATATGCAAGTTGTTACAACAATAACAGAGGAAACATACCTTTTTTTAGAAATTGTGTTATGGAAGAAAGTAAAGAAGGAGTATCGACGAAAACAGCTTAGGTGGACTTCTATAAGCAGCCTTTTTCACACTTTGCATCAACATTTTCTTTTAATAATGTTCTCCCCCCCCCCCATCACGCCTACCTATTTACTCCAGGCCCCCCAGCTTGAACTACCTGATCTGACCTGACCTGACCTGACCCGACCTAACCTGGCCTGATCTGACTCAACCTGACATGACCTAAAAACGTTGGAGACGACCTAATAAAGCACAAAAAACACAAAAATGTTAGTTTAAACCTTTGAACGTACCGTATGTGACCAGCGACGAACTAATAATGTCAATAATTTGGCAGCAACAAATTCCCTCAATGTAAAATCAAATTTCCACACCATAAAAATAGTATCAAAGTACATATAAGGTAGTAACCTTCATC
The DNA here is from genome assembly GCA_964006375.1 of Tillus elongatus. Classification (NCBI taxonomy): domain Eukaryota; kingdom Metazoa; phylum Arthropoda; class Insecta; order Coleoptera; family Cleridae; genus Tillus; species Tillus elongatus. The sequence continues at coordinate 105,137,012 of OZ023266.1, read as the reverse complement.
TCTCAGCAGTCGATTTATCGAAAACTAATTGGACCTTAATATATAGTATCACCGAAATAATTAACACGACGCTTTCTAAAATTATGAAATTTGTAAAATCGTTCTACATTCAACACATTTAAAAAATTAAAAGTAGCCGACCTCTTTAAACGATCGGGTTTAGCTGAAAAACACAAGATATGTTATATTTAACTTTTCTTAAGCCCATTGCAAAACGCATTTCGTAAAATAAATTGCTCAACTAATAACACGGTATTTTTTTCCAAAAGAGAATAAACAAGCATCTACATCTGTTTCAATCTGGGTCGGTTTCTAATCTCTTTATTATGCGCTGTCAAGGGTTTGCATTTATTAAAAACGAAGTGGTTGCTTTGAGGCTTTCAAAAGTTTTCCTGTTTACAAAATCGTTCTATATAATATATAAAAATTGTTCTAAAACGGTTTCTTTGCAAAAAAAATTCGATACAATGATCCCCATTACAGATTATCTATTTTGAGACATTCCAATAGATATAATAATGAAATATGATTAATGACACTTTAGCTTGTTAAATGAAAAAAATATGCTGAAAAAAACCTGCCAGGTTTTGATTTCGCAGCTAATATAGGTACAAATTCGCCTTTCACCTGTGTCTCTGTTTTATAATTTAACTCTTTATTTCCAGCAAATTTCCAAGCTTTGCACATTCAGTTTATGCTCTTCTAAATATTGACGTTGAAAAAGTTTTTATTTAAATACCTATGTCCTGAATTTGATTGAAAAATGATCGATTTCGCAGCTGAATGTATTGAAACATTGTTATGTAGTATTAATCTCAGGTAGGCAAGAGCCAAATACTATTTTGAAATGTTTTATAAAAAATTTACTTTTTACACCTATTTACGTCATTTTCCAAACAATAATTTTTAAATTTGTTTTGGGTATGTAATAACATATTTTTACTCGACTGATCCCTGCCTCCTCACATTTTCTTTCGTTTACGCATTTGAAGTCAATTTTGGAATTGGATAAGTTCTTTCATATAATTGCTTTTTAGCGAAAATATGTGGCGCAAAGCACACCATATAAGATTTTCCAAACTTTGGTTGATAAAATTCTCTTGATATGTTACCTAAGTCTCTTAATACCTATATTTGAATACTATTTTGAAATATATCATGTCTTGTGCTCATCGATAATGATCGTGAGACCGAAACACTGTATCTGAATTTCATAATTTCACAAAATAATTTATTACATAGTGCAAGTTTTAATCATTAATTTTCTTTCAACAACTCGGTGGGTAGTATCCCACAAATTCTAAAAATTAAACAGTTAACATGACAGCACCACGGCAGACACAGTCGTGGTTGCGACAATAAGGCGACATGGCGTTTAAACTGTAATGATGTGAAATTATTATAATTTTTCATGGTGGCATTTACTTGTCATATCTCTAAAGGCCAGTTTAAATTGTAAAAGGTAAATGACATTGTGTAAAAAACCAGTTGTCTGCGCTACCCGCTACCTGAGCTCTATAGGATTCTATCTATTAAAAACAAGTTATTTTAGGGAGCGTTTTATTTAGAGTATTTAGGTATATATTTTTCTAACGGAAGATCGTTGTCCCATAAACACTCTTATACTTAAAAGCAGCTACTATTTCAAATAACAATCTTAAAATAAATTATAAGGATTATTATGACAGTTTATTATTGACTAACACTAAGGTTGCAGGATTTTTTTTCTTAGTTTAACGTTGGCATATTTCCGCAACTATGGCCAATCACCGACTCTAGGGAGCAGCTTCACATCACTATCCTGGAAATGTTACCTTACTATCCTGGAAATGTTACCTCACTATCCTGGAAATGTTACCTCACTATCCTAGAAATGTTGCCTCTCTGTAAGGAGAGTAGGGGCCTTTAACGTGCCCATCTTTGCATGGACACGGGATCGACGGCTTTACGTCCCCTTTGAAGGGCGAAACATGCGGACATTCAACTTGCTCTAACACAATGCCACAACGTCGGTTGATGTTATTTTTACAGTACCTATGTACAGAGTATCCCATTTTCGACGCTTTTGCGGGGTATCTCTCTGAGTTTTAAAGATAGAAGGTTGCGGTTTTCGCGACAGTTTGCTACTTTTTTGTGAAATTAAAGATGACGTCGGCAGAATTTCTATATCTCTTTTGGTTTTGGAGATACAGTGCGTTTTTGAAAATGTTGCATTTTCAGGCACCCCTCGTATCCCAGCTATCTAATTACTTATGACAAAGGCAAAAACTGTTCCTTATATAACTTTTTCCGTAGAATACAGTGCTTCTTTCAGAATAATCATACGGGGTCAGGTCAAAAAGTTATCGGACCCTACTTTATTTTTTAAATAGGACACCCTGTATATTATTTCTTACGTCTATTGGAAATAATGTGGGCTTTCCAAAAATATATACATGTATGCAGTTCTTTTGAAAAACAAGCTCAAAATTCGAGATTTTCTAAAATTTTCTTTTGTGGCTATGTCTAAAATGTTTCAAAAACACAATTTATGCAACTAATTATCATACTAATGATGTAATACTTCCAAACTTAACTCAAACCATCTTTTTTATTTCTCAACTGTTAATTATTTATTACAGCATTTTAACTTATTTATGATACAATTATTAATCTTACTCAAAACAAAACAATATTTACCTATCTTACTTGAGAATGTTAGGAAAAAAAGCAAAGCTTTCAACAGTGGCTTTCAATATGACGGCCATTTTCCCGTATGCAAAATTGGCACACTTTTGTTATTCTTCTAATAGCGTTCAAAAGAATCATAGGCCTTCTTTGCAAATTTCGAAAAGTTAAATCGATTGCAGAACGAAGCTCCACTACAGACTGATATCGTGTTTTATATATTTGATTTTTCATGAAACCCCACAAGAAAAAATCTAAAATCGAAAGGTCTGGAGATCGAGGGGGCCATCTTACAGGTCCGTGGGTACCAATCCATTTCTGAGGAAAATTATCTTCTAAAAAAGCTCTTACAAGCGCAGAGTTGTGGCTTGGGGCACCGTCTTGTTGGAAATAAACGGCATTATAAAGTGCCAATGAAACATTTCCCATCGGTTCTGGAATAACTTCCTCAAGGATTTCTAGGTGTCGACGCGCTGTGTGACCTCCTTTAAAAATTCTATAGGCTATGCGTGTTCCAAAAATGAAACACAAAGCGTCCTTATTGTGCCCTCTCAAAAATTAAATGGTGATTTTCTGAGGACCAGTTTCTTACATTGTGGCGATTGAAAAGTCCCGCACTTGAAAAATAAGATTCATCGGACCAGATAACGAGTCTGCCAAAAGATTCATCAGTATCGATTTTTTGTAAATACCACTGGCAAAACAACATTCGGCGCTCGGCATCGCCGGGTTGCAAATGTTGAGCTATGTGGAATTTATATGGGTGATACTTATATTTTTTCAAAATTCTTTGAGCATCAGACTTTAATACACCAGTTGCTTCCTCTATTTGCTGGCAAGAAGATGTAGGCGTCGCTTCTACATAAGCCAATACGTTTATTTCTTTTCTCTCTGTGTCTTGTTTGGTGTATGTTTTAGGCTGGGGCTGGATAAATGATCCGTGCTCTACTAAATTTGATTTAAGGCGGGCAAATATGTCTCGGAAAGGTTGCGTCCTCTCTGGATATCTAATATGGACAAAAAAGAAATCCTAAGATCTCAACCTAACCATAGCGCACAAAATACGTTACCTTTGAAAATATAATTCCGAAGCTTCTTGGAGATTTTCATTAGATTGTATGAAACAAACCAACATATCATACTTCTCATAATTTTCGTAAACCACCATTATTGCAAAAAAAGTAAGTTAATATAGTATGTGTTTCAACAGAAACAGCAACACAACAAAACTTTTTCAGTAATAATCAAAAACTGACAAAACCGCTAAGTTATTGACATTTTGTTTTTTGTTCTAAACAAAGTAGCCATAGCAACTACCGGCTACTTGGACACAAAAGAAAATTTTAGAAAATCTCGAATTTTGAGCCTGTTTTTCAAAAGAACTACATACATGTATATATTTTTGGAAAACCCACATTATTTCCAATAAACGTAAGAAATAATATACAGGGTGTTTCATTTAAAAAAATAAAGTAGGGTCCGATAACTTTTTGACTTGACCCCGTATGATTATTCTGAAAGAATCACTGTATTCTACGGAAAAGGTTATATAAGGAACAGTTTTTGCCTTTGTCATAAGTAATTAGATAGCTGGGATACGAGGGGTGCCCGAAAATACAACATTTTTGAAAAACGCACTGTATCTCCAAAACCAAAAGGGATATAGAAATTCTGCCGACGTCATCTTTAATTTCACAAAAAAGTAGCACACTGTTGCGAAAACCGCAACCTTCTATCTTTAAAACTAAGAGAGCTACCCCGCAAAAGTGTCAAAAATGGGAAACTCTGTACTTAAAAAGTGCAAGGAGAACCCTGGGAATCGAACCTAGTACCCTTGGACTCACGTTCTTACCACTGGACCACCGAGGCTATAGGTTGAACGATTTTAATAAAGAAAATAATAATTCTAATAAATAAAATTTTTAAAATAACTATTTTCTTTCGTTAGCCGTGGTTTTGGTTTGGTTAAAACATGATTGTGTTATATCAATTAAAATCTTCCAAATCGATTGGCGTATTGCTACAGTCTGTTACTCAACAATCGAGATATCCATTTAGTGGACAATGTCGGTTTCTTTAGGTGTTACTTTCAAATGGTCATATTTCGGTTAATAATCGAGTGAGAGAGGAACTGATTGTTTCATTGAATTTGTAATTGCCGAAGATATATAGGGTTTATTTCTTGGTTGGGATCAAAGAAAAAAATGTTATTTCGTTAAAGTCCAACAGATATGCAAATTTATCAAGGTTTCAGATTTTGATTAAATTTTAATGTGACGTTCCTATCATCTGTGTAACTGGAAAATACTACTCTGTTTGTCGGTTTGGCGCTCAATTTTTTTTTAAATTCGATTTGAAGATTTTTATAAAAGTAAGAATTAAAGTTGGGACCGCAAAAAAATACTTACAGTAAGCTGTGAGAGTTTTTAGTTGGACATTTCGTTGATTTCTTCATTGGAAATTGGTTAAAAATCTGTAATCCTATCTTCAACAAAAATTGAGTTATCGACGGTCAAAATGAATGTGTGTGACATTTTTGTAAATTGAAATGCGCATATCTCGCCTAATCATTAAGCTATGGGGAACCTGAGGTAACCGTTGGATTCCTGAGGTCGAATTATATACGAGCGAGTGATTGATTTAAAAAATCACTAATAAAAATTTATATTTTTTGAGTTTTACCTATTAGTGTGTGTGTCACTTTGATGGGGATTTTTTAATTATATTTTTATGTCGGTCTTGTTAGTAATTTTTTATGTAATTGACTGGAATCTTCTAAATCGACTGTTGTTTATTTGAGGTCTGTAAGTATAACGCCTACCGATTTATGCATTTTTGTATCGAAGAACGACTTTTTTTTTGGTTGGTGAAATTTTAAATACCCATATCTCGCTTAAGAATAGAGCTAGGTGAAATCCGAGGTGACCGTTGGATAATTGAGATCCAAGTACATAAAACCAAGAGACTGATTAAAAAAAAACATTATTTGAAAATTTCATTGTTTCGTGTAATACCTACATGCTTTATTTTAATATTAACTGTCTATATATCACCGATTCATTTTCAATTTAAATTCTTTGGTTAAAGTATGATCATATTGTGATATCAACTGGAATCTCCCCAATCGACAGCTGTATTGCTGAAGTCTGTAGCTATAGCACGAACCGAGTTTGACTTTTTTATCGGACAAGGTCCGTTTTTTTTTCGGTGGGCGCAACTTTAAATGCTCATATCGCGCTTAATAATTGAGCTAGGTGGAATCCGAGGTGACTGTTGGATAGTTGAGGTCAAATTACATTATATCGAGTTATTGATTTAAAAAAGAATCATTAATAAAAAATAATTATTGTTCCGTATAACACATGTTTTATATTAGGTAATGTTAACTTTCGATATATCGTCGATTCATTTAAAATTTTTTTTGGGGGTTAAAGTATGATCAGTATATGATATCAATTGGAATCTCCCTAATCGATTGGTGTACTGCTAAAGTCTGCAGCTCTAACGCGAACCGAGTTAAGAGTTTTTTAATCGGACAAGGTCGTTTTTTTCGGTGGGCGCAACTTTAAATGCTTAATAATTGAATTAGGTGGAATTCAAGGTGACCGTTGGATAATTGACGTCAAATAAAACAAAATAAAGAAAATGGTTGTAAAAAATCATTAATAAAAATTTCATTGTATAATACATTTTTTATTTTAATGTTAACTTTCGATATATATCATCGATTCATTTTGAATTGATTTTTTTTGTTACGGTATGATCATTTTTTGATATTAATTGAAATCTTCCGAATCGATTGGTGCATCGCTGAAGTCTGTAGCTTTAGCGGGATCCGAGTTATGAGTTTTTGAATGCTTGAACTTTAAATGCTCACATCTCGGTTTGTTAATTTCATTGTTTTTTAGCACACACGTTTTATTTTATAGTATAAGCAAAATGCTCAAATTAACCACTGTTATGCACTTTTCGTTATCAGTTTAAAATGTCAAACTACATTTGTTTCATAGAAACATATATTTTTATTCACTTGTATAATGGTTTTTCCTGGATGTAGAGGTTTATTGGAAAACTTTAAAGAAAAACCGTTTCAACGGTGGAATGTTTGGGCGTGCAGACACAAACAGTTTTTTAAAGTTAGATGTGGAAAAAATAATGGGCAAGGAGAAACAAAAACGAAGAAAACCGTGTGTACGTAAAAATACTAAGGTTAATACTGAAACGTAACTGCCAAAGAAAGATTAGGATGAGGATTAGAAAAAGCATACTTTAAACATAAATACATTTAAAACATAATTCCACAAAAATATAGGAAAGTAAAAGAGATGCAAAGAAAAATGAAAAAATGGAAAAAACATGTAATAAGAAAGACGATCGAATCACTGCAAAACATATTTGGAAGAATTGTATGACGAAGGCGAAATTAATTGTGAGCAAAAGTATATGTATATGAAGGAGACAGTGAAGATAAACCCAGCTGTCTGGGTCCGCCCATTTCAGTAGCAAAAATTGAGCGCCCTTAACGAAGCTAGCCACAGAAAAATTCCTAGGGTAGAAAATGTAAAGAAACAGTTTTCAACTTGATTGCGAAATGTCAAACATCGGGGAACTGCACAGTGAGTTATAGGAGTAAACGTATTACTATTCCAAAAACGGTGAATGCGCCGAAATATAACCGGCAAAAGACGATAAGTATACATGGCCATGTAGCAAAGATTCTGCTAATCATAGTAAAAAGTTAAATAAGCAGCAAAATTAGATAATAATAGTAATAATATTAGCGCCATATTTGCTCAATTCATTTTTTAAACTACATTTTTAACCTCGAGAATTCACTCATACGGCCACGGACCAATTCATTTATAAAAAATAGAATAAATAGACTGAAAGAAATGACAGCTCGAAGCAAAATATTTAAACAGTGTAATAATAAAAAGGTAAGCGCCCAGATAGTATACTACTCCGTAAGCATTTTGGCTGGTTAGAGTGATCTTCAGAAGAATCTTGAATACACAAAGGGCGTAGGTTTCATGCAATAGTACAAGCTGTAAACTGAAAATTCTAATTTAATTGACAAAGAGTATCAAACTCAACCAGGGCTATTTGGAAGAAGTAAAAAAAAACTAAGGTTTAACACTAGATTGTGCAGACAAAAGAATAATCCTAAAATAAAAACTAACAGCGAATTAATTGCTTGAATACAAAAAAACTATTGGAAAAAAATTAAAAAGCAAAAGAACTAACACAAACGCCAGCACCACACAACTAAAAAGGACCTACAAAAAATATGTATCTCACTAAATTGATCTGCCAGAAAACTAAGAAACTAAAGTGGAACATTTCGATCTGATGCTTTTTGCAATTTAGAGTTTATATCCAGCTTGTTTTCCTGCATGCGGTCTATCAGGAAGATAGTTTCTGAAATCTACTCTCTGTGTAATGACTTTAATTGGCTAAAATGCATAAGGAATAACATCTATAAGTATTCCATTCTTAAGCACTAAATATGTTGTGCCAATATGTAGGTATTGAAGTTCAGAAACAATATACGAAGAAATGCAGAAACAATTGCAAAGTATTCCAATGTACTGGATGGTGTGTTGAGAATAATTAAACTCAAAATCGATATGATATTATTATTATTATTATTATTATTATTATTATTATCATTATTATTATTATTATTATTATTATTATTATTATTATTATTATTATTATTATTATTATTATTATTGTTATTATTATTATTGTGCTTTATTAGGATATAATGATACATCGCGTGCATATTTTGAAGTCAGCGACTTGTACATATGTTATTTGACATAATTCGAAGATAGTCTTGGCCGAAATGTGCTTTCCAAAAGTTATCTACTTCAGATTTTGAAGTACCAAAACGTAAGTTCCTTTTTATCTGATCTTATGTTTCAATCATTGCCTACGTTGACTATAAATCCCGAAGATATCAGGATTCTCTGTGTACTAAAATCTATTCTAATCACTCCATATTTATATAAAATTTTCAAAATTAAAGCAGGACCTAAATGACTAAACTATTTAAGATCAGTAAGGATATGACTGAGCAAATGTACATAAAGCTAAACGGCCAACCAGTTAAACAAATAGAAATATACCAAAGAAGTGAGAAGACGACTAGCAATGGCAAAACAAGCATACAACAGACAAATACCTACTCTTTTTGCTAATAAACATTTTAACTGAATATGTAAATATGTTTTGCAAGATTGTTATAATGTATAGGGCGAAAGCTGGAGTTTTAATGAGCAGTATCTAAATAAAATAGAACCTTTTCAAATGAGGCCATACGAAGTCAAAGTACCCTGATAGAAATGCGCATAAAAGCGTGGTGGAAGAGGTGAGAGAAGAGAAGATCCTTGGTGAAAGAAATTGAAAGGAGATAAACTTTGTTGGACATATTCTAAAAGACGTAAACTTTCTAAAAACATTACCTAAATGAGGGATAATGTTGCCAATATTATGCACATTATATACAAAAAGTTTGTGCAGCAATAAAAAAAAATGGAACTAATGCATTTTGTTTCACCAGCTGCCTTTAAAACTTTTGAACAGCTTCTTATTCTCAAGGTATGACGTTAGTTACCATTGTCAGTAACGTATTTACCGAGGATTTTTTGCGTCCCAAATACGTAATCACAACTGGGAATATGAGGCTGGCAATCGAGATATTATCACGTCGACATCGATATACTAGATGTGGGTGACCTCTAATAAAAGAAAGTTATAAAATAATATTGATGATAACCTCGGTGGTTCAGGGGTAAGAACGTGTGCCTCTGAACCGAAGGGTACTGGGTTCGATCTCAGGGTACTCCTTTCACTTTTTCAGTACAAACTGTAACATTAACATCAACCGAGGTTCTGGCATTGTATTTGAGCGAGATGAATGGCTGCACGTTCAGCCCTTCGGAGGGGGCGTAAAGCCGTCGGTCCCGTGTCCTTGCGATGTTGGGCACGTTAAAGATCCCCACCCTTCTTACAGAAATGCAGGGGTTCGGCAAAATTTCCGGGATAGTGAGGTGAAACTGCTCCCTGGCGTCGGTGATTGGCCATAGTCGCGGAAATAGGACGACGTTAAAGAAACAAAACACACACAATATTGTTCGAAAAGCCTTGGTAATTTCTTATTATAAATAAGAATAATTACACAAATAGAAAAATAAAAACTCTCTGAATTGCACATTCATGCCAACAATCAGTAATCTTATAAATTCTAAAAATTAAATAACATCCATCTAGCCTTTGCAGTAAGAAAATAAAGTTGAGTGAATAACAGGTTTGACGAGCTATTGTATCGATCGAAAACAAGCTATATATGTTTTCCTAATAAAGGGCTGTTAGGATAAATATTTAATATTCCATTTAAAACACCTATTTAACCTTCAGGGGATTATTCATAAACATTTTAAAATTGACAGTTTAAAAAAAATCCTAACACCATTTTAGGGTTCAAAGATAACATTGTTTTACTATATAGAGACATGCCAATTAAGGGACAAATAATAACTACACAAAAAATGGAGTACCGATGCAAACTTGTATTTGTTTATTTATCGTCAACACATGGTCCTAGTAAAATAATTCAGTTTTTAGCACTAACCTGTATTTTTGAATTTGTAGTATTGAATCTATACCTGTTATTAATAGTAATTGCAGTTTTTATTATATTAGTAATTTATTTAGAAGGTTTCCCGTTGAACCAATAACTTTCTGTACCTATGAACGTGATGTTTTAACATAGGCTAATGCCAATTACCAACGCTAAGGAACACTTTCACCTTACCAACCTGGAAATTTGACCGCAGTACTCATGTCTTGTGCAGTTTGTGATTATTTACGTGCGCCACGATCGCATTGCTCACGCGAATGACATCTTAACGCCCCTTCCGAAGAGCGGAGTTTTTTAAAGTTGTCTTATAAATAAAAGTGCAGAAAAACCCGTTTCAGAATGTTCTCTACCCAAAAATCGAAAATAATTGTATGTATTGATATCTATGTAGTACGTTCTTGCAAACACGATAACTTTCAAAAGCTTGAGCCCTTCCGAAGAGCGGATTTACGGATATTCAACTTGCACACAATGCCACGGCCTTATTAATTGATGTTTTTCAGCACGTACTGAACGAATTAACTATTCATAAATTTTGATAAAGTATAGGCTGTGGTGAGATTGAAACCCGGGACACCTGCGCAGCGAGTGGCCGTTCCATCCGGTAAGCTACTGAGACCGCTCAATTTCATAATACAATTTATGCACTTATAAAGTAAAATGAAAATCCTGAAAACCAACAATTTGTAACAGGACATGCTTTACACTTTAATAAGACAAAAGCAAAAACCGGTCTAAACGTGTATCATTTGAAGGACGATAGTATGTGTGTGTGTTTTGTTTCTTTAACGTCGGCCTATTTCCGCGACTATGGCCAATCACCGACGTCAGGGAGCAGTTTCATCTCACTATCCTGGAAATTTTGCCGAACCCCTGCCTTTATGTAAGGAGGGTAGGGATATTTAACGTGCCCAACATCGCATGGACACAGGACCGACGTCTTTACGCCCCCTCCGAAGGGCGGGACGTGCAAACATTCAACACAACAAATACAATGCCAGAACCTCGGTTGATGTTAATGTTACAGTTTGTTGTGAAAAAGTTAAAGGAGAACCGTGGGATCGAACCCAGTACCCTTCGGTTCAGGCGCACGCTTTCTCACCTCTGAACAACCGAGGCTCTAAGGACGATAGCATATTCCCTGATAATACGCCATATATTGCTTATATGTATATGAAAAACGCTTTACAATCTTAATTGTATTAAAATATTTTATTTCTGCCTTTTTCTTTTGTTTTTTTAAATATGGCCTGCCACCCGAACTAATGCCACTTACCAACGACAAGGCGTAGTTTTACTTCACCAACGTGGAAATTTCGGCGACCCTCTGCCCTCTTTTCAGCAAAGCTGAGATTTTTTTTATGTGCCCAATGGTATACCGTATACCGCACAGAGCGTCAATGTCTGCACGTTCCGCCCTTCGGAGGGGGCGTAAAGCCGTGTACCCCGTGTCCATGCAATGTTGAGCACGTTAAATATCCCAACCCTCCTTACCGAAACTGCTCCCTGGCGTCGGTGATTTGCCATAGTCGCAGAAATAGAACGACGTAAAAGAAAAAAAAGTCTTATGTTGTGATTTCTTACTTCACATACATAATTTAAAATGGCCGTCATTTATTAAAAAATCACTAAAATATATTATATAATAAATAATATAATATATTTATTTTTCAGTATAATGTACTGAATTAATGCATTAATACTAATTCTGCGCTAACTGAAAAACTGATATTTAAAATTATTATGTTTAACTAACTTTTGGTATATATTTGAAAACCCTTTTTTGCAAAAAAAAATTAAATCTTGACTAGTTGTTAATTATACGGCATACATAATGCAAAAAGCATCAACTTGTGTTTACATACTTTAACTATATACAACTTTGAAATTTGCAGTAAAACGTAAATTAAATGTCATAAGCTGGCCGTTTATATTTGAAAGTTCATACTGTCATAAACCTCCTTATGTAATTAAAATGAATTACTTTCAGTTGTAATTATATTACAAAATCATTTTTGTAATTTACCGCTTACCGCGCACAATTTTCTTGCTATACAACACGGGCTACTTATTTGTATCGCAGCTTATGATTTAATCTTAGTAAAATCTAGACCATAACAATTTATTTCTATGAAAATGACAAAAACGGACTATTTTGCCAAAAATCATTTAATTGCACGTAACCAATCTTACTCATCCAACAGTCTATCAGACAATGTGTACTATTATTAGTCTCTAATAAGCACACCGAACGCCATCTACCCCAAGATTAAGAAAACACACCATTACTAACGTGATTGAGTCAATGTTTTAGGCAACCACTACCCCTCTTCCGGCTAAATTGTCTAAATGGGATATTTTGCGGTCTCATTTGCCGGAGGGGGTAGGACCGCAAAACACACCGGGAGGATAAATATATATATATATATATATATATATATATATATATATATATATATATATATATATATATATATATATATATATATATATATATATATATATATATATATATATATATATATATATATATATATATATATATATATATATATATATATATATATATATATATATATATATATATATGTATCACACCGATAACTCAAAAAATAATAAGCCGATTTTGACTAAATTTGGTGGAAAAATTCCTTTTGCAAATGGCTTGGATAAGTTCGTTAGCCAGGAAAATCTGCCCAGGTTTTCCCGGAAAATTTTGTGTTTTCTTTCGAAAAAAATTTATATCTCCGGAATTAACAAAGTAAGGGCAACCAAATTTGGTACGCTAGTTAATATCCTTATAGGTAAGCCACCTACCAAAATTTAGCTATGTAGGTCAAAAGAAAAAAAAGTTATAGGCATTTAAAGAAAAATAAATTGGGGTTTTCCTCAAAACGTCAAAGTTGCGATTTAAAACGTCAAAATCGGCAACATTTAGGCAAAGAACTTGAATCTAATACGGGATATGGAAATCAAATGTCTCAAGAAGGATCTTTTACAAACTCTGAAGTCTTAGTTTCAACCGTCATTGTCCTTCATTTTACTAAAATGTTTCCAGAAAATTCATTTCAAATAGACCCTTTCTCTGATGCTTGGCAGTAGCCTTAGCTTTAGAGTTTATCGTTTAATGGTATATAATTTTTGTCGAATTTTCGTAAAAAATCAATAAAGCTCAATATATCCGTTATTATACAAGATATGAAGAAAATTTGTATATATTAATTATAGGGTGTCTTGAGCTACATCTTAAAAAAATATTTCTACAATCACAGGATGGCCCATAAGTCGTTGGTGATACAAATTTTCTTTTTTTTTAATCAAACACGCCTTATGTTATTGCATTTTTGAATTTTTCAGCGATGCATGTTTGTAAGAAAAGAAATTCGGGACGCAGCCAGTGCATTATGGTAGCGAATTTTCATTAAATGCTTCAAATTTGAATAGCTCAATTTGCTATTAACCTATAAGGTTGACCAAGAAACGTGTTTTTCCGGGAACACTTTAAGTTTACTTTTGGAAATGTTTGTACATTTTCACACAATAAAGTTATTTTTATGAAACATGGCACATTGTTTTTACTATATAGGTTATACTGGTAACCAAAATTGATGCCTGCTTTCTTAAAAAGGAAACACACATATTTGCAATTAAAAACATTTTTATGAAAATTCACTACCATAACGCACTTGCTGCGTCCAGAGTTTTTATTTTAATTAGCTTCCGTGATCTCGTATACTGCTTTAATAAATATAATATTTTAATTTTGAATGTATAGTCTTTGGAAAATAATCGTTTTTTATGTAAGTTGCACGCTTTGATTTCAAATACTAATTTTATATGATATTTTTTATATTATCATGCATTAAGGTGTTTATTTTTATTTATTTTGATTTGAATACTTAGCCCCTTGCATGCTTATCGACTTTTGATTTTAAATTCCCCCTTTTTAACCCGTATTTGGCAAGAGATACTGTAATAAGAATTACGTACATTTTCCAAGATTTTCTCTTTTCATTTTTCTAAATTTAGATGCATTTCTGGTACATTAAAATTACCATAGCAATATATATATATATATATATATATATATATATATATATATATATATATATATATATATATATATATATATATATATCGGCATTGGTATATTGTTTTCCCTTCTTATACACCATTGCATAGTCAAACTTTTCCAATCGCAACCTCCATCTAATCAATGTGGGATCGGGTTCTTTTAATTTAGAGAGCCAGACTAATGGACTATGATCAGTATAAGTTTTGAATTTACACCCAAAAAAGTAAATAATAAAATAAAATAAATAAAAGTCTAAAATATTTGCATGACTACACTATGGCCAACAATTCTTTTTATATTGTTTACTACTTATGTTCAGCGTCATTCAGCGTTCTAGACGCATATGCTATTAGTTTGTCATAGGGTATGTCTCCCTGAGATAAGACTGCTCCTAAAACAAAATTACTAGCCTCAGTTGTGCGGATAAAGGGCTGTTAGAAGTCTGAATTGGCCCGTTTATTAACAAATTGTTACAAATTTTGAAAGATTAACTCTGGACTGTGAATTACTTTATATTCTTTTTTTTAATTGTAATGGGTTTAGTAACTTTTGCAAAATCTTTTATTATTTTTTGATATTAACTGAGAAGGCCTATAAGATTTTATTTGCCTTTGAGCCCGAGGAATTGGAAATATTTTTATTGCTTCGATTTTATCGGCATAGTTTAACACCTGCAGATGTAATAAGGTAGGTAGGTATATCAATATATCAAACAATTTTCATTTTGAAATTATCTAAGAATATTGTCTATCCCTCTTTGAAACGTTGATATGGCGTTTTTTAGCTCAACATTCATTCTCTTAAATTGCCACTGGCCATTTTCTGTTGAAAATGCCGTTTTAAGAATATCATCGGGGTCCATTACAATTTAACGATACCCACTTGCAAGGTCTAGCGTACTAAAATATTGACTTTTTCGAGTTTATCTAGTATTTTCGCGATGTTGGGGAGTTGATATTTATCATTGATAGTTTTGTCATTAAGCTTACGACAATTATGATAACAATTGTCCATTTACGTTTTCCTGAAGAATCCAGCTTTTTTGGGACTATCCAGATAGGAGAGGACCAAGATGTGAAGGGTTGAATAATTCCCTGTTCTAGTAATCTTGAAATTTGGTTTTTTACCCCTTACTTGTGGATTTCGGGGTATCTATATGATTGTGTAAAAATGGGTTTTTCAACCGTTAATTTAATATTGTGTTTAATTTTGTTGGTAAATGTGAGTGATAAGCCTTCGCTATAAAATATGTCTCTAAATTCAAAACAGAGTTTCCGAATGACCATATATTCTTTCTCATTGCGGTGAACTAAACGTCATTTTTTTAAGTTAGGTAATAAAATAAAATAAACGTTATCGCAATTCATATTACATGGTTCGTCAGCTTCCATTTATTCAATACAATTTTGTTCACATTAACTACTTTAATTTCTAATGGTTCGTATAAAATTATTTTAGCAGGGTTTTCCTTAGGATTTATCAGTAAAGTTGTCTTAAAGTAGTTTTCGACGATCACAATAGCTTGTGGCATTTCAACATTACAGCCAAAATTTATGTATTAAAGAATTCCCGTTCCTGATTTACAATTCACCGGTCTTTAAATTTTTTGTAGTGTTCTAACTGGAATGGCGTACCTGGTAGGCTTGATAATAGGGTTATTTGAGTTTTTATTTTTTTGGAAAATGTCATAAATAATCGGAACAATAGTATTTGGTGTAGTTATTTTAAGAGCATTTAAGTCAATTGTAGCTTTTCAGTATCTTAACAGATCGGTTCCAATAAACCTTAATAATTTTCAGGAAAATCGAAAAGTTAAAATGCATGTTGGTGCTTTAAAGTTTTCAAATATAGGTATATTAGCTGTTTAGTTTTGAAATGTGACACCATGAGGTGTTTCTATATTAAAACTTTCCTCTTTAACACACTTAGCGTAATATTGCTTTACTAATGATGGTTTATTACACTTCATAGGTAATATACGTAAATAATATACATGCAAAATTACCATGGTAATTTTGCATGTATCATAGTAATGTAATCATAGGTAATATATGTAAATAATATACATGCAAAATTACCATGGTAATTTTGCATGTATATTATTTACGTATATTACCTATGATTTGGTCTAGAATCGGTTATTGAAATGTTTTATTAGGTTAGAGGTCCGTTTTGTTATGGCAATGGAAATATTCATTCATCTGGTATATATCTAGTAACTGATTAAAATCGGGCAATGATTTTTGCTCAACAATTTGGGAACATTGTGACATACTAGGTATATCGACAATTTCGTAATAATTTTGAAGAGTATTCCTGTTTTTGCCAGTTTGAAATGGATGGTCGTTTATTTCTTAATTGAATAGCTTTTCAGATATAAATGTTGTTTTCGGTCTAACAGAATTCCCAGTTATCAGGTGCATATGTATTTTGGCTTTGGTTCTGTTGTCTCAGAATAACACTAGTTGATTGATTTGCGAATCCAGGCCACTGCTGTTCTCAGCAGTTAAGGTTATTTCCTTGTTGCCAATGATTATTATTATCAAAACTCGGTGTCGAAAAAATCTGACATTGTCTATTAACATGAATTCGGTCTCGGCTAATAATTTGTTTGACCTAATATCAGTGTAAATGAGGGTTGTAAAAATATGGCATTTGTGGTCTTGATAATTGTTGAAATTTTGGGTAACCATTTAAGGTGGAATTGGGATGGTTATATTGGGCCGAGAAATAAGGTGCGTATCAAGTATGTGTATGCATTTTAGCAGGATTAAACTAGGCTTTTCATACATAGGCTGGGAGTAAGACGTGTTACTGTTATTGCAAAAAAAAATTAGTTCTTTTCTAACAAACGGCATGGCCTGTTCTAAAGGAGATGGGATTTTAATCTGACTACAACTTGCAAATTATACGGACGAATACTTATAAATGTTTTGAGTGCAGTCAAAATATGTTTTCGTTTTCGGCCTGAATACACGGATTACGTTTCGATAGAGGAAAACTTTGCATCTTGGATTCTTATACTAAATTCCAGAGGTTTTTCATTTTTAAGCGCCTCATGTTTATTAGATCTTGGATTGCCTCGCTGGTCAAAAAAAAAACGATAAAACTAAGCTATTTTTAATGGAATCCCACTGTGATCCAAATCTTGAACATATTGAATGGACGGCTCTATCTGTGAGTTTATTTTAAATTGTATCAATGAGGCTGGCATTTATAGGATCATCTAAATTATTTTTATTTTGAAATGTTTTTAAGAAATGTTCACAAGAGTTCGAAAACCTATTTAATTGCCTGAAATAACATCAAACCAGGGTATATTGTTCACTTGATACCATAAAAATGACATGTCTGGTCTATTTTGTGTCATTGTTACAATTTATTCAATTATTGGGCCTCGTAAATTTGCAAATTGTGTAGGGTTTCAATGTTATCAACACTTATTAATTATTATAATTAATAAGTGTTAAGTTATTTGTAATTATATAATTATGCAAGCAGAAATATAACAAGATATTATGAAACTAATAAATCGAGAATCACAAATCTGTAAAAATAAAAAAAGGGATATGAGCAAAACCTACAAAATTAGAGTGGCTGATATTTTAATTTTATTCAATTCGACCTCCAGGTTTCGCCGATGCATGTTCTTCCCCCAGCTTTGCTTCGGTTAGTAGGCAAGAGCAATGCTTGTCTCTTTCCCTGGATTTTTATACCTTTTCGTCGAGTTAACTGTTAAAATAGAACGGCTTTGCGATTTTTGTATTCACCGTATCGACGACTCCTACCGACTGCGACAGTTAATTAATTGGTATTGAATAATGGATTAAAAATATATTTATTAACCACCACTACAACAAAATTACAAAATAAAATATAAAATTGACAACTACACTAATATTGGCATTCTCCGGTCTCGCTACCATGAACCAGGCTACATGTTTCCCTCATAGAATGTTTATTTTCAACGATCCAGAGCAGCTCTGACTGTCGTTCCCATGTGAAATACCGATGCAGACTGCAGAGTTCAAACCGTCGTTCCCACAGGAAATGCAATCTTTTTTTTTCAATTGCAAACGTCAATGTAACTTGGCTCTTCAAAAAATTTGTTATTTTGGCAAAAATATGGAACAGAAAAGAAAGCTGCTTGAATACGAGGCATTAAAGGTTTTGGGTGAAATTTTAGACGGACAAAGAGGCAGATTTAAATTTGAAAATTGGTATGTCAAAATTTATTTATTCAGAGGATAGCTGTCAACCATTTTTGGAATGACGTTTGGTAAAATTATGTCGAAATACTGCACAAGTCAGAGACATATGTATTGACATGTTGTATAATTATGAGCAATAAAGATTATTATTATTATTATTATTATTATTATTATTATTATATGTGCAAGGTAGAAATTCCCATGACTGCAACCATATATATTATATGTTGTTTGGCGTGGAATATCACAGACTACTTAAAACAACTTTTAAAACGTAGTTTTAAAGGTGAAATATATTAGTTACGAAAGATGCTCTATTTTCTTAGTACCAGGAAAGCCTCTGGCCTTGACGAGATCCCAGCAATTGTTCTCAAAAAATGCGCACCAGAACTTCCTCCTGCCCTGTCGTCTGTTTCAAATATCTTACAATAGAGGCATATTCCCTAGTAACTGGAAAACTGCTAGAGTACAACCCGTCCCCAAGAAAGGATCCAAAGCGCTTCCTAGCAACTACAGGCCTATTTCTCTCCTTTCAGTCATCTCTAAAGTGATGGAATTGTACCGAATTTCTTAAATTTCTTGAAAAACACAGCTTAATCCACGACAGGATTCCGTCAGCGCAGATCAACTGCCGACCTCCTTTCCTTTGTCACCCATTTTTTGAACAAGTCTATGTAACTACACGGTGAATCCCAGATTGTCGCTCTAGACATATCCAAAGCCATCGACCAGGTCTGGCACGCAGCGCGGCTTAATAAACTTTCGGCCTATGGCCTACAACCAAAATTCTGTACCTGGACGGCAAATTTCTTTTCCAACCGGAGCATTTCTGTTGTCGTGGATGGCCATTACTCTAAACTATATCCAATTAATGCAGGAGTCCCCCAAGGTTCAGCTTTAGCCCCTACTTTGTTTCTTCTCCACATCAATGACCTCCTCTATAGCACATCCAACCCAGTTCGCAGTTACGCGCACGACAGCACCCTCCACTCAAATATACAATATTCTAAGCCTGTCTCTTTAGCCCAATTAGATGAGGATCTCAGACTCATGGAGGGTTCTGTATCCGTGGGTCTCCAAAAAATATTACACTGGGGAAGTAGATATCTTGTAGAATTCAACCCCACCAAATCTCAGTCTTGCTCTCTTTTTCATAAGAGATACATCATCCCCAGACTTATCACAATGAACAACCAAGTCGTTCAAAGTAATGAGTGCTTTTCACTTGTTTGAATTTCGGTGGATCGAAATCTCAATTGGCACCAACATGTCACATAAATTGCAGAAGCGGCTGCTAAGAAATTAGGTTTCCTCTTCCGGGCTCGCAAATACTTTTCACCAGCTAATCTCTATACCTTATATACTTCACAAATAAGTCCAAACCTCGAATACTGCTCCCATATCTGCGGTGCCCCTGCCGCTTCTACACTCGCTATCCTGGACTCCATTCAGAAGAGAGCGATACGTCGCATCGGTGACCCTACTCTCACACAAAGGCTGCCTTCCCTTGCCCACCGACGTGCCGTTGGCGACCACTCTCTCTCTTTTATAGATATCTGCACGGGCACTGCTCAGCGGATCTTTCTTCTATTGTTCCTCCACCTGCTGCCCCCAATAGATATACCAGGGGAACAGAGCGAACGCACCCTTTTACTGTCCAGGTCACCAGACATAGAACATCTTGTCATGCCCGCTCTTTTGTCCCGAGGACTTCCAAGTTGTGGAATTCCTTGCCGGCACATGTTTTTCCTGCTCCTTCGAACCTCCAAACCTTCAAGTCCAGAGTTAACAAGTTGCCTCTTTGCTCCTTGTCGACACCCACGGTACGATAGTATTTAGGCTGTTAGCCCTTGTGGTGTGTTGTTGAAATAGTGTGTAAAGCTGTCAATAAGTATTTCTGTTTTTATGAGAAAAATAAAACACATAAAAGTCGTTTTGTTTTTAAATTTAATTTTTTTTTTTGATTATACACACTTGGCCAAATTGTTGTAAGATGTAAAATAAATATAATTTAAATAACTCAAAAAACTATACTTTAATACTACTGTTATAAGCTTTTTCTTAATAATAATTCAAATATTCACAACTATTTTCAAACTACTTAAACTTATCAAGTTAAAAGTAACATAACCCACTATAGTCCAGGCGGCAAACAGTTAAATAGGGAAATAATTCCAGAAAATCTATATTTTTATTTCATATCCTAAGTTTTTCCCCTTGAGCAAGGTCGGCGTTAGCTGCCATATTAGAAAAATGGAGTCCAAATTTAGTTTTACGCGAATATTTCCTAAAATATTAACTTTTCAATGACAATATTTATTACCAAAACTAATCCCCATTCAATTTTCTATAAAAAAGGACATTACAAACTTTACCGTAAAACTTACCGTTACGAAGATATGTAGTCGTAAATTTGGATAATATTTCGTAACTCAGCTAAAATCGATTTTTTTTTACTTACTATCTATTACTTTTGGTGCATGCACACGCGAGGGCGTTAAGAGGACATATATTGGCCCACTTGGCTCTAGCGAATATTATCTTACATACAATGGACATAACCCATAAAGAAGAAAAAATGGCAGAAAACATTTTTTTGGAGATTGCAGATCCAACTTCACAAGAAACTGATGGAGATCAGGACTGCAGGAATAAAATCAATGTAGGGCCATTCAGAACCATTGCAGACCGTTTCTCGGAAAAGTTACTTGAAGTAAATAGAAACGGACCGACAGCAAAACGTTAGGTACAGTATTTCCACAAGATAACTCTCCTAAAACAATTCATCCGGGCCGAGAGAAGTGGGGACTGGCATTTACATCTTCAATGCATCCAGAAAATGTGTCCCTATTTTCATTCAAGTGGACATTACTTGTATGTAAAATCTTTCCAGTTATACCTTCAAGATATGCTCGATATTAAATCCAAACTATCTCCACATGAGTATGAACAATTTGTCTTCAATACCTATTTCACAATTAGACGGTCCGATAAATTTTGTTCAGGAATATGGACGGATATAGTTATCGAACAGACATTAATGCGATCTACTGGTGGTATTCCACATGGGCGGAAGATCACAAATAGCGTTCTCACGAAATGGATACTTGCGATGCCTACTATCATGGATGTGGCAGAACAAATTAAAGGATTTTGCCAAGTGTCATTTGCAACTACAGAACAGGATGTAGATGCCCGAGCATTACGAAACAGACACTAAGAAATTTATGGAATGGTTTTGTGTCACAATCCGTTTCCCGTTGGGCAGAATGTTGCATCACTAAGTACAGGGGTTGAAGGAGACGAGTAAATTAATTGCGATATGGCATACGGGATTGGCAAACCGCATAAGGAAACATAGTTGGTCATAACTTTCGTGAGTTTTTCCGAAAAGATCGCGTGACGCCTCTCCGTGTAGTAAATTCAAAAATAAATATGCGTGATGACGAGATTGCAATCAACCCTCTTACACTTTTCCAATAGTTTTCCTTGTCAAAAATTTAAAACGAATTACAGCAATATTTTCAATTTGTACTGGCTCCCTACCCACTTTCCCTCTTTGATGAATCATGAATGCCAAGGAAGGGAAAATCATTTTTTGTGAATTATTCCACCCTGTTACTGAAGAAATCACATTCTAGAATGAACTTTACGTAATAGACGGTGGCTTCCTTCTTCATAGTGTTATCTGGCACCAAAATGAGACTTTCTTTACCATTCTCTCCAGATATGTGCGCTACATCAAAAAGTACTTCAAAAATATAGTGTCATCGTTTTTGATGGGTATCTTGATGACCCAGGCAGCTTTAAGCACGAAATCAGTCATCGACGATCCCGAATTCATGCTGGAGCTACTGTATTCTTTGATGAGTCAATGACAGCAACTATGCCACAAGAAAAATTCTTGTCTAATGATAAGAACAAACGTCGTCTTATACAGAAAAACATCAAAAGCTCCAAAATGAAAGATTTCCAACGAAACAAGCTACCGAAGATGCCGATGTACTAATTGTAAATACAGCTATTGACTTATCACAGTCCAACACCTCCGTTGTTGCTGCTGGGGACATAGACATTTTAGTCATCCTGACAGCGTTGGGAATATCGCGACCCAACATTTATTTTATGAAACCGGGCAGTGAAAAACAAATAGAAGGCTTTATTGCACCGCTAGTTTAACTCTACCATTGGAAGTACAAGACAACATTTTGTTTTTACACGCGTTTAGTGGGTGTGATACCATATCATCATTTTTTCGACAGGGGAAAATGAAACTTGTAAAGGTGCTCCTAAAAGATGAGAACGTGCAGGCAGCTGCAAATGTTTCTAAAAACCAAAATGCACATTCAGATAAGGTGGATAAAGCGAGACAGCTCGTTATCGCAACATTCTATGGAGCCAACAACGATGGAAGCACACTAGATACATTAAGGTACCAAATGTTTGCAAAGTCATTAGCGAAAAATCGTTTTAGTCTCTCAGGCTTACCGTCAACATGCTCTTCGAACATATCGTCAAGTGCAAACATGATATCGAAATAATAAAAATACATTAGACTGGAGATGGTTTGGTTCTCATTAGCACTACCAAGAGCCCAGCTCCACAGTCACTTTTAAACACAATGTCCTGCACATGTTCAAAAGGATGCAAGTCAGCATGCGGTTGCAGAAAAAATGGATTGAAATGCACCACAATCTGCATCAATGGCAGAGGGCAAGCCTGCACAAATGTAGAAGATGTGGAGGAAAACGACAGTAATGACGTAGACCTAGACCGTCTAACGTCCCATGACCAGATCGAAGACAATGTCGTTTCTGAGATCGAAAGTGGAAGTGCTGACAGTGTAGAATATCAACAAAGTCAGCCTTTGATCGTCGAAACGAAGAAAATTACGATATATTTGGAATTTTACTGTGGATTAGGCCTACAGGGAAAAAAAGCGCGCCATTTACTCTACGAAACATGTATTGGATATTTTCTGTTCTTAACTTCTTTGGTACATGCTTGATATCTTAGTATAATCTTGTGATCCCTAAAATAAAATAAATATGTATAGTGCACCAAAAATAATGGACGGTAAGTAAAAAAATTGATTTGAGGTGAGGTACAAAAGATTTTCCAAACGTACGGCTAAATATCTTGAAAAAGGTAAGTTTTACGGTAAAGTTCGTAAGGACCTTTTTTGTAACAAATTTAATAAGGATTAATTTTGGTAAAATATATTTTTTATAGAAAAGTTATTATTTTAGGAAATATTCGCAAAAAACAAAATTTGGACGCCATTTTTCCAATATGGCGGCTAACGCCGACCTTTTCCAAGGGGAAAAACTTAGTATATCTCTCACGACATAAAAGTAAAGCAATTAAATCAATTTTCAGATTTCCTGGAATTATTTCCCTATTTTATGGCTTGCCGCCTGGCCTACTAAACAAGTGCCAAAGTTAAGTTTATTAAGACTACTTCAACTTAACTTAGGCGGAATTTAGTGATTTACGCAATTATATTTTTAAAATTAATTTGAAAACAACATTGCTTAGACGGTACGTAAAGGGACATTTTTATTCAAAGTTGGCACTAACGTTTTAATGTTTTTATCTTCTTTTTTCTCTTCGCGCTGATTTAATGATATACAGCGCTTTTAATTGAAAAATTGTAATACTATATCTATAAATGGTCAAAGATGTAAAAATAATTGACGGGAAGTAAAATAGCACATTTTCTCGGAGTCCATTTGTAAAAAATAGTAAATTGATCCCACATTTACAGATTTCATTTTTACACTTTTATTAGTATATATAATATTTAATTGAACTGGTTAGAAATATGAATATTATAAGGAAACAGCAAGGAATATAAATTGAACGTTAAGATAGTCATTCTGCAGGAAGTAGAGCCGTAATTTCTTCCAGATTCGAAAAACTATCATTGCAGTTTCCAAAATAGCAAAGATAATTTAAATATGATTTTGTAAAAATTATTTAATTTAAAATTACCTAAAATGTACGATTTGTTACGGTATGGAAGATAATTGAGATTTATCATCCAACTGTGATTTTCGAAAACTTTTTTCTTTAGTTGAGTTTGTAAAACACAAAACAAATAGTTTTGGGTCATCTTTGCACGCTTGTTTACAAGCGTATAATAAAAAAATATTAGAAAATTTTTTCATCCTAGCTGTAAACTGTAACAGCCCAACACAAGGAAATAGTTAAAACCGTATATGTATAGTGAGATTGAGTTTTACCCATTGTTAAATAGTTCCAGCATAACTAGATTACAATAATCTTTTTAATTTTTACAGAACCATATTTATTATTATTTGTTATACTTAATTCTAACCATTAAAATTAGCTATTCTCATTCTTCAAAAACTTCTCAGTTTCTGGCGTTTCTCTTTCCTCATCTTCAGGTGGTGACGGACCAGACACACTGAGAGTTGGCAGACCAAAATGTTGTTCCTCTACGGAAATGTTGTCAACACTTCTGGCTTTTCTACAAAGTCTAGACACAGAGCCGTGTCTTCGGAAAAATTCTTTAGAGTCAAACCCCGGGCCGCTGTTTGACATAAAAATTGCAGAGTTTATTCGGGGCCTCTGGCGATGTGGAACACTTGCATATTGGGGCTATAATTTAAAAAAAGTTTGTCAATAAAGGTAAATCTGGTTATATTACAGAACTATAACTTTGAACAAGGATAATATACAATTACGAGTCCAGTCGGCAGATCGTAAAAAGAACGGATTAGCTCTCAAAACACCGAAAAAAGTTTATTTTAGGGTATGTTCTATGTACCTAGACTCTAAAACTAAAACCCAAGTATTCGACCTCTCAGGACCTGTACTCGGCTTCGGGAGGCCGACAAAATTATACACTTTTTCCTTTTTTCAGTTTGAGTAAATAATAATTCCCCATACGTCAAACAAAACGTCATATCTTGCCTTATAAAGCATTAAATAAGCCAGAATTTTTCTTGTTTTTGCTGAACGTAATACCTACCTACCAAAATAAATAGGTTAGAAAAATTACGGTAAATTTACCAAAATCTCTAAAACGTGGAAAAAGTGTTTTCCTAAATAACTTTTCAATCTTGCATGCTAGAAAACAAATAAAGAGAGCTTTATTTATGTTTTATTTATTTTCAAACTTGCAAAAGTCTCGAAGACTGCTTGGTAATGCACAGTCTCTGGAATAGGGTGAGTGAATAGATAGTAACATGTTTGTCACCCATTTTTATACCATATCGGACTGAGGCAGCAATCACCACCTTACTAACCTCACTTCTAAAGACTGGTGGATGTCCAAAGAACCAAATGCTAAAGGTCCCACTGAGCAAGGTAATATTGCACCAACCTTGCAGAATCTTTTCCAAAAAAAGTGTAAGTTTGATAGATTACTTCAGAACGCCTCCTGCAAATTTGTTGCAAAAAGCAAATCTTTCCACCGGTGGCATTACAATGACAAGTGTTTCTTTTGTAGCCTTACTGCAAGTTTACTGTAGTGAGCTGTTACAAACTTTCTTTATACTTACAAATGTTAACTTACAGCAAGCTTAAATTTTAAAAGAGTCTAGCGAAGTTGTAAAATTTAAAGTTACATTTGCAATTTATCTGCAATATGATATATTATATATACAGTGCAAGTTTGTAACTTGGAATAATTGCAATTAATCTACTACAGCTTTTTTCAAAAATGCTCAGAGGAGTCAGATAGTATTTTCAGTTACAATCTTTTAAAACATATATTATACAATTTGTGCCAAATGTCTTTGATAATTTTTGTAAATGACAATCCTAGCTTTTTGTTGACTACTCTTAAAGTACACGTCAAGCTATACAAGACCACCAAATATGAAATTTTATAATAAATCTTGAGTTGAAAGCACGAAAAAAATGTGTGTAGAGTAAAATGAGTTTCAATGATTCAGTTTTAAATAATAAACTCTATTTTTTAAATATCAACGAATAAAAAATTAAAATCTGTTGTACGTATTGTTGCGTTTTCGCCGGGTTCTGGATAAGTGAGACTTTAAAGATTAACAAAACAACTTTATTTACACTCTAAATATGGATACAATAAAATTTCTAGAATGTCTCTCTCACAAAACACTTCATTTACTGGCCTTACAATTACTACTCTCAACAAAAGTCACTAATCTGGTACTACAGTCACTACTCTCTTAACACTTTACACTGCTTCTTCAAGTCACTACCACATTCTCTTACTGAACTGAACTAACTAACTCCGGCTGGCTTGCTTTCGCTTTTATATACTCGCCGTACCTTCCCCTCCTTTCTAGAGAGTTCCATTCCAGAACGTTCCAGGACCTTCTTTTACTAGAAGGTTCTGTGAATACAGATCGGTCCCGTGTGTATACAGGGGGATGTGTATACAGGATGATCCAAATGTGGTCACCACTCCTATGTTACACAAGAGGTGTTTCTCGAACTATAAGATCTCTCTGCGTATACAGGGTGTAAGGGTTCTCTGCGTATATAGGGTGTATATACAGGGTGTTCGGAATGTGCAGACCTCAGTTATCCGTTCCGACGGGGTACAAGTTGGTAACTTCGTTATTTCTGGTCCTAGAGGGTTGAGACTTCGCCTGAGGGGGGTCACCCCAGGCACCCCCAGGGGGGTGGGGAGGCGGTGTTGCCAGATTGTGCAAAAATTCCCAGATGTTGGGGAAATTCTGGAGATGTGGCAACACCGCACCTACGTCTATTGAAGTGCTTTGTAACACTGCCCCCCCTCCTTAAGACTGTTCGTCCCGAACAGTATTTACCGGCCGCCAACTTGGGGGTTCGTTGCCCCGATAGGGACTCAACCTCTCTATGTGAACAACTTTGGGTTTAGTTCTTGGAGACAGCTGGATTCTGTAGACTAGGTCGTTAATTTTCTTAGTCACCAAGTATGGCCCTTCCCATGGTTTCTGAAGTTTGGGACTGAGGCCCTTTCTCCTTGTTGGTTGGTACAGCCACACTGCATCACCTTCCTTGAATGTATGGGGTGTTGCTCTGCGATTCAAGCGCATCTTCATCCGGTCACTGCTTAAGAGGAGCCTATCTCTGACACATCTGTGTATAGTGCGCAGTTTTCCTTCTAGGTCGGCGACATACTCAGGTAACGTAGCTAGGTCCGCTATGTCCTCGTTCGGTGGTGGTCTCGTCATGTCGATTGGTAACCGCATCTCTCTGCCGGTCAACATCATGGATGGAGTGTAGCCGGTAGATTCATGCTGAGAGCTTCTGTAAGCCAGGAGGAACAGAGGTATCAGCTTGTCCCAGGTTCTCTGATTCTCGTCGACAAACATAGCAAGATACTGATTGATGGTCCTGTTATGCCGTTCTACCATGCCGTCTGATTGAGGGTGGAGTGGCGTTGTTCTCGTTTTCTTTATGCCTAGCAAGTCCATTAGGCTCTTCCAGACCTCTGATTCGAAATTCCGGCCCTGGTCGGTGTGAATCTCCAAGGGTACGCCATGCCGTGATATGACATTTTCCATCAGGGCTTCTGCTACGGTCGTTGCCTCTTGGTTGGGGATCGGCGCAACTTCAGGCCATTTCGAGAAGTAGTCCATCGCCACCATTATGTATCTGTTCCCAGACTCTGTGATGGGAAAAGGTCCTGCGATGTCTACGGCAACTCTCTCCCACGGTGTACCTGAGATGTACTGCATCATTTTTCCTCTGGATCGGGTCTTTGGTCCTTTCTTTGAAGCACACTGGTCACACCGTTTGCACCATTCTTCCACGCTTCTTCGGCAATTTACCCAATAGAAGCGGTCCCTGACTCTGGCGAGAGTCCTGTTGACCCCAAAGTGGCCTCCACTTCTACTATTGTGTAACTCATGAAGAACACTGTCTATGCACTCACTTGGCACAACAGTCTGGTATATACAGTCTCTACCATCGACAGTTTCCCATTTTCGAGTGATCAAGTCATTCTTTAGGCACAAGGAGTCCCACTGTAGCCAGTAGCCTTTAACCTCTGCCCCAAGCCGGGACACATCGTGCCACTCAGGTCTTTTCCCCTTTTCGAGCCATTCTCTAATACTTTTCAAGTCTGGATCTGTCTTCTGTGCGTCTCTGATGTATTCAAGATTTACGTCTAGATCGGTGTTATTCTTCTGTCCTGCCACCAGTTGTTTGATCTGATGAGTTACTTTGTCGATCTCTTTGTTCTCTTGTCGCTCGCAAAATTTACATTCATGCACTGAACATGGTCTTCTTGACAGGCTGTCTGCATTAGCGTGACTTCTTCCTCTTCGATGTTCAATCCGGAAGTCGTAGCTCTGCAGTTTCTCTATCCATCGGGCTATCTGTCCTTCGGGATTTCTAAAGTTCAGAAGCCATTGCAGAGCAGAGTGATCCGACCTCACGCGGAATGTTCTTCCGTACAGGAAGCTGTGGAAATGTTCGATGGATCTTACAACTGCCAGCAGTTCTTTCCGGGTTACACAGTAATTTCTTTCTGCTTTTCCGAACGTTTTGCTGAAGTAGCCTATCACAACTTCTTCTCCGGCTTGGAGCTGTGAGAGTACTGCCCCAATGCCATACTGGGAAGCATCGGTGTCCAGTATAAACAGTCCTTCGTCCTGAGGATAAGCCAGCACAGGAGCAGTGAGAAGACGATGTTTGAGCTCTCTAAAAGACTCTTGGCAATCTGGTGACCAGATGAACTCGGCCTTATTTTCAGTCAGGCTATGCAGAGGTTTCGCAATGCTGCTGAAGTACTTTACAAAGCGTCGGTAGTAGCTGCAAAGTCCCAGAAAACTTCTGATCTCATGTTTGTTCTTCGGCACAGGCCAGTCTCTTACTGCCTTTATTTTCTCTGGATCAGTTTCTATCCCTTTCTCAGAAACGACATGTCCGAGGAAATTCACTTTCTTCTGGAAGAGGACGCATTTCTTGGGATTGAGTTGCAGATTGGCACCTCTCAGCCTGGAGAAAACCTGCTTTAGATTCGACAGGTGTTCATCGAAAGTCCTTCCAATCACCATGACATCGTCGAGATACACCAGGCATGTTTCCCATGTAAGTCCTCTCAGCACTAACTCCATTAGTCGCTCGAAGGTAGCAGGAGCATTACATAAGCCGAATGGCATGACCTTGAATTGGTACAACCCATTCCCGGTTGAAAAAGCAGTCTTCTCCTTATCGTCTTTATGGAGTTCTACTTGCCAGTAGCCACTTTTCAGGTCTAATGTAGAGAACCACTTTGATCCGGCCAAAGTGTTCAAAGTGTCGTCGATCCGGGGCAGGGGATAACTGTCTTTCTTGGTGACATCATTCAGCTTCCTATAGTCCACGCAAAATCTCATAGTGCCGTCTTTCTTGGTGACCAAAACTACTGGGGACGACCAAGGACTATTAGACTCCTCAATCACACCATCTTCCAGCATTTCGTTAACCATCGCCTTGATTTCTGATTGCTTGGCAAAAGGCAGTCTTCTCGGCGGCTGTCTAATTGGTCTTGCGTCGCCAGTATTAATTCTGTGTTGCACTAGACTCGTACGACCTGTGATTTTATCTTGAGCGAAAATATCGGCCTCCTCCAATACGAACTTGAGGGCCATTTCCATCTCCATGTCGTTCAATTGGCCCCAAGAATTCTTGAACCGCTCTACCATTTCTACTGGCAGTCTTCTGTCTAATGCCGTGGGTGTCACCTTTCTTGACAACGTCACTCGGTCAATGGGCTCGCAAGTGGCGATAACCTCACCTTTCTTCAATGTGACCCTGTTAGTTTGCACGTTAGCCACTCTTATGGGTATTGTCCTCTTCGGGTCTACTAAGCATCGTGCGACGAGGGCACCATCATGTCTATCTTTTAGGGGCTCCGCTATGAGAGCAGACATACCATCAAGTTTCTTCTCTAGTCTGGCTCTGACAATCTTCTCACTGTTACCAGGAATCCGTGTATCCTCGTCGACAATAAGTCTCACCCTGGGATTAGCTTCGCCTGCTGTTGGAGATAAATACAACTCTTCGTTACCGATTTTCAAGATCTTATTCTGGAAGTCTACTGACAGGACATCGAAATCTTCCATTAAATCCAGGCCCAGAATAAATTCGTCGACGATTTCTGCGACGACAGCCCTTACCTGTAGCTCAGTACTGCCCAGCCTAATGAAAACAGTGGCCTCTCCATGCACAGGTATCCTATCTCCTTTTGCCGTCTCCAACACAGGCTGTTTGTTGGTCGTGAGTGCGGACCTGTTTGGCAACATGTCTGGACGTACAACGGATCTAGTAGCACCAGTATCGATGGTGAAACTGCATTGTCTTCCGTCTATGCTGCCAGGTATAACGAGGCTCTCGCGGTAGCGTCGGATAGTGGAGACCCTGACCTTGGGGCCCTGGGTCTCGCATGCCACGTGTCGCCCACCTACACTGGCGTCAGGTCGTTTTCCCTGATGGCGCTCCCTGTTGGTATATTCTTGTCTTCTGCGAGCCACCTGTTGGGTTTGTAAGCACTGCCTACTTATGTGGCCTTTCCTACCACACTTGTAACATTCTATGTCTGACCAATCTGCTTTCGTTTTACGTGCTCCGACCGTTGCAGTGAGCTTGCTTATGGCTTCCTTTATAAACTTTATTTCTTGCCTAAGTTCCCCAGTCGTGTCTGAAAGGTCCTCTTTCTCCTTCACTTCGCGCAGCCTGTTGCGGCGAGGTTGAGATGCATTCTTCGCTGCTTCAAATTCCAAGCCATAAATTACGCAGTCCGTAAGTGTTTTGAACCTTCCGAGCCTTAAAGCTTGTTGCATTTCATTATCAAGTACCCCATCGATGAAGGTCTGGACGGTTATCTGGTTGACAAATTCTTCTGGGGCTTGGGGATATGCCAGTCGCACAAGTTTCTCCACTTCGGCACTAAATTCTTGCAGCGTCTCATTTGGCTTCTGGACCCTTGACTTTAGTTGTGTCTGGTAGACCTTGCTCATGTACTTGTTACCATATCTCAAATCTAGTGCCTGTATCACTGTTAAGTAGTTTTGCTGTTTCGACTCCGGGATGTTCTGGAGGATCTCTAGGGCTTTACCTCGAAGCGAGAGAATTAGAGCAGTTGCTGCCTGTTGTTCGCTCCACCCATTGCTGAGAGCTGCCGCCTCAAACTGCCTCCTGTACATGGGCCACGATGTTTCTCCGTCAAAAGTCGGCGGCTTCAAGGTTCCATGAGGCTGCTGCACGATTGGTATACCTTCTTCCGGACGATTTTGAACTGGGGACATTCCAGTAACTCCTCTTGGTTGAGTTCTATCAGTCTGGACAATCAACTGTTCGGTCAGTTCTTTATGTGTGCATTCTGTTCCTTTCATGATCATCTTCATTTGTTCTTTCAACCCTTCCACTTCTTCCCATCGTTTATTCAAATCCTCTGTTACATTTTCTACTTTCTTGTCCACATTTTCTACTTTCTTGTCCACATTTTCTATTTGTTCGTTGATCTGTTCAATTTCTTCTTTTACATCGACTCTTATATTGTGGAACATACTTCGGAGCTCTTCTTTATCTTCTTGTCGCCTCTGTTCCTCATCATGCCGTCTTCTCTCGTCTTCTTCGCGCCGTCTTCTTTCATCTTCTTGTCGCCGTTGTTCTTCCTCTTGTCGTCTTCTCTCGTCTTCTTCGCGTTGTCTTTTCAGTAAGTCCATCAACTCTTTGATTTCAGCCATCTCGTCGTAGTCAGTCGATCTGGTGTTTACCATTTACAGCTAGCTTAATTGTTCACTTCTTCACTCACTTATCCCACACTTCTGACACCAAATTGTTGCGTTTTCGCCGGGTTCTGGATAAGTGAGACTTTAAAGATTAACAAAACAACTTTATTTACAATCTAAATATGGATACAATAAAATTTCTAGAATGTCTCTCTCACAAAACACTTCATTTACTGGCCTTACAATTACTACTCTCAACAAAAGTCACTAATCTGGTACTACAGTCACTACTCTCTTAACACTTTACACTGCTTCTTCAAGTCACTACCACATTCTCTTACTGAACTGAACTAACTAACTCCGGCTGGCTTGCTTTCGCTTTTATATACTCGCCGTACCTTCCCCTCCTTTCTAGAGAGTTCCATTCCAGAACGTTCCAGGACCTTCTTTTACTAGAAGGTTCTGTGAATACAGATCGGTCCCGTGTGTATACAGGGGGATGTGTATACAGGATGATCCAAATGTGGTCACCACTCCTATGTTACACAAGAGGTGTTTCTCGAACTATAAGATCTCTCTGCGTATACAGGGTGTAAGGGTTCTCTGCGTATATAGGGTGTATATACAGGGTGTTCGGAATGTGCAGACCTCAGTTATCCGTTCCGACGGGGTACAAGTTGGTAACTTCGTTATTTCTGGTCCTAGAGGGTTGAGACTTCGCCTGAGGGGGGTCACCCCAGGCACCCCCAGGGGGGTGGGGAGGCGGTGTTGCCAGATTGTGCAAAAATTCCCAGATGTTGGGGAAATTCTGGAGATGTGGCAACACCGCACCTACGTCTATTGAAGTGCTTTGTAACAGTATATATAAGAAAAAGTCTGTGGCAAGTGAAACTTGTCTTCCAAAGCTTTTGGCTAACGCGCACACACACACACACACATTACAAATAGTATGTAACACTATACACGTTAGTTTAGAGTACCAATACCTTGCTTCACTTTGGTTTTTTGTTTTATAACACCTATTAATCTTGTTAGTGGAAGTACCTCAATAACTTTAGGTAGAAAATTAATGAATTTGATTCTCAAGTAATCAAAATTCTGCTTTGTTTTCTTCTTTTTGCGCAATGTTATTTTTAATTCATGCCTGCACCTGGTATTGATGTTGTGAGCTTCACCATTCATTAGATATTTTGAACACATATACGGAAGAAGAATGTGGCAGAAGGGTAAGTATCTCATTGGCCTCGAACGCATCAGGGCAGCTTTTTGTTGGACCTACGTCACACAATGTTCTTATTGTTCTTTTTGCATGATAAACACATGTTCCGATGCCGACTACTTACTCTATATAAGTGTTCCATACGATAAGACCCGGTGACAATGTGCAAAATAAGCAATCCTGGCAGGTTGATAATTACAGTACTGTTTCGCTGTTCTTATGATGTAGACTGCTCTGGATAAGCCACGTGCTTCCCTAGGTTAACCATGCCATTGAGCGTTTTCAAATCAATTGGTCTGACCAGGTAAGACACCTCCACGCTGCTCGTAAGGACATAACAAAATTCCTATTTAGCAATAAGATTTTCTTTTTCGTTAAGTAGATTTCATAAAAAGAAACAAAAACATAAATAGGAGCAGCCACCTTAGAATGATTCAGCAATAGATTACTGACATCCAAAAATTTAAATATGCTGCAGAAAAGTGATTAATTTTATTGAATTCACACATGTATTCAGTATATAGCTGTTTTAGGGATTTATATCAATTTTTCACGCATTGACGATGTAATATCTTATTAACCATATATCAAAAAATGAGTATTAATTTACCCCTTTACTGATATATTATATTAAAGTACCACATTTTAATCATCTACGACTAGAAAAACAAGGGTATTCAAAATTTCATTAAAACGGTCCTGGTTTAAAAGTAAAATAAACTCTCACTTCCACTTCCACTACTTGAAAAATATATAACTTTATAATTTAGTAATAGGCGTCTTACCTGACATCTTTGTAGCTATACTTCATGTTTGGTTATCCACACTCCAGACGATGAAACTTACCAAAATTTCAAGCAATTCACGCTACAATAGGACTGTTCAATCTTTCAAACTTCCAGAAAAATGATGAAATCATAAATAAAAAGAACAATCCACCGTTAATGACGCGGGCATATTGACAGTTCGCGGTTGGCTAAAGCGTTGACGTTGCTATGTTGCTATTGGACGAGGATGACATACGATCGAACATACACGATCAGGAAAACGGAGGAATTCAAATAAATGTTTACCAATTAAATCAAACTTCCAGGAACTAGCAATTGTAACTATACGCGAGCTTACACATGGAGAAAAACAACAAGCTGACAAAGCAGATATTACATTTGAGAGTTATCTTAAAGTTTCATTTGTAAGTTTGCATTGGTCTTTTGACTGAAAACATTAAGAAATGTTGCAAACTTAACTTGATTAATGGTAACATATCTATCGTTGTAGGTATATATATATATATATATATATATATATATATATATATATATATATATATATATATATATATATATATATATATATATATATGTAAGTATTGTCCCGTTGAACGTAACTTTCTTTTTACAGGAACAATAATAAAAAATTTTAAACATATATTTATCTTTTAGTGTACATTTTCACATTTATATTCTAATTGATTATTGTCTATTAACGATCTTTTTACATACACATGCTTAAAATATATTATCTGCTATGTTAAGACTTAAAATTAAAGCATTGAATTTGCTTCCTTATATGTTCCATGTAAACATAATTTATTACTGCGAATATTACCTTATTAAAATTTTTGTATCTGACAATTCAACTTTTTTAGTTTATGTATATGATCCTTGAACAGAACCAGATCCATGATAACCCTTCATTTTCACTAAGATTGTTATTTTCAAATATCTTTAACAACTCCAATTTGTTGATATCTTTTTTATAAAGTTTATTTGTTTTTTCTTGCAACCATTTGCAAATTCTTTTGTACGATTACATTATTTTATCCTATGTACTAAGGTGTCTTCTTCTCTACAATATTTACAGTTTGAGGTTAGCTGTATTTTATATTTCTTTAGTTTAACCCCAACTGGGTAATTATTATTTATGGCTTTAAAGACTGAAGCTCTCCATTTTGTATCTATGCATGAGTTACTTACGTTCTTCCCTATTTCCTTCCATTTTAAGTTTGGGAACTTTTATTGGACTTTTGGTATTTTATTTGTCTTCTCTATCGTTTGCTTATACAGTGTAGATGCTGTTATGTTCTTACATTGGTCGACATTCATTTGTAATATCATATCCTGTAAATATTGGTATGTTTTGTTTGGTATCTGTTGTTGTCTATGGAAAATACTGTTTATTATAGACTTATAATTTATTGATGCATCTGTGTTTTTCCATGATTTATGCTGCCTATTAATAAACAATGCCATTGCTTTGCTTTATGTGTGCTAGCTGTAATCCTCCCTCACTATTTTTCAAGTATAACTGGTCTCTGGATATGCGGTATATATGTCTTTTCCATAAAAAAATTCCAAGATCTTCACAATTGTTTGACTTTTTTTTTGAGGTAAGGGAAATGTTTGTGCCATATACCATAATTTAGACAGCAGGTAACTATTTATGTAGCAATATTTTGTATTAAGTCTATTTTCAACATAGAATCCTTATTAATTTACACTTATATTTTTTTAAATAATATTTTCTCAATTATTTTTCTACCAATTCATCATGTTTCCCGTTATATATCATTGCCGGACTTTTTATGTCTTTTATTGTATCAATTTATATTTCTGTGCTATTATTTTTTCGGCCCATTTTCCGCGTTTAAGCACTTTCGTTTTTGTTGTATTTGTCTTCGCATTTGTCCGCGCTCGTATATTTT
Organism: Tillus elongatus; assembly: GCA_964006375.1. Lineage (NCBI taxonomy): Eukaryota > Metazoa > Arthropoda > Insecta > Coleoptera > Cleridae > Tillus > Tillus elongatus. The sequence goes on along the minus strand of OZ023266.1, from coordinate 105,100,833 downwards.
TAATTTTTATCTTAATATCCCTAGTTCTTCATCATTTGTTATATATATATATATATATATATATATATATATATATATATATATATATATATATATATATATATATATATATATATATATTAAGAATTTACTAAAAATCGTTAGGTAAAGGTTTACGGAAAGTAGACAAACAATGTTCATAGATTGTATTTACACAAAAGATTATAATACAGACACAAAACGTAAAGTTAAATTAGGCAGCCGAATTACACATAACACGAGCGAACGTTGAAGAAAGAATGGTGTCTTCCTCACGAACGACCGTAGGCGGCCTCGATACAGCGTTGTCAGATCCATTGTTTTTTCTTAATTTCTAACACGGCCAATCCTAACCAAAACATTGCTCTCGATGTTTTATCTAAATGTCATCAACCACCTCCGGGTTAAGTTGATCGCCTTGTTCCTCTCCCTCGCTGAAAGTAAGATTATCACAACTTTATATGTCACTTTAAAATGTAATGAACAAAAGAATCATTGCATACAAATTGCTACAGTAGTGCTTTCTTAGTTGTACAAGGCATTGAGTTTACTTTACTAAATACAATCAAATCAATTCTTAATGCAAACTCAAATCGAAAGAAATCCTAAAAATAACATCACTGTATCAGTAATTAAGCACACTAGGGGACATCATTTCTTAAAATTAAATTAAAGGCTATGGAGAGCCTAAACATTTGCTAAAACACCATGTAAAGCGAAACATAATAAACTTCACACTTTCAACCAAATTTAATGCAAAGAATTCAAACATTAACCAAGCAGAAAGCACAACTAAACAGGCTTTAAACATTCAATCAAAGCGTAACAAGATCTAAACGTTAAACAAACATAATGCAAAGCGTAACAAGCTTTAAACATCCAATCAAACTTAATGCAAAGCGTAACCAGCTTTAAACATTAAACAAACATAATGCAAAGCGTAACAAGCTTTAAACATCCAATCAAACTCAATGCAAAGCGTAACAAGCTTTAAAACATTAACAAAGCTTGATGCAAAGCGTAACAAGCTTTAAACATCCAATCAAACTCAATGCAAAGCGTAACAAGCTTTAAAACATTAACAAAGCTTGATGCAAAGCGTAACAAGCTTTAAACATCCAATTAAATTTAATGCAAAGCGTAACAAGCTTTAAACATTAAGCAAACATGATGCAAAGCGTAACAAGCTTTAAAACATCCAATCAAATCTAATGCAAAGCGTAACAAGCTTTAAACATTAAGCAAACATGATGCAAAGCGTAACAAGCTTTAAAACATCCAATCAAATTTAATGCAAAGCGTAACAAGCTTTAAACATTAACCAAACATAAATACGAGTAAGTATATTCTAAATAAAAATATTCTAAAAATAAAAATATTCTAACACGGCTATTTGCCATAAGACCTACCTCAATTCACTTTCCATTAAATCAAGAAGTTCCGTCATGTCCATTGAAAGTGACCAATCATTCGGCCACATCCTCAGCTGCTCCTTGGCTGCTTTAGTTATCAAAGCTTTCCTACTCTTCTGATTTCAAAGCGACCCTCTGGGGTTGTGCTCATGATTTCGTATGGCCCTTGAAACTCGTATTTTAATTTGCCCTGATGCATACATTCATCCCGGTGCATGAGAACAAAATCGCCCACCTTGTAGTTAACAGTGTTGAGGCGCCCTTGATTGGCTCTAAGACGGGTGTGAACAGAAGCCTCAAGATTATCTCTGACTCTGTTACGGTCTAATTGCATATTACGTATAGGTTGCAAGTCATTTGTGACATTTCGAAGTAAAGATTGAATGAGTGGTGTCGCGCCGTCTATACCAATCAAAGCTCTTAGCGGAGTGACACCAGTTGTTTTTTGAATGGTTGTATTCAATACGAGTTGAATTTTCCACAAACTGCTCGACCATTCTGACCGTATTTTTGTTTCTACTCGAATGAGATTCATAATAGTTCTCATATATCGCTCTACTTGACCGTTCGACCGGTGTATGTCTGGAGTTGTGTAGTGGTATTCAATACCCAAAGAATCCAAGTACTCAGGTAAACTTAAATTCTTAAAAATTTTTTCCGCATCCATTATTATCTTCCCAGGAGTTCCAAAAAGTGATACGAATAATTGAATGGCCACCCTAGTTTCATCAGCTTTTACTGTTCTTAAAGGTTGAAGGATACAATACTTTGTGAAGGCGTCAATTAGTACAAGTACGTGTTTATGTCCATCACTTGTTGTCTCTAATGGCCCCAGACAATCCGCATGTAAAACCTTCATGGGTTCTGTTGGTTTTTCCACATTGGTTATGAATCCCTGCAATGGTCCTGAACGGGTTTTCTTCACAGCGCAAACGAGACAATGCCTTATGTAATTCTTGACAAACTGGCGTAATCGTGGAAACCAAAAGTGTTTTTTAATGGATTCAAGTGTCTTGTCTGTTCCTACATGGCACTGCTCATCGTGAAATATTCTTAATAAGCCTAGTCGGCTTTGGCGAGATACAAACGCTTTTGCGCTTGTCTCATTTTCAGTTTTCACTATGTGATATAAAATATCATTTTTCACTGTAAATTGAGATTTATCAAGACGCCCTTCCTTCCAGTCATTTATAAGTTGCCTAACCTCAGCATTCCCTCTTTGTTCGATATAAAGCCAACTTTCATGTGTTCTGATATGTCGTATAGCAGCGGGATTCCTGCTTAAATAGTCGACGTGAGGCAAGGAACTTCCTTTGCGATACACAATGTCAAAATTAAAGTCTTGCATATATATCCACCACCGGGCTACTCTAGGCAGAATATCTTTTTTTTTTGTTGCAGTTGACTTAATAACATTGCAGTCAGTTACAAGTGTAAATTGAATTCCCAGTAAGTATACTCTAAAGTGTTTTAAAGAGTTCACCACTGAAAGAGTTTCTAACTCGTACGAGTGATATTTTTCTTCAAATTTTGTCGTTCTTTTACTGAAATAACCTATAACCCTGTTATTTCCATCAGATTTCTGCATTAGAACACTACTATAGCCAATACTACTAGCATCGGTGTGTAATTCTGTAGGCAGTTCAGGGTCAAATACACAGAGCAAGGGTCTAGATGTCAAGTGATCAATGATGTATTTTCTAGCAAGTTCTTGTTCTTCCATCCAGACAAAGGGTTCATTACCTTTAGTGAGTTTAGTGATACAGGCAGTACGAGAGGCAAACCCAGGAATGAATTTTCGAAAGTATCCGGCTAAACCCATAAGTTGTCGAACCAGCTTAACTGACGTTGGTACCGGTGATTTGTGAAGCGCCTCTATTTTCCGCATTCCGGGGCGAATACCTTCTCCCGATATTTCTCTCCCCAAATATTCAAGCTTTTCTTGAAAAAAAATGACATTTATTCAGATTCAATGAGAAGCCTGCTGCTTGTAGTGCCTTCAGGACAACGTCCAATAAATGTAAATTTTCTTCATAAGTTTCTGATGAAATCCCGATGACATGTCGAGTGACGTAAATATTTTTCCTCTTCCAAGCCTATCAAGTTGGTCGTCTATTAGCGGAAGGGGGTACCTGTCCTTGACGGTATGGGAGTTCAGTTCCCTGAAATCTACGCACATCCTGTAAGATCCTTCCTTTTTTCTAACAAGTATAATTGGGCTAGCGTACGGCGAGTCACTTTCTTTGATTATGTTATTCGTCAGAAGATCATCTATAATGCCTCTAACGATTTTTCTCTCTTCAGCAGACAACCGATAAGGATTCCGGCTGACGATATACTCATCACGTAATTTTATATGCATGACAGCATTGTTCACACATGGTATTGCATTTCCAGTTGCTAACATACCTTTGAAGCGAGTCAACAAGTCTATGAGATCCTGTTTATGTATTTGTGGAACGTCGATATTTGTATCAAGGTTACCAGACATAGTGCATAGAATTTGGGCAATTTTATTACGAACAATTCTACTCCCTGTATGATCAGTAATACAAACAATGTCCGGTTCCTCGTACAGGTTGCATCCAACAAGAACGTCATATTCAAGAAAATCATCTGGCACAAAGGCAAATTTCAAATTCGTGGTGACGTCGGACATCTCAAAGACAGCTTCAAGCTCCTGAGTAGATACGAATTTCCCTGGAAGTATACCAGTGATGGTTGTATAGCATAATTTAATTTTATGTTGAAACGGTATGGCATATCTTTGAGCGATTAATGATATATCTGCGCCTGTATCAATTATGCCTGTTAAACTTACACCATCGACTTTTACTTTGGCTGGATTACTGAATTTTCCACTACCACAAAACTTGACATTTTTGCGCTTTTCAATATTTTGACGAAGGAAACATCGATCAGCATCATGTCCAGTTTTTGCACAAAAAGAACACACCTGGTTATTAAAAGCGGTTGGAGCACTGGGTTTATTGTTTAAACGTTTCACTGTTCACATTTTCCCTGCAGTCTCTCTGCATATGTCCTTCCTTACCACATTTGAAACATGTTGTTCGTCGGCGCCTAACCGTAACAAACGAATCATCTCGAAAACGTTTGCGAGGAGGCTCCCCTAATTCGGTAGGTTTTCTCTCGACATGTTGGTCAGCATTTCGCTTAGGAACAGTTCCCAGGAATGAAATGAGCTCAGATAATTTTTTGAAATTTTGATTACCAGCTATGGTGCAAATATCTCGCTCCTTGATTCCATGAACCACTAATTCTACGAGATCTGCTTCTTCCCATTGAACGCGAAGATTTCGAAGTAGGCTCGCTTTTTCGAATACGTAAGCATCATACGTATTGCATGGATTGCTGTTAAAGTTAGCAGCTTCCGAAAGCAAACGGCCAAGGTTTTTCTTTGGGGGAAAGGCTTCCGAAAAATCTCGTTGAAATATTTGCCATGTTTTTACTTCTGGTGTCCACGTATCAAACCAAGTTTTAGATATTCCCGACAAAAAAACGACCTATTCGGGTTAATACATGTTGGTCGGACCACTCGAATTCATTTTTAATACTCGTGACTTCGGATAACCACTTCTTTGCATCTGTCAAATCTGGGCGAAAGAGAGGCAAATCAATTTGTTCAGGTGCGGTACGTGAAGATTTTATGGCCTTCACCAATTCTGATATTAATCCCTCCATCTTAAGGCTAAAAATATAGATTTCGCTTAGTTCAATTGCACTCGCCGCTTTAATAAAAAAAAACACAAGGCGCAAATAAAATGCTTACGTGAAGAAACAAATAATGCCTCGGTAATAATAGTAAACAATAATATTAACAGCATTATTAATCATTGCTAACTCTACACAAAAGCAGGTGTACTGTCTGTTGTCATATGAGCGACAGTACCTATATACTCTTATTCTATTCAGCATGTTAAAAGAAACCAAAGACAAAACAGAGAGTTACCAAAAATTGAAACAAAAGTAAAGGCCAATTAATGATACTTTAAAATAAGAAAAAGAACTTTAAGCATCTCGATTCTTTAAAGCGCAAAGATAATGTAGTAACAAATAAAAAAAAATAAAAAAAATGTGGATTATATAAACTCGAAATATTTCAGACGTGACGTCGCGTCGGTGGTACAGCGGGAATTAGTCTTCCTAAAATGACTAACATGATGACGTGGTAAACAGATAATCTAGAACAACTCTCCTCACTTTTCACTAGAGGCACGTTGCAGCGCTGAGTCATACACGAAGTGGTTCACAAATAGTCAAACATGGCACATCGTAGATAAGTAGAGAGGTCACAACGCCACATACCTACCGTTCCGTTACAAGTTAAGTAACGCTCTAAAACAACGTTATAAGATAACGGTACAGTAATAATGACACATCTCGAAAATACCGCACGTGTGCCATCACGGTGACAAGCGCCGTCTCAACAAAATATACACAAACGCCGGTACAATTTCAATAAGACAAAGAGTAGGTACCTACATTATTAAAATAATAATTATTAGTCCGTGGAAAATAACAATTAGCCAACCGGCTTCTAAACAAAACAAACAAATAAACATGATACAACTTAGTAAACATCAGATATTGTTACACATTTTTTCTTTTACTTACTCAGTGGACAATGGGCAGTTATCCCACTTCTGATTTAAGAATTTACTAAAAATCGTTAGGTAAAGGTTTACGGAAAGTAGACAAACAATGTTCATAGATTGTATTTACACAAAAGATTATAATACAGACACAAAACGTAAAGTTAAATTAGGCAGCCGAATTACACATAACACGAGCGAACGTTGAAGAAAGAATGGTGTCTTCCTCACGAACGACCGTAGGCGGCCTCGATACAGCGTTGTCAGATTCATTGTTTTTTCTTAATTTCTAACAATATATATATATATATATATATATATATATATATATATATATATATATATATATATATATATATATATATATATATATATATATATATAACAAATGATGAAGAACTAACTAGGGATATTAAGATAAAAATTAAAAATATACGAGCGCGGACAAATACGAAGACAAATACAACAAAAACGAAAGTGCTTAAACGCGGAAAATGGGCCGAAAAAATAATAGCACAGAAATATAAATTGGTACAATAAAAGACATAAAAAGTCCGGCAATGATATATAACGGGAAACATGATGAATTGGTAGAAAAATAGTTGAGAAAATATTATTTTAAAAAATATAAGTGTAAATTAATAAGGATTCTATGTTGAAAATAGACTTAATACAAAATATTGCTACATAAATAGTTACCTGCTGTCTAAATTATGGTATATGGCACAAACACTTCCCTTACCTCAAAAGAAAAGTCAAACAATTGTGAAGATCTTGGAAATTTTTTTATGGAAAGGACATATATACCGCATATCCAGAGACCAGTTATACTTGAAAAATAGTGAGGGAGGATTACAGCTAGTACACATAAAGCAAAGCAATGGCATTGTTTATTAATAGGTAGCATAAATCATGGAAAAACACAGATGCATCAATAAATTATAAGTCTATAATAAACAGTATTTTCCATAGACAACAACAGATACCAAACAAAACATACCAATATTTACAGGATATGATATTACAAATGAATGTCGACCAATGTAAGAACATAACAGCATCTACACTGTATAAGCAAACGATAGAGAAGACAAATAAAATACCAAAAGTCCAATAAAAGTTCCCAAACTTAAAATGAAAGGAAATAGGAAAGAATGTAAGTAACTCATGCATAAATACAAAATGGAGAGCTTCAGTCTTTAAAGCCATAAATAATAATTACCCAGTTGGGGTTAAACTAAAGAAATATAAAATACAGCTAACCTCAAACTCTAAATATTGTGGAGAAGAAGACACCTTAACACATAGGATAAAATAATGTAATCGTACAAAAGAATTTGCAAATGGTTGCAAGAAAAAGCAAATAAACTTTATAAAAAAGATAGCAACAAATTGGAGTTGTTAAAGATATTTGAAAACAACATTCTTAGTGAAAATGAAGGGTTCTGTTCAAGGATCATATACATAAACTAAAAAAGTTGAATTGTCAGATACAAAAATTTTAATAAGGTAATATTCGCAGTAATAAATTATGTTTACATGGAACATATACAGGAAGCAAATTCAATGCTTTAATTTTAAGTCTTAACATAGCAGATAATATATTTTAAGCATGTGTATGTAAAAAAATCGTTAATAGACAATAACCAATTAGAATATAAATGTGAAAATGTACACTAAAAGATAAATATATGTTTAAATTTTTTTTATTATTGTTCCTGTAAAGAGAATGTTACGTTCAACGGGACAATACTTACATATATATATATATATATATATATATATATATATATATATATATATATATATATATACCCACAACGATAGATATGTTACCATTAATCAAGTTAAGTTTGCAACATTTCTGAATGTTTTCAGTCAAAAGACCAATGCAAACTTACAAATGATTAAGATAACTCTCAAATGTAATATCTGCTTTGTCAGCTTGTTGTTTTTCTCCATGTGTAAGCTCGCGTATAGTTACAATTGCTAGTTCCTGGAAGTTTGATTTAATTGGTAAACATTTATTTGAATTCCTCCGTTTTCCTGATCGTGTATGTTCGATCGTATGTCATCCTCGTCCAATAGCAACATAGCAACGTCAACGCTTTAGCCAACCGCGAACTGTCAATATGCCCGCGTCATTAATGGTGGATTGTTCTTTTTATTTATGATTTCATCATTTTTCTAGAAGTTTGAAAGATTGAACAGTCCTATTGTAGCGTGAATTGCTTGAAATTTTGGTAAGTTTCATCGTCTGGAGTGTGGATAACCAAACATGAAGTATAGCTACAAAGATGTCAGGTAAGACGCCTATTACTAAATTATAAAGTTATATATTTTTCAAGTAGTGGAAGTGGAAGTGAGCGTTTACTTTACTTTTAAACCAGGACTGTTTTAATGAAATTTTGAATACCCTTGTTTTTCTAGTCGTAGATGATTAAAATGTGGTACTTTAATATAATATATCAGTACGGGGGTAAATTAATACTCATTTTTTGATATATGGTTAATAAGATATTACATCGTCAATACGTGAAAAATTGATATAAATCCCTAAAACAGCTATATACTGAATACATGTGTGAATTCAATAAAATTAATCACTTTTCTGCAGCATATTTAAATTTTTGGATGTCAGTAATCTATTGCTGAATCACTCTAAGGTCGCTGCTCCTATTTATGTTTTTGTTTCTTTTTATGAAATCTACTTAGCGAAAAAGAAAATCTTATTGCTAAATAGGAATTTTGTTATGTCCTTACGAGCAGCGTGGAGGTGTCTTACCTGGTCAGACCAATTGATTTGAAAACGCTCAATGGCATGGTTAACCTAGGGAAGCACGTGGCTTATCCAGAGCAGTCTACATCATAAGAACAGCGAAACAGTACTGTAATTATCAACCTGCCAGGATTGCTTATTTTGCACATTGTCACCGGGTCTTATCGTATGGAACACTTATATAGAGTAAGTAGTCGGCATCGGAACATGTGTTTATCATGCAAAAAGAACAATAAGAACATTGTGTGACGTAGGTCCAACAAAAAGCTGCCCTGATGCGTTCGAGGCCAATGAGATACTTACCCTTCTGCCACATTCTTCTTCCGTATATGTGTTCAAAATATCTAATGAATGGTGAAGCTCACAACATCAATACCAGGTGCAGGCATGAATTAAAAATAACATTGCGCAAAAAGAAGAAAACAAAGCAGAATTTTGATTACTTGAGAATCAAATTCATTAATTTTCTACCTATATATATATATATATATATATATATATATATATATATATATATATATATATATATATATATATACATATATATATATATATATATATATATATATATATATATATATATATATATATATATATATATATATATATATATATATATATATATACATTAACGTCATCTGCATATGGATTTACTTTTATTAAGGAGTCATCTATTTTTACTTCTTGGATCTAATGAAAGACTGAATAAAATCAGACAACAGGGGACAGTCTTGCCTAGTAGTATCAGTGGTGGGGAGGCCAACGCCAAGCAAGTAGGCCACAATGGGCCCTTTTTGCCAACCCCAGCAACCCAGCAACCATGCTCTACTCTTCCTCGGTTCCGTCGCCAAACCGCCTCGATCTCGAGATGAAAGCCGTGACGGTCTTCAATTGGACGGTACTTACCTGATTCCTCTGCAGAGTCCTCGATCCGAACAATTCTGCTCGAAGACTCCCAAAAGCCTCGCATTCACACAGGTAGTGGTAGGACGTTTCTTCATCCTCGCCGCATTCCTGGCCAATGGGATCCCTCTCTACGCCTATCAATGTAAGGTGTCTTCTAAGGGCGCAGTGGCCTGTCAGCACCTCAAGGATGCGGCGAAGCGTAGGTCGACTCCTTCCGAGTAGCCAGACAGCTTTATCTCTGTCCGGTCCCTCCACGAAGTCCCTCGCCTGCCTGCAGCCACCAACCGACACCCAGTGTCTCTCCATTGCTTCCTCGGTCCACCTGTCTAAGGCGACAGAGACTGTCTTCCTACTTATGCCTATCGCAGGCTCCGGGCCACAGAACGGCCGCCGGGAACCGAGTCTTGCGAGATTATTCGCCACCTCATTCCCCGCTACGCCACAGTGTTCCGGAACCCACACCAGTTGCACCTCCTTCGTCCTGGCTAGTCCTCTGAGGGCGTCAGCGCACTCCTGAACCAGTGGTGACCTGATTCTGGCCGCGCAGACTGCCCGGAGGACCGCCTGGCTATCCGAGCAGATGTACACACATTTCTCGGGACTCATCTTCACATACTGTCTATTGGCCACAGACAGGATAGCATACGCCTCTGTTTCGAATGCCGTGGTGTATGCGCCAAGAGTATAGCCCTCGCGCACCCCCAGGCCCTCGATGTATATTCCTGCCCAGGAGGATTTTTTGTCCTCCAACCGCGATCCGTCAGTGAAAGAGACCAGGTTTGCGGGCTGGAATGCAACCTCATTTTCCCTCCACTGATCCCTCTACTGAGGATCCTGAGGATGTATGGCCTAGTCAACCTAATATCGTCCTCGGCATCCCTCACCTTTATGGTGGAAATCGGAATTTCCTTTTCCACCTCCTTGGCGACTCTTGCATGCCCTATTACTGCTACCTCTCCGCACCAGTTACCTGAGTCCCGGAGTCTAAGGTGCAACGCCATAGCCTCCCTTCTGATACAGATGGGAAGCGGTGGCAGCATCAACAGGACCTCTAGCGCGGCTGAGGCTGTCGTCCTCATAGCGCCTGTGATACCCAGGATTGCCAGCCTTTGTAGTTTGGTCAGCTTCCTGCTGGTAGTTTGGTTCACACCACACCACCAGACCAACGCCCCATAGAGGATTATCGGCCTGACGATCGCGGTGTAGATCCAATGAAGGATCTGAGGATTAAGTCCCCAGGTCCTCCCTATCACACGACGCAGCTGCCAAAGGGTCGCTACTCCCTTCCTCACTACTCGTTCTATTTGCGACCCCCATGTTAGTTTGGGGTCCAGGATCACCCCCAGATATTTGACCTCCCGCACTAAAGCTAAAGGTTTTCCAAACATCACCGGCGCCCTGAACCCCTCTACCTTCCTCTTCTTGGTAAATAGGATCATCTCCGTCTTCACCGGGTTAACGGAGAGTCCCTGCTCACCACACCACCTTTCGATTATGCTACAGGCAGCCTGCATACACTCACAGACGACGCCGAGGAATTTGCCGGTGACAAAGACCAGCCCATCATCAGCGTACGCCTGGGCGTAGAATCCATTCTCAGAGAGTCGCTCCAAGAGGCCGTCCATGACCAGACACCATAGATAAGGCGAAAGGCAGCTGCCCTGAGGACAGCCGCCCGTCACCCTAACGTCCAGACCTCGACCCCCCAAGGTCAGCGACACTCTCCTGTCCTCCAGCATGCTCGCCACCCAACTTATTAGGGACCTCGGCGTTCCCCTCTCCTGTAGGGTGGTACAGACCGTATCCGTCCTTGCCTTATCAAAGGCCCCCTCCACATCGAAGAACACAGCTAATGTGCTCCCCCCGTAGTGTAGGGCCCTTTCCCCTTTCCGCGTCACAGCGTGGAGCGCCGTCTCCGTCGATTTCCCCCGCTGGTACGCGTGCTGACCTTTGTGGAAGGGATTATCCTTGAGGATCCCTCCCAACATAAACCTATCTACTAACTTTTCCAATGCCTTGAGTAGGAAGGATGTTAGGCTGATTAGCCTGTACGCCTTGGCCAGCGTGTAGTCCTCCCTTCCCGGTTTGGGAATGAAGACCCCCTAACCCGGCGCCAGGCCTTTGGGACGTAGCTCCACGTCAGGCTGGCCTGAAAAACCTCCCTTATGTTGGGAAGCAGTATATCCAGGCCCCTCTGGAGCAGGGCCGGAAAAATCCCGTTGCAGCCTGCGGATTTGAATGGAGCGAACTCGCTCACCGCCCAGGTTATAGAGCCATCTGTGACCACCCCTCCGCCAGCTGCCAGTCCGCATTCGGGACTGTCCACCGGCCCGGTTCGGCAGTCTCCGTGCGGCTCCACCGCCCTCAAGGTGAACTTCGGCGAGATGACGCAGAGTCTCCTCACCGGTGCTTGTGCAGCTCCCGTCCGGTTTCCTTAAAGATCCTACATTACTACCTAACTCCTGTTCGAGTACTCTTACCAGCCTGGCTGCGTCCGGCAGGGAATTGACTTCCCCGCAGTACGCGCGCCAACCAGCTCGCTTACTCCGGCGTAATTCCTTCTTAAACTCCCTTCTGGCAGTCCTAAACTCGTCCCAGGCCGCTTCACCCGATTCTCGGACGGCTCGGTTTAAGGCGCTCCGAGTCCGCCCGCGTAGTACGGCGAGCTTCCCAGCCCTGACGTTTCCTGAGGGTTCACCCGGCTCGGAAGCAGCCCGACCGGCCGCAGAGGCGAAGGGGATATGCGGCGGCCGCCCGCCTTGCGGGGCCGCGGCAGCCGAATCAGCCTGCGCCTCTGGAGGGCCAACACCCCCTTGACGACGCTGCTACCTCAGCTCCTCCTTCTCTCGCCTCCTTTTCTGGGCTCTCCACTTCCTTTTCCTTCCTCTCTTCCGCTTCCTTCGCGACTCCTTGTCCTCGGCCCCTCCCATGGACACGTCCATGGGCCCGGCCAGACTCGCAGCCGACGAAGTTCGCCCCCCGTCGCTCCCCCTGGCAGCAACGTCCCCGACGGACCCGTACGGTTCCACCCCGGTCGCCCCGCCAGGAGATCGGAGGAGGGTTTCTTCCAGTTCCCTGATGGAACTGCTTGGAGAGACAGGGATCTCTCTACTTTCTACCTCCTCGCTTATTTTGGCACGTTACCTATATCTTTTTTTTTATCCTGGTCCATGTTTGCTAGAAAAGTCTTGCCTAACCGAGGATGCAATTTGTATTGCCTATGATAAAAAGCCATTTATCATGATTCGAGATGTTGCACTGGTATACGTTTCTTTTTTTATGTTTATTATTTTTCAGGAAGCTTCATGGCTTGCATTACCTCCCATAAATAACTATGGGCCACTCTGTAAAATGCTTGTTTAAAATCTATATTTACTATACTTGCCGAACTTATTTTACCATTTTCAGTTTGAATTATCAAGTCTCTGTTTATAACGTTGTTCTGGAATATTGACCTTTCGGTTCCGCAAGTGTGCCCCGTATGTAGTCCTATTATATTTTCATGAATAATTGATAACCTGAATTTTCTTAAGGTAATAGATCTACAATTGTCTATAGTACTTGGGTTCTTACGTTTCTTCATTAATATAATAACACCTTCACTATATTTTTGTGGTGTCCTTGTTTCATTTAACATTTTGTTGAATAGCTTTGTGATATCGTTCCCCATTTCTTCAAAAAATTCTTTATAAAATTCGTATGATAATCCATCAATTCCAGGCGTTTTATTCTTTGGTATTTCATACGGTATTGTTTTTATCTCTTCTGTAGTAATTTATTTTTCGATATTTTTGATATCATCTGAATTTATCGTTGAATTGATGTGTCAACAAAATTTTGATATCCTCATTTTTTACATTCCTTTTCTCAAACTTTTTTTGGTGATACAGCTTGGCATATTTTATTATCTCCTTCAGATTTTCCATGTTTTGGTTATATCAGATAAGTGTGTATATATCAGATAGGTGTGTAAACGATGATTTTTCGTAATTGTTTTTTATTTTATAATGTCGAACAATGACGTGTTTTGATTATCATATACTTTGCATTTGTTATCGTAATTTTTATTTAGTTGTCTTCCTTTTAGTTCTCTTATTGTCAATTCAATTTCTCTCATATCTTCTAATACGTCATTCCTATCATTTATCTTTTCTTGTAATTCTATTGATGTCGTATTATAAAATTATAATTCGATTTTTTTGTTTTTAAAATTTTGAGCTCCTATTTGTTTGAGGGCATTTTTTCTTTTTTTCTTTAAATATAGCAAAGCACGAATTTATTATATTTGTGTTATGGAGTTTGTGTTTCTTGATCTCGCATATCATATCTCTTATCTCTTTTTTCGTTTCCTCATTGTTTATTATTTTCCAATATCCCCATTCGTTTTTTCGTTTTATTGTATTATTTGTTTTTAAATATATTATTAATGCGTTATGATCTGAGAATGTAGTTGTTTTTACTTTTGTGTTTTGTACAACATTTTGGTAACTTTTTCTTATATATCCTCTGTCTATTCGTGAGGCTGAATCTTTTCTTTGCCATGTAAATTCTTCTTAAGAAATGTTTGTGAACCTCGTAAGGAAATATTTTCATTGATTGTTGTTGCCCTTACTTGGTAAAACTGGTTCATAATACATACAGACGGAGAAACTACTTCTCTGGCTTCACTGTTGGGTTTGGTTTCTGTAAGTGAAGGACATAGCAAGCGCGTAAGCTAACTGGAACAAGAGGACCTTCTGAATTCTAGATGTTCTAGGATGTTCTTCAACGTTTATATACCTGATTTCGCTACCCTTGACAGCATCCTCAGACAGATAAAAATTGTATTAATACGAAATTATGACAACTACAAATAAAGAACTGTTGCTTAGTTATGATGTTTTGATCAAAACTGATAATAAATGAAGAAATAATAATTACAATACTTGGAGCAACATTAACAAACATTAATATTTATAACATTCATAAGCGTCGTTTTGCAGGTCTCACCGGAGATAGGACTCTGTCGACTCTGTGGCAACTGCGGCCATCGGGGTCGCTGCACATCTATTGTCAGCAAAAATAACTACGGTGTCGGGATAACTGGTAACGTAATACCTCCATCCCTAATGTAAATGGCGTCCTCGTTCTTTCTACTTGAACCCTCTGGTGCTGACTGCATATTGGACCTGTTTAGCATGAACATGCTTTTGATACTCTGTCTGAAGCTGTAGCATTGAATGATCAGTGTAATGATAAGTACTGCGGTTACCCGTGTAAGTCGAATGTGCTAAGGGATGATGGTCCATTTTGTTGAACTAATTTCTTAGGTTCTCGATATCCTTTAGATGCATTGGAGTGAACTCGACTGCATGTCGAGGTTCTTGCTGTAATCGTTGTATTAGTTCTGGTGTCCATGAAATATTTGAAGTTCTGTCCTCGTAGGTTTCGCCATTTATTATTATCTTGCAGTTGCCCTTGCTGGCTATGAGCATGTTATCTGCTGCTGCCCATACAGCACAAGATATTCTCAGAATGTTCTCACAATGTCAAAACATTCTTTCTTCAGAATATTTGTTTCGGAATATTCTAATAACATTTATGGAATTTCAAACTGTATCTCGAATATTCTGAGTACATTCATTCAATCACATCCTAAGAAAATTCTTCATCAATATACTGAGAATATTTCAGTAGATATCCTGATAATATTATATAACTATAAAATTTAACGAAAAAGATAGATGATGATTACGGTAAAAATATAGTGGTCAGAATTATAAGAGGAACTCTTTTGCATGTTTGATTCTGTTATCTGTTTTGTATTAAACACATCCGAAAATTGTATATTCAGGCATAGAGCGCATGTCCATACCGAAGGGAATATGGCCGATTCCAATAGACGTAAATGTAAATTAATGTCAACTTGAATGATGTTAGGTCATGCTGTGTAAGTTTATATTGCAACATAATTAATTAACGTTAATAATGTGACGTGAAGACGGAGAACAGTTTGTAATTACAAACATAAACCCAGCGTACAGAAGCAACTAACACATGGTGTCAGGTTAGCAAGAATAAAGAGGCACCCAGTAAAGAAACAATTTTTAAAGCATTTCTTACAGTTGAAAACGACGAAGGGTAAGTGGCAGCTGGTCGGGGTAGGCACGGTAGCCACGGTAGGCGCCGCCTACCTTCACTTAGAAACTTAGAAGACTTAAATTTAAAAAATATATATTTAAATATACTATATAATTATACCTATCTGGTTTTCTCGTTGCAATGTGATAAAGGTTTCTTCTGTTAGCAGCTCTATGGAAATTTGTACCGATACGATCCGAGCCGCCGGTTATATGTTAATAAGAAAACACTGTCTAAATAAGAAACCGTGGTAGCCGGGCTAGTAGGTAGCCTAAATTTCATGTGAATCTTGAAAACATCAGATCTCGCTCTCTCTCTCTACTGCATC
The DNA here is from genome assembly GCA_964006375.1 of Tillus elongatus. Lineage (NCBI taxonomy): Eukaryota > Metazoa > Arthropoda > Insecta > Coleoptera > Cleridae > Tillus > Tillus elongatus. Next base: position 105,084,657 of record OZ023266.1, on the reverse strand, counting down.
AGTAGTACTGCTGTACGACGTGAAGAAAGTCGAGACATATGCTAAGCTGTTAGGCGACAACTACAGGCGCCTCATTACTGTGCCGCTAGAGGGGATTCGGAGAAAATGACCTCTAAAGTCGGGTCTTTAGAGGTGACAAAAATTGTGAAAGACAGATACGTGGCTCGTGCATTTTTAACCACGGTTTATAAAACCATTTTTTACATTACAGATTTATTATTTGATATACTTAAAAAAAAGTTATTAGACTAAAATTATTGGAAACATCAAATCTTTTTGACCAGGGATCGTATCAAATCCTTGAGAAATGAGTCAACCTTTAATAAATTATTCGAAAAAGCGGGACTAAAAATTACCACTAATCTTGATCCACCACACAAGAGACGCAAATTATCTGAAAATGCTTTAGACGATGAAAAAACATCTTTGCGTATTTTGTTTTATGAAGTAATAGATAATATTACAACTCAAATAGAAGTCAGATTTGTAGATTTCACAACTATTATTTCTTTCTCTAGCTGATTCATCAAAATTTAAAGAATACCGTAAGGATTTTCCAACTGATCTAATAACTAATTTAACCAGCTTTTATAAAAATACGTTCAATAAACAGAAACTGATCAACGAGCTAGAAGTTGTTTATTACAACGAACAATTTGAAAAACTAAATGTAGAAGCAATTTTAAATAATTTTGTGGTTAATGATTTTCGAAAAATATTTATCGAGGCTTATAAACTATTTGTTTTAATCGCGACAATTCTAGCAACAAGTACCTCAGTTGAGAGAAATGTTTCTTGTTTAAAGCGTATTAAAACTTACAGCATAATTTCGATGAAGAATGACGGCTAATCAACTCTTGCACTTTCTTCGATAGAAAAAGAGTTGTTATGTTTTCTCCAAGATCAAGATTCAGATGAATTTGCGAATAATATAACAAATAAATTCTCATTAATAAAAGACAGACGTATAAATTTAATTTATAAAAAGTAACTGTCATTTTCAAACGAGGTTATGGTTAGGCTGTAAGGGAGGGAGGAGGCCTACGTCGCGTAAATTAACTATATTGAAGTAGGTAATGCCAATTTAAATACAAACGCGCAGACATTTTCTTATTCTTATAAATCATTTAAGCGGAATATGCTTTGCAATTCAGAATTCCTCTAAACTATATTCATTCACCATTCCTCTAAACTATACCCAATTAATGCAGGAGTTCCTCAAGGTTCAGCTTTAGCCCCTACTTTGTTTCTCCTCCACATCAATGACCTTCTCTTTAGCACATCCAACCCAGTTCACAGTTACGCGAAGGACAGCACCATCCACTCAAATAAACAATATTCTAAGCCTGTCTCTTTGGCCTAACTAGATGGGGATCGCAGATACATGGAGGGTTTTGTCTCCGTGGATCTCCAAAAAATATTAGATTGGGGAAGTAGAAATCTTGTACAATTCAACCCCACCAAATCTCAGTCTTGCTTTCTTTTTCATAAAATATACACCAGCTCTAGAACCATCACAATGAAGAACCAAGTTATTCAAAGTAATGAGTCCTTTTCACTTGTTGGCTTTTATCTGGATCGAAATCTCAATTGGCACCACATCAATTGCAGAAGCGGCTGCTAAGAAATTAGGTTTCCTCTTCCGGGCTCGCAAATACTTTTCACCAGCTAATCTCTATACCTTATATACTTCAGAAATAGGGCCAAACCTCGAATACTGCTCCCACATATGGGGTGCTGCTGCCGCTTCTACACTCGCTATCCTGGACTCCATGCAGACGTCTCATTGGTGACCCTACCCTCACCCAAAGGCTGCCATCCCTTGCCCACCGACGTGCCGTTGGTGACCTCTCTCTCTCTTTTATAGATATCTGCACGGGCAGTACTAAGAGGAGCTTTCTTCCATAGTTCCTCCACCTGCTGCCCCCAACAGATCTACCAGGGGAACAGAGCGAATGCACCCTTTTACTGTCCAGGTCACCAGGCATAAACATCTTGTTATGTCTGCTCTTTTGTCCCGAGGACTTCCAAGTTGTGGAATTCCTTGCCGGCGCATGTTTTTCCTTCTCCTCCGAACCTCCAAACCTTCAAGTCCAGAATTAACAAGTTGCCTCTTTCCTCCTTGTCGACACCCACGGTACGATAGTATTTAGGCTGTAAGCCCTCGTGGTGTGTTGTTGAAATAAAAAATAATAATAAAAAAATTCGCGGCACTGTCGCCTACCCAAGCCAGAGGGGCACGAGCCGCCACTGCAAAGGGTTCGACAATTTTGCCTGAGACGCTCATCTTACGAATTAGGTACACATACATTGTATAATATATAATTAAAAAATTGTGTTCTTCAATAGTAATAGTAGAGAAGACAAATAAGCTGGAAGATGTTCTCGGTTGTTTTGATGAAGCCAAACACAAATATTACTATGGAAAGATTAAAATGTTATAACTTATAGCAAAAACCAGACCATTTACTCTTTTGTAACGGATGTTAAGAAGCAACCTGCTAGTTATGGATGGATCTGTATAATTATAAATATCCATACACAGGTTAAACGATCAAAGATAAATTAATTCTGGGTCTCTACAACAAGCAAGTACAACAAAGGATTATTAGCGAAACTAATATTACGCTATCATAAGTGCAAGAATACTGCAAATCTATAAAATTATGTACGCAACATCTGAGGCTATTTACTCAGGTAGAAGAAGTTAATGCCGTAAGAAGTGTGAGAAGAGCAGAAAATCTGGACCTGAACACATGGTAGGTAGATGAGCTGTGTACAATAAAACTTGCAATTTATCAGATACACAATCACTTTGCCCAAGTATGCTTTCACAACCAGAATATCCAAGCTCTTGGTGACAAACATCGGACATCGGGATATGGAAATTGCTTTAGAAGTCAAAATTAAGTCCGTGGGAGCAGAGCAAGGGAAGGGTCAAAAGGTCTGATCGATAACTTTCAGTTGTAGTTGTTTGTAAGTGCAAGTGAGTGTGAATTTGTGCCATATTCTGTCCAATTTAGTTGTACTCTATAAACGTATAAGTACTATTATGTAATCCAATTCCTTTAGTACCACACTGAAAGCCTGCAGGATCAATAGTCTAGCCAAATTTCAAGTTACTTCAGTGGGGTAAGCTCGAATATTCATTTCGTAAACTTTGTTATAGGCTATTAAATTTTCTGGCAACTCAAAGAACTGTATCTTTATTTATTTTAGTTTTATGTTATTGATATTTTCATTGTTGTATTATTGTTTTCTTCACAAACATTTCTTTGCATTTGTTATATTAACTAATCTGAATAAATGTGCAATACTCGAATTGTTGACTTATTAAGTGTCTGAACGTGAGTTTACAGGTGTGTGTAGCCACTAGAATAATGGTAACCTACACGTGGGTGAGTGATAGAAGTTCAAATATGGCGCGTTGAGCTGGCTTATACGAAAATATATACAAGGCCAATTAAATGGAGGAAAATTAGTACATTTTGAAGATAAATCAAATATTTCATAGCTTTGCATTTCCTTAATTTCTGTGTCATATACACAGCGTGTTTCGCATAAGAACCGACGCAGAGCAAGGGCATGTAGGTAAACCTAAAATATGGTGATTTAACGCAAGTTAGCTCTATAATAAGTTGTACCACTGATAGGCCTTCAAAGTGGGGTTTTCAATTTCGAAAAAGATCAATATCTGTGTAATACTTTAACTTAGAGAAATCAAATTTGATACACATTCTGAGTGTATAAAGAGCATTAGTCGATGGTAAGTAGAGTTCAATTGAGACATTTGAAAGGGTTGATTAGGGGTGAGGCACCCTTAAAATGTCACAATGTTTTTAACATATTAGTGGATTTAGTAAATTATTATTTCATTTTATGAGCAATTTAACTTTAAAACTTTTGTTACTCCTGTTATTTTCAAAAACTTTGTTGGTTTCAAGTAAAAGAAACATATTTTATGGGTTACTTAAGATCAAATTCAATATTAGCCAATAAAATTATGTATACGTCAAATTTGACAATCAGGGAAAAAGTGTGAATAGTATAATTTATTGGAAAACAAACAACAGAAATAAAAAAATTGCTACCGATGAGTTATAGAAATTCTTCAAAATGATAATTCTATAGGCATCTATTGAATTTTTGATGATTTTAAGTTTCAAGTAGCATTGATAAAATATGTCTTCAGTTATTCGGGTTTTTCTTGAAAACGACAAATCTTTTTTGAATCATAAGCAGAAAAAGTTTAACAATTTACTTCCCCATAAAATGAAATAATGTTTTTTTTTTATCCGCCAATAGATTAAAAAATTATATTACATTTTATGGGTTCATCATCCTATTGAACCCTTTGTAATGCTTCAATTGAAATCTACGCACCATCGAATCATGCTCTTGGTACACCCAAAGTATAAGGGTTGCTAGTTGCGGCGAGAAGACATGTTCTGATATCATCTAGTTTGCATTTTCGTCATGTGAATGGTCTGAATAAACTATGGCTTCTTCGATAGGCGAGCAATGTTCTGTGGCCGACAAGTTTTTCTGGGGTGACCAAGTAAAATGGTACAAGGACTTGGTGTGGGATGTAGAATCGCAAGTTCCAGAGATAGACAATAAAATTGTACCTTTTACGTATATGACATTAAATTTGGTATAAAAAAAATGATTTTGATAAATCAATTTAATTCATCATTATTATAAGTTTTAAATGTTCTCTAATGACTCAAGTATTTTGCAGTGAATATTTCTATATTTGCTATTTGGTTAAAACTGTGCAAAATTGAACGATGTAGTACTTTTATAGTTTCTAGAAGTTTGTAACTAAGGGCTGTTTGAAATTCTACAATTGCTTTATGTTCTGTTTCATGTTGCATTCTATGTAAAGTGCTTTCTAGTGAATCTAAATTTCTGATAATCGATTCTTGTTTTTCAAATCGCTAAGTTATAGTATTAGCGAATAAATTCAGACTGTCCAACTGAAATCATTTCATTTTCATTTACAACCGAGATTTTTATTTATTTATTTGAAAATTTCTTGATTTAGATTGCCAATAATAATTTTGGTATCCTCAGCTGCACCAATTATAAGACCACTTTTATTTCAATTGAATTTATTTTAAGAAAAGCATAAATTTTAAAGGTTGTGCCAATAGTTAAAATATTCTCTTTCTTTTTCTTTTTGATCATCACTTTAGTTTATTAACATAAATTATTAGTTTCATGGCAAAGAATTGCCTGAATCAGGCATTTTTATTTATTTGTATAAAAATCTGTGGCTAATGGAACCTGCTTTCCGAGGCCAACCCACCACTCTCTCACACACACATTTCATTAGAATACATTAATGCCTTAGTTTCTGCATTTAATATATTACAGTTGACTGTTAAAAATGCGAGTGAAATATTTATTAACTGTAGTTAATTTAACTTGACAATTTCGTGATAATTCTCAAAGAACCCATTAGTTTGGATTGGCTGCAGTTAAGTGGGTTGGGTTGTCTTAAGACATAGGTAGATGATGCTGCAAAGAAGTACATTCCTTTTTTGTTCTTTTAGTTTTTGTAAGATGGGCTGTTGGTTATTATGTGCCAACTTAATTGGGCCAGAATGTATTTTGTAAAGACTGTGTCACTCTTATAGCAACATTTTCTTTATTTATTTCAATATTTTGTTTTCGAGTTTTCCTTATTTTCTCGAGAAGTTCTGTTTGCTGATAGATGGTTTTATAAGACGTTTTCTGCTATACTCTGCTATACTCTGCTATAAACTGTCTGATGGGGCTCAATAGGCGGTAACTCATATGGGCCATAAAGAGGTTTAAAAGGTGAGTGACCTGTTAAAGAATGTATTGATTGGTTATAGATTAAAACAGCCGTGATCATTAGAGACTAGGGGCTCTTATTCCAATTTTGTATTTTAAGGACACGTATTTTTTTTTCTGAAATTGTTGAGAATAAACGTTGTACGGATGAATTAGAATTGGGATTCTGATGGGTAAATTGATTTTTAATATTGAACATAACCCTGAGTATAGAATTTTTGAATTCGCGACCTGAGTCTGAGACGATTTTGAAGGGATCGTTATGATGAGAAAAAAGTTAGGCACCTTAATTAGTATGGTCAGTGTTGTAGTATTTATGATATAGTAGGCCTGTGCATTTTTTGCATATTTACTAAATAAGTCAATTATTGTTGAAAAATTAAAAATATCAAAACTAAAACTGCAATGTGTATAACACAGAAGGGTCTAGAAGCAACTAAAGGTCGGAGAAACGGGGGTTACGTTTATATTTTGCCTGTAAACATCTTGTTCCATCCTTCTGTATGAGACTTACGTTTATAAACTCTTTGGAGCATATTAGATTTCAATGTATTACTTCTATGGTCACAGGTAGAGTGAGTTGGTAGTAGCGAACACTATATAATTAGATTGTGAGAATGGACTATAGTAACCTATTAAACCAAGAAATGATTTTATTTCTTTTTGAAATGTTATGGGATAATTTGATTTGTTTCGATTAGTTTTAATGCCGCGGGTAGTAACCACGTGACCCAAAAATTCAACTTCTTCACGAAGCAATTTAGATGAATCGAGCGGGACCTTGAGATTGGCCTCTTATAGTTTAAAAAATATTTGCTTTTGTAATGATTTTAAAAAATAGCAATGTCATCCATGTAAACAAAGCACGACTTATATAGAAATTCTCTAAGGGCATTACCCATTACCCTCTGGAACGTACTGATAATTCCGGTACTACTCATTGTTAACTGAAAAATCAGTTCTTACAATGCCTTTTCCACCGAGTTAAATTTGGTAAAAACCCTGAGATCAAGTGTCGTGAGATACGTACATTTGCATGAACTGTCGAGTATCCCTTATTTTTGTGGTAAGGGGTATTTATCGTCAGTGTTTTTTATTAAGCTTTCGATAATCAATAACGTAAATAGATTTTTGCTTCCCTGTCTTATTAATTGTTTTGAGGACGATCCAGACAGGCGATTCATATTGCTGGTCAAACAATTGTTATCTAATAGTTGTATTTGGTTTGGATTTCAAATTAGAGGTCATATCCCAGTAAACCAATTTACAAATATTCTATGTAGTTTCTATATAAAATGTCATAGATTTTAGAGATATTTGAGGTGAAATTTTATATATTATTGTCAGCTACTTTTGGTATATATTCTACATAGGAAATTTGAACATAGAATAAACATATGTATATTTTACATAGAAAACTATATGAAGAATAAATAATTTATATAGACAATCTACATATGACATATTACATAGATTATAAATGAACTTAAGGGTAGGTAAACGTACCTCAAGCAGATATCTAGATGTAAGGTTTACATAGGATGACCATACATAATTTCTACATAGGTAGGTATACTTTGCATGGACTCTATGAAAGATTGATCATTATATATATATATATATATATATATATATATATATATATATATATATATATATATATATATATAATATTGAAAATATAAAGTCATTGAAAGCAGTATTAATTTTCATTAGCTAATGGCAGAAAAAATTACAATACCTATTGTTAAATGAAAAATGAAAATTTCTTTTGAAGTGACCATGTTTTTATGTATTACAGCAATTTAGCAATTGACCTCTGTAATGTGCCAAGCCCTATTTCTGTGACCAACAAGTGTTGTGAAGCCTCAGAATCATATTTTTCATGTCTCACTTGCAAGCTAACATCTATTTATAATTGAAACAATAACTGAAAATCAACAAATTTATGGAGACCGTGCATGTTTTCTCAACAACAAAAATAGAATCCAAATTTTACTATCAAGATACAGTTGAAGGGTAAAAAATGATAAGTTTCATTGAACATAACATGTTTATTTTATCAGACAATTGCAAATTTGGAGAAAATCAAAGTAAACATAACATAAACATCACATTTAAAAACCGTTCTATATTAAATACAAACGTAGAAACTATTTATCTGGCTTCGCAATTGCTTGTTTTCTTTGTTGCCACTTACACAGCAGAAAACGAACCTTTGGGAAGTCAGAGCAATTGTCTCTAAAGCCTGTATTGCATTCTTTGTCCGCGTGAGTTATTGTATTTTTCATTCTTGAAGATGCAAGTTTGAACCATTCATTCAATACTCTTGCAAACTCGCTTTATGTGACATCTTTGTATTATGAAGGAATTACACATCTGCAAAACATATACAACAGAAATTAAATTCAACATCACACAGATATACCCATTAATACCCGTTACGATATTTACCATATTTGTCTTGCTTTTAGCTTATAATTACCTCTTTGACCTAACTATGACAGTGTTTGGCTATTTCAATCGTCACAGCTTTTAGATATCTGTGTAAATTGTTCTTGACATTACAGAATCTGCAAGTATTAAATTTTCGGTCTTGTAAATAATGTAAGAAGTCAAATAATAATGCTTTTTTGGAACATGCTTAATAGTATATTAAAACATTATATTAAAGATAAACTATGAAACTGTCTCAGATACAAAGCATTGTTGAGACTATTGGTAGATAAAAGAGTTATTTAACAACTTCAAAATTTCATGCTTGACCACAAACGAGAAACATGATGAAAACTACGGGAAACATCATAATGTGTATAGGTATAGGAATATAATATTATATGAACACATATACTGCGCAAACTATAGGAAGGTGAAGAAAGATTCAAAACTTACCTATCCTGCAAACATCTAAAATACACAAAGAAACTTTTGATTAGATGCATTAAGGAAAATATAGTAAAAAAATTAAAACACAAAGATAGAAATTAGAATGAAAATGAACCATGAATGCTCAAAAAGTATGCCAGATGTTATCTGTTATCTGTCGAGCTGTCATTACGTCACTAAAAAGTCCCTGAATTTCTTCATTGAGTAAGAAATTGTGTTAACTGTCAATCAAGCTACAATTTAATTTGTAGTCCTTTTGTTTTCTTCTTGAACTCTTAGGGTCTGTTCCTTGACCTATTTTCTTTTGCTGTCTCGTTCTTCTACAAAATAATCCTGAGTTTCTTCTTCCAGGGTTTCTCGTATTTGCAGGTCTAATGGTTATCTCATTGATACGCTGAAAAATAAGTAAAATGTGCGCGCGCGTGTGAGGATGTGTGTTATATAAATATTTAGAACTTCTTGGATATGTAGTCTAAAAGTAGTTCAGTCTTTATCTTGTTATAAGAAAATTTATTTTACAAAACAAGTCATTACTACTAATGTCTCTAATAAAAAGATTTCAATGATTTCTGTTTTATTAAACAATGCTAGAGTGCTTTTATGATTTACGTTTTCCGAAGATAGCCACACTTACCTCCAGCAAAGCATCATCAACGCCAATTTCAGGATAATAATCCGCCTGACGCAAAGCAGGAAGTAAGACCTACGAAGAAAACAAAAGTTACCATCGATTAGGGATTGATTACTGAAAAAACATTAAAATACATATTTTATCATCTCACTACGCACACGCTCGCACGCATAAACGCACAAATTAGCAGTCATCTTTACCCAATATAGGATTAAAGCGCTGAAAGACAACAACCCAACATTAATATTGGTACAACAAAACATACCTCTACAAAACAATATCCAAAATTTAGGGGTTATTTTAGACCAAAAGTTACTATGAAAAGGTCATATAAAAACATGTATGAATAAAGCCTTAAAAAGCATAAACATACTTAAGTTCCCAATGGGAAGAAACTTTGGAACAGACTTTATAATAGCGATGAGTAGGTATAGATGTGGACTTCTGAGACCTCCGTGTGACGTCAGGGTGACGGAACAGGATGGCGGGTTGGATACACAGAGAAAAGAGCTCTAACCTGAGATGACGTTATCCAAGATGGCGGTCAAGAGGGCTAACCGGAAGTGAAAAATCTGGTGAGTTTGTAGTCAAAGTAATAAAACAAAGATGGTGCATGGATAGAGTGTGACAATAGATTTAAAATGAGATGATGTAATCCAAGAAGGCGGCCAAGCTGGCCGACCGGAAATAAGAAATCTGGAAACTTTGAATTTTTCAAAAACATTTAGACTAACCTATCAAAATAGGAGAGATCACCATTTTAATTTTAATGAAAATGACACACAAACATGGCTGATAGCTCAGGCGCAAACCAACTTTTTTATTTGTATGGTTAGACACCCATGTGTGGGGATATCACCGTACTCGCCTAGATGAGTGGACTATGACATTTGTGCGCGCGTTAACACAAAATGTTGACTTATCAAGCAAGAGAACACATGTGGGATATCATTGCACTCGGCAGGATGAGGGGAGATAAAATATTTATTTATTTTATGTATTTATATCATTATATATTTATATTTATTTATTAAAAAAATGGGAAGACCCCCCACGTGAGGAGAACTCGTAAGCTTGTCAAGCGAGATGAAGGAAACAAGATGATAGCAGGAAGAGCCTGGCTACACGCAGGAACATTTGAATTTCTGTCGCGACTTGCATGTGATCTCGCTTGACTGGTCATATCAATTCTCATTTCCTTCCAATGCTAACAATGACCTCCTTTCCACTCTTATTTCCTGTCGGAACTCGCAGCAGACCCATTACCAATTTTCATTTCCGCCTAGTGCTCACGCAAACCTCGTTTATAATCTCATTTCCTGTCAGAACTCGCACATAAATATGTTTTGCTAGCGAGTTCACTTTTAGTAACACACAAAAGTATGTAGCAGTATGCAGTATAACAGTGAGCTGTGGTATAGAAGTAAAAATAGAATATATCATGAAGAGAATGTCACAACACTAAGACAGTTAGAGGTGAACATACAAGAACAAGCTTATATGCATGAACGCGAGTGTGAAGGTAAAGATTATGAAAATGGACTTATAGCTGAATTGTGTGACGTATATTTAGCTGGTTACTGCTCCACACGGTTCTTTGCATCATCACTGGTTCGATACCAACCAGGAGCTGATTTGAGTAAGCCGTTCTTCAGGTATTTACCAGAAGAAGTAAAAAAACAATACAAATATTATTACAATGGAGACGACAACAACAGAGAAGGTGGCTGCAGCGGAGAAAGCTCCAGAAGCGGATATTGCAGCAATAGATAAAGTGAAACTTGAAGCTCTGAACAAGATGAAACAAAGGTTTAATGAAAATTTGGAGTTCTCAAGCTGTGAAGACCTCTACAAATTTGAAAAACATCTATATGTTTCATTGCTATACAATTACAAGTTTCACGGTGAACGTAGTAAATCCTTTAATTTTATTACACGAAAACTTCACAGTACAGATGTTATCGAAATGTTATATGCAGTTTGCGATGAATATTTTAACAGTTTTCCAACTGATGCTGATCGGGAGAAATATGAGTAGGGGGACTGTGCCGGTGTCGAAAAGTTTGTTTGAACATGTTAAGAAATATGGAGTGAATTACATCACATTAAGTGATGTGTGTTACCAGCAAATTAAAGGCAACTCCTGAGTTGGTTTGTTTGGAGACTTTCAATTAATTATAGATAAGAATACTGGTTATTTCAATGCAGCATGATTGAGTAAACGTGGTGAGAAAAGATTGAGACATTGGTTGGAAAATAAGAAAACTAAAGAGTTGATTGCTTATTACAACTTAGAGTAACATCTCAATTAACACCAACAACTGCTTGGTAGACTTTGGTGGAACACAAACTGAAAACAAGTCGATATCTAGTAGACATGGGTGCAAAGATTTGATATTGAATTTGGCCAGTTGGATATCCAATCAATTATATGAAAAGTGCAACCTAATTATTTTTGATTTTTTCGTAAGTGAATTTAATCAAAAATACAGGAACTACCTCAAGGAAATTGAAGTGAAATTGAGAGATATATGATGAGTGCAGCGCATGCGAGAAACAAATGCTAAACTCACAGAACATCTTGAAGATATATCCCCAAAACCAAATAACCCCGGGAAAATGTGTTTTTGGTTTACTTTCAAGAAATGAGAAAGAGGCTACCTATCCATATCATTCTGTAGGAACTCAGCAGGAAAGTTCTAGAAGAGCTGTTAAAGACTTTAAAAACAAACATCCCGATTCCGAAGTGGCCCTAAACATGTTGTATGATCCAAATTCTGTAAATATCTTTAACAGAATAAAGACCTATGTAAAATACCCTAAGGCGAAGAAAAACGATCTACATATAGCAGATGTACCACAGGGGAAGTTTATTCAGAATATTATTGACTTACGTTATAATTTTAATTGTATGTACGCTATATGAAGAAATAAAAACACATTAACTTAACAGACTTTTATTTTATTCTAAGTACATTAATACATTAAATATAAGCTTATTTAACATCATCTGAATTTATCCAAGAATTATGAGATTTATCAAAGCCCAACCATTACACATAGAGTTTCATGCCTTAGTTCCCCAAGATGCGTTAAACCGGATAGATGTCTGTTTGTTTAGACTTTTGTAGTTCTTCCTTGTAAAACCCTCCACTGATGGGTTTTCCCTGCATGTCTTCAAAAAAGTATGTTACTGGATTTATGAAATGGACACTAACAATCTTGAATAACTCTGTTTACCAACTAGGTGTATACCCCTTTTCAAATTGATCTTTTACTTTACCTATACGTACATCACCCACTTTGAATTTATTCTGACCAAACACTTTAATATTTGAGTAGACTTGTCCACGAATGTATGCTTAATATTTCTTATTAACATGTTTAAGTTTTACATCAGTTGTTTGATGAATGGTTGAGTTGTAGGCGTCTGTGACATCAGGTAGTGTATTAAACCACTTGTAGGAATCAAACAAGTTTAAGTTTTAATATGTCTTCTCTTTTAAGGTACGTATGACTCTTTCCACTATTGCAGCCTTCTTCGCACTAACTATAAGGGCTGTAGTGATTGATATTGTATTTTTTCATTAGGGTCTTAAATTTGGAGTTGTAAAATTTCTTACCAAGATCAGACTGGATGTTGGTTGGGGCTGTACTATTAGCTTATATATCAGCCATAGCTTTAGTCATCTCGTCAGCATTTTTAGATTTAAGTGGACGAGTCCATACAAAAATTTAAAAACAATTGATAACGACTAAAATGAACTTGTAACCAGAGTTTTCTCGATAAGAGTAAACTCAGCTAAATCAATCTGCTACAAGTCATCCAAACATTTGATGCGTTTAAAATTGATTCTTGCTGGAGTGTACAACTCATTTATAACTTATTTGTTTAGCAGCAGATGTTTCAACTGTTTTGCGTTTGTGACCTGCCGTCCAAAGGGTGGAGTGGTTGGTCGGGAAAATGCCAATACAAGAGTCTCGAGCGCCACCACTTTCCAAATAGACGGTTTAGGAGATAGTGGAAGCTTTAAAGAAAGAACGGCAGAATTAGGGAGACGGACCATCCTGTGGATGCAGGATGCCTGGGTAGTATTCAGTGAAGAAGGTTGATGTCCAGGAGTCCGAATTGTTTTAGGTCTGAGGGAACTTATACTAGTGAGTAAAAGCTGAAGGTACAAAAATACAGATTTATTAAAATAAGAAATAATAATAATAATAATAATATATATATATATATATATATATATATATATATATATATATATATATATATATATATATATATATATATATATATATATATATATAATTACAAAATTAAACGAATATTCTCGCCAGGGTTGTAAGATTGAAAACAAAGTAGATAGAACCGAGTGTTTACCCCTCTTGTTTCTGCCCTTGCCCAACTAAGGGATGATTTGTCACGGAATTATTCGGGTTCCAGCAGCTTCGTACCCTAATGGGCTATGGTTAATTTATTTAATAAAAACGGCGATACCTTACGATATCCACCAAGTGGGCCAAGTTCGGAGGTGAAATATCGTAAGCTATATGCAGACCTTCAAGTCCCAAATTCAATCCTCTGAAATAGCCGCCTAGCCGACATGGGAGGTTCGGGAGCTTGATGTCACTCGGTCAAAATAAAACAGTTTAGTTAAATGCAAAGAAGCTCTAGCTGGAACGAGATATAATATACATCAATCAAAATAAATGTTTCGGTTAATTGAGCTTGGGTAACTTATGGAAACAAGCACAACGGTTAAAATAAAGAGAGAATTCTGCAAATATTTAAAAAAACATGGGTTAACGGTAGAGTACGGGGGTGTATAGCGAAAATGGCAGGGCAAGAAAATCAGGGAACAGGCAATTATGTTTAGAAAACAGACGAGCTTGAAGAACAGCGGAACCGACGAAATCCAAATGTAAAAGTGAAAATGGCAAAAATATTTAAAGAAATAAATAATATTATCAGTAAAATATTTCTCACCGTTGGTTCCAGACTACGGGTTGGCGGTGTGAAAATTCGGGGGTTTTGTGGACGGTGACTGTTATTTTATGCTGGGGGGACAACTTGAATTATGACGTAATTATACTTTTACTGTGAAGGCTCTTAACTGAACAAGAGATTCAAACGGCGGAACAGAACTAACTCTACCAGCCAGGCGAAGCGCCTTTTATATTGGAAAATATATGCATCTCTTGCTAGAATGTTAACAGTGAACTAAAAACTTGGTGTAAACACAAAGGAATCGTGTTAGATTATACTATACCATATACACCGCAACTCAAAGGTAAATCTGAGCGATTAAATCAAAGTTTACTCGACAAGTCAAGGGCAGTGATATTCGAATCGAAAGTCGATAAAAACATCTGGGGCGAAGGAGTTCGTGTGGCTGCATAGCTCTTGAACAGATTACCTACTGAAAACCTCGAAGTAACACTCTATGAAATGTGGAATAACAGAGTACTTGATTTGAAATTTTTACAAATCTTTTGATGTAATGCATATGCGAAAAATCTAGAATATTTAAAGAAGCTTGATAACAGAAGTACAAACTGTGTTTATAGGTTACGCTCCGAATGGATACAGACTTTATAGTAAAACAAAGCAAGAATTTATCATAGCAAGAGATGTAATATTTGACACGAATTCAGAGCCAGTGTTCAGTGAAGTAAACCATGAAACAATGGATGAAAACTCTTATGAAGAAATTATAGAACATCAAGGAACTGAGGGTAAAATTTTCGCGAATGTTGAAGAAAAATGTGAAGATGAGAAAGTGAGTACGCAAGATGTAAAATATGAACCAGAAAGTCTTGGAAGAGGACAGAGAATCAAACAAAAACCAAAAAACATTAGAAAATTATGTAATGCTAGTTACCAAGAAGCAGCAAACGGTAAAGAAAAAAGAAAAGTGGGTCAATGGAATTAATGAAGAAAAGCAATCATGGATGTTAGTGAATAAGAATGAACCTGCAACAGTATGAACATTTTAACAAATAGATGGGTTTTCCGAGTAAACGATGATGGCACATACAAAGCGAGGTTGGCAGTACAGAAACTTTCAGTCTACTTATTGGATGTAATGCTACCAGAACTGTTTTCCCTGTTGCAAGTATGAGAAATGATTTCATAGTAAAATTTGACATCAAAACAGCCTTTCTCTGCGGAGATTTAGAAGAAAATATATTTATAAAAATTCCAGAAGGTTATGATCAAGATGAAAACAAAGTGTGTAAACTTAATAAAGCTCTGTACGGACTGAAACAAGCTTTAAAAGGAGCTTGTTTGGAACCAGAAATTTACGAATTTTTGATTAAATTTCGGACTGAAAAAAATGAAAACTGAACAGTGTTTATTTAAAAGCGACAGTGGAAATCTAATATTAATTATCTACGTGGACGATGGACTAATAATTGGTAACAATATGACTGAAATTGACACTGCGATATCGTAATTAAGCTAGGAGTTCAAGATTAAAATGTGGAAAAATCCAGACAATTATCTAGGAGTATTGTTAATTAAGCATAATTCTGAAATAATTTTTTGTCAAGAAGAATTAACAAGTCAAATTCGTAAGGAATTTTAAATGGCTGAAAGCCACCCAACAAGAATACCGCTGGATGTAAGTGACATAAAGCGAAGTGAAACAAAACTTAAAAACTATCCTTATCGTGAAGCAGTTTGAAGTTTGTTATATCTGTCGAAGACCAGACCTAAGTTTTTCAATGAATTTTGCAAGTCGTTTTATTGATGAAAATACCACCAGTGATGTAAACAATGTAAAACATATCCTAAAATATTTAAGTGGTACTAGAAACTATGGATTAAAATATAGAAGTGGGAAAAGTGCAGTGAATTAACAGCATATTGTGATGCAGATTATGCAGGGGATTTAACAACACGACGCATCACAACAGGATATGTGATCTTGTTTAATGGAGGACCCGTAAGTTGGTGTAGCAGAAGGCAACCTATTGTGTCCTTGTCAACGACCGAAGCTGAGTTTATTGCAGCTGCTGAATGTTGTAAGGAAGCCCTTTTTCTCAAGAATTTTTTGGAAGAGCTGTTAGGTGATAAAATAGCAGCTATTTTAAAGATTGACAAAAAGTGCATTAGATTTGGTTTAGAATAGTATTGTGAATAAGCAGTAAGCATATCGATGTAAGATACCATTTTTGCATGAAAAATATGTTGAAAAAGAGATAGAAATTTAATATTGTAATAATAATTTCCGGTTAGCTGATTTGTTTAAAAAACCACTCTTTTTTTCAAAGTTTATAGGTATAAGAAATGACTTAATGTGTGAAGTTTAATGATTAATAATGATTTGGATCAATTCATTTACGGAGGGATGTTGAGATATTTGTTTTATTAAATGAATTTATTCTATGGTAAATAAGTTAGGATAGTTTGTGTGCTTTGTGTAATAAAGACAGTTGACAGATTAAAAATAAAAGGGACTAGAAATGGAAATCGAAAGATCCGAGAGTCGACCAATCGGTGTCGAAAAGTACACGGGTTAGGAGTAATAATAATGTATTAATAACGTATTTTTTATTTTAAAATTAATATAAGTTGTATATTAGAATAATGGTTCTGTTTTGGTGTTCTGTATTGTTTTGAGTAATAAAGCAACACTAAAATATAAACCACGTCGTTGATTCCACTGCTTAAAACATTAAAAATCATCATTGAGTTACACATACCTGGTTATCAGTTTTTTGGTCCGAGTGCTAAACTTAAAGAACGTCTGGATAGAGGTGATCAAGGTATCAATCCTCTAGATCGTGCTTGTCGAGAGCACGACATCGCTCATTCTCAATCAAAAGAGTTAAGTGATAGACATCGCGCCTACAAAGTGTTGTAAAACCGAGCTTGGGAGAGAGTCAAGTGGAAGGACGCAAGTTTTGGTGAAAAGTTAGCCGCTTAGAGCGTTACAAACACCATGAAAGTTAAAAGAAAGCTGGGTATGGGTCTTGGTGTAACCAAAGAAAAAAGTTCCCTTTAAAAACATAATAAGTTTGATTGTAGAAGTCGTAAAAGACAGAAATCTTATCCCAACAGAGAAAGCTTTGTTTGATATCGCTCATGCAATTGCTAGAAAAATTGGTGGACGTAAGAATGTGCAGAAACCTCAAGTTATTCCAATACCTATAACGGAGGTTTTCTTCCACTGCTACCTCTGATATTTGGTGGTCTATCAGCACTAGGTGGTCTGGGTGGTGGTGCTGCTGGTATTGCTAAGATTAACGATGCTAAAGCTGCCAAACACAAACTAGAGGAAGAAGAACGCCACCACAAAACAATGGATGCTATCGCTATGGGTAAGAGGGGCAATGGTTTGAAATTAAAATCAAAGTGTAAGAGACTCGGCACAGGTCTGTATCTGAAGAAGAAGCGAAGCGGCTATGAGTTGTATCTGCAAAATCAAAAAAACAAATAAGATGTTTACCAGCAAGACATCTAACAAATGTAGATCTTGTGAAGATTGCTGGTGAAATGAAAATCACACATTTTAGAGGTGTATACATGCGAGATGCTCTACCATCAAATGGTCCACGTAAGAATGAATCATTTATCATAAATTTACAAACCAACAAGGAGCCTGGGAGTCATTGGGTTGCAGTTATGAAACGTGGTGACACCGCCGAGCACTGTGATTCGTATGGAAACTTTAAGCCACCAGTCGAGTTGAAACGTTACCTTAAAGACTGTTCTATATTGTATAATCATGTTGTGTATCAGAAATATAATACTTATTATTGTGGCCAGTTATGTTTAAAATTTTAAAATAAAAGATTCAAATAGTAACCTTTGTGTTTCAGTCATGTCGCAAACCTTCGCGTTGAAAGTTCGCAACTCCCATCTGTCAACAGACTACGTTCCGCAATTGAATTGAATCCGCATGGTAGTTATGCTGATGCTTTCATAGGCTTTTACACATACAACAAGATACCTAACATATATGAACGTAAAAACAACTTTTATGTAAAAGAAGGAGCTACTTGGAGAACTATCACGATACCCACTGGTGCATACGAAATAAAACATTTGGAAAACTTGCTTCAAATGAACTTGTTGGTGCTACATCATCACGCGAACAAAATCAGTTAGCTTTGATTCTGAGACTTAACCGAACACCATTAGGTGTGAAATAAGGTGTTACACAAGTATCAATTTTGAAGCTGATGATTCGATTGGGCTAATGCTGGGATTTTCAAAACAACTTTTTCAACCAGGTATCTTCTACGAATCTTATTTACCCGTTGAAATAGTGAATGTTAAACAAATTCGCATGGAAACTAATAGTGTGTCTAGTTCATACTATAACGGAAAACCTTCACATACGTTATATGTGTTTGCACCGATGGTTGATCCTGGCTATGCAATCGATATAGAAGCTAAGAATCTAATTTATCTACCAATGAACAAACAAGAAATTTCAAATATATGCATTGACATTGTGGACCAAGTTTCAGTTCCTGTAAACTTAGAATGCTTAGAATGCTAGTTTTTAAGGATATAAAAGCAACTGAATCTACCAAGACAAGTTCAGTACAGTCAACCAATTCAAAGCGTACACTTTGTTCTAATAATATTGAATTCCTTAAAAGTCTTGGTTATCATGTCACCAAAACTAGAAATATTAAAAAAAACAGGAGTTTGACGATTCTATCGATCGAGAAGAACTTCGGTCTTATTATTCACCAACTAAATCATTTGGTAACAGTGATGAAGTCGAAATAAACATCAATCAGCAAGATGCTTTCGTATGTCTGGCAGAGTCAGCTGTAATAATCAAAATGTCGATGGTGCGTGTTATATGTCAAATAATGGAGTAGCAGCTCTGTTTGAATCAATGACCTATGAATTAAATAACAAGGAAGTGGAACAAGTACGAGACCCATACACAACAACCACCATCAAAAGCATGCTTTCGTTTAGCAAGAATAAAGCTAACTCCCTTAGCAATGCTGGACCGAATATTTCTTCAGATCATATCACCTTAAACGGCAACAAGTTTCACATGCGTATACCTATTTCGTTCTTGTTCAGTTTCTTCCATCACTTTAAAGGATTTATTTGTGGTAAACATACTTTTCGATTTATAAGAGCTCGAAATGATACCAACGGATATCACAGTACTGCTACAGCAAAATCGAAAATTACTGTAGCCAACATATTTTTAAAAGCAAAACGTGTATTTCCAAACTATAAAATAAAGTTGGAACTAATGGATAAAATTACAAAAGACACACCTATATTTCTCGCATATCGCAAATAGGACACATATGAGCTACGATCACTCAGAGATATTAATAAAGATGTATGGTCTGTTAAAACTGCAACCAACTTAGAAATACCTAGATATGTGATTATAGCATTTCAAACAGATCGAAAAGACACGGTAAACAGGAAAGGTGACTTTTTAGATAACATTGGTATGGTACGAGTGTTCCTAATTTCAGAATGCTACCCTTATGAGTCTATGAATATGGATTTATAGCAATATAAATATGCTGAAGCGTACCAGATGTATACAGATTTTCAAAAAGTTGTTGTTATTAAAACATGTCAGAGCCTCTCTTAAATTCTGATGAGTTTAAAGGCCGAACTCTATTTGTAATCGACTGTCAGCACCAGAATGAGTCAGTCAATCAAGTCTTCAACGGTGGACATAAAGGTGGAGTTTATGAGTAAAGACAATTTTCCGAATAGAAGTAGAGATTACTTTTTAGTTATTCATGATTGTGTATTGGAATATAAACCTCTAATTGGCATTGTAAGAGCTATTGTGTAACAAGTTAATATGTAAATTTTGTGATTTAATCCTAATAAATTGATTGTATTTAAATCAGTTGTTTTATTTTACACCATTTTTATCACCTAAGGACCACTAATACAGGAAATAGGAGTAGATATGTTACATAAATATACAGATATATAAAGTACATAAATAAATAAATAAATATTTTATATCCCCTCATCGACACGAGTGCAATGATACCCCACATGTGCCCTTCCACTTAAAAACTCAAAATTTTGTTTGCGCATGTGGAAATTTCATACTTAGATTCCACTCATCGAGGCGAGTACGGTGATATCCCACACATTGGGGTCTAGCTATACAAATAAAAAAAATTTGCGCCCGCGCTGCCAGCCATATTTATTTATATGTCATTTTCATACAAATCAAAATGGCGCGCTCTCTTATTTTAATAGGTTAGCCTAAATGTTTGTTAAAAGTTCAAATTTTCCAGATTTTTCATTTCCGACCGGATATATTGGCCACAATCTTGGATTACATCATCACATTCTAAATCTCTTGTGACACTCATCCACCATCTTTGTTTTGCCACTTTGACTACGAGCTCACCAGAATTTTCACTTCCGGTCAGCCGTATCGGTCGCCATCTTGGACAACGTCATGTCAGGTTAGAGCTCTTTTGTCACCCTGACGTCACACGCCGGCGCAGAGCCTGGCAGAGGTGGCAATGGTCTCAGAATTCCCCATCTTTACCTGCTATCGTGCATATACTCGTTCAATTCTCGACTTTAAATCTATATTTCATGCTTTAGCCATTAACCGTCATTTGCTAAAGGTAGACCGTTTACAGTACAAATCTTCACGATTTATCTATGGAGCACTGAATTTACCAGAGTCGAAACTCTTCTGGTAATCAGTGGAGAATAATAGGTATGTATTAGAAGGCAATATCCAACAGGTAAATTCTATATTAAAAACCGATGTCTCGATAAGCATAATTTTATCAATAAGTACCTACGCATCTATTAGAATCGAACGTCTTCACAAAAATTGCCACAGAGGAAATAATTGTCCCCTACTGGGCGTAATCTTTTTAAAAATTGAAAACAAATATCCAAAAGTCTAACAGAATGTCAAATAGATGCCTTTTTCTTTGAGTTTCAGACAATTATTTGGAATTCATATGTCATTTTGCCAACAATAACTGCAATCCCGCACGTCAATCAAAAGATAATTAAAGATGTTCTAAACAACAACCATGAAGCCGTTCAACGTTTACAGGTGGTTCTTAAATTAGCGACAAAGTGGGTTATGTAATATATGATTATGCAACAATTTGCACAGCAGAAGTAGCTGCCATTAGAAAAGCTTTGCTAATAATAAGAGAAATATCTTTAACTTGTTTTGGCCCCGAGCAAAACTCGTCTAGCCACAGTCACTCTAGATTAACAATTAATGCTTCAGCCCCTTACTAAACGATTATGTTTTATACTAAAAGAAAACAAATTGTCTTACGTTTTCTTAACCAGGCTTATTATAACTAAGGAATGAAAGACATGCGATCGCCGCATCGCGCCTAGGTGTCCACCAAGGGAACTTTATTTGAGACATACTATGGTGTTTATTTTGGTTAGGACCTGCTTGTCAGAACCTGCATGTGAACTCGTTATCAATTCTTATTTCCGGCTAGTGTTAGTAGTATAGACTGGCGTTATCAAATTTCATTTCCGGTCAGCGTCTCGTTATCAAATCTCATTTCCTCTAGAGCTGCATGTGACCTTGTAAGCGATTATATGTCCTCTATCAATTCTTATTTCCGGTTAATGCTAACGTTGACCTAATTTCTACTGTTATTTCCTGTCAGCGTCTCGTTACCAGATATCATTTATTTTGTTAGAGACATGTGACATGTGACATGTGACAATGTTAGCGATACTATGTCCTCTATAAATTATCATTTCCGGTAAACAACAAAACAATTCTGAACTATATATATATATATATATATATATATATATATATATATTATATATATATATATATATATATATATATATATATATATATATATATATATATATATATATATATATATATATATATATATATATATATATATATATATATATATATATATATATATATATATATTGCTATGGTAAAAAGCCTAATGCAGGTATTGATATTGACTTTTATAATCAAAAGTGGTATAGTTCAATAAGTAAAATTAAAAGTTATGTATTTTGGTAGTTAAAGTGAATAACAATTAATTATAAGAAAATTCAAATGTTAGATTAGATTAATCTAAACAGACAGTTAAAAATTTTAATCTAGCGCGTATATGAACACTGGTATTGTACTCACCGATTTGAATTGCTGTAGTTTTTTTATTCATGAACTTTAAAGATAGTAATTGTTTTGACTAACTTTTGCGAATGAACAGCAACTATTGGACTATATAAAAACAAACTGCGAGTTTTAGAAGAACACAAATATAATTGGTTGAGATTTTAATTTCTCATATCCGACATCTTCGATTAAGGTTGTTAACGTTGGAAGCCGAAGCGAACATCAGCTTCACAATCATCATTAGTATTATAATCAAAAATACATTGAAAAACTTGAAGAAAAATCCACGATAGTGATCAAAAACAACAGTGTATACCCACAGTTCTTGTTCACATGCTTTTGTAGCGAAGAAATAAGGTATTTATCAACATAATAACAATTTAAACATAATTATCGTAACTACTGATCAAAATAACCTAAAAGCAATAACACATTTTCAATTAGAACAGCAATAAAGATTGAAATGTCATTTTCACGTCCCTAAAATCCTATAATAATAGATTTTAGAATGGTAGAACAAGGAGTCTTGTATAAATCTCTGTAAATGTCGCTACTCTACACTAGTGAGAATATTAAATTGAAATATCTTCCATTTTGGCCTAATATGGTTGCCATAGGAACGGAAAATTAAATCTTGTGAGAAGATAACAGTTTGCAGAAGAAATATCGCGGTAAATACAAACAATAGTCACTTCGAACTGCAAACAAGTAAAAAAAAAGAAATTTTGTAAATTTAAATGGCCAATAGTTATAATTGTTAGAGGATCCAGTAGGGAAATTAATGTAAAATCAAATAAATTGTGATGCTAGATTAATTAATTAATATTGTAGTCAAATTTTTCATTTATAAAAACCGGTATTAATAATAGAGGTTAAAAAGTTTTTTAAATTGTCATATATGGTATATTTCATTGCCTGACAAGGTACATAATTTGATAAAAGGTTCTACAGAAAATTTAGGTTTGAAAAGGGATTAAAGGTAAGAATTTTCAATTGCAACCCACCACATACCTGCAGAAAGGATTCAATCTAAAGCCGTGGACAAATAAAAAGCAAATAAAATAAAAAAAGGTAGGGTAACTGCACCAGTAAATGCAATTATAAAGACTTGTTTGCATAAAATAGGATAGAAAAAAATTAAAAACAATTATTTGCGATTGAACAAAAAACCATGTGTTTGTTGAGCGTTTACAAAGGTATCTCTACTGTCATAATTGCAAAAAGATATTTACTAATCATATTAAATTTTTTTCCCCACTTTCCTTCCAAGTACCTGTAATTGCCATTATTCAAATTAAAAAATCACAGTAGTTGCCACTTTATGCACCAGTAATTGCCCATATTTATTTCTATGTTTTTACCATTTATTTTCACTAAAAGAACTTTGAAATAAAAAGAATGTACGAATGCAACAGTTTTATTTTGTCTTTAGATTATAAATACTAGATAAGTACATAAACTAAAAAATTAACATTTTGATTTAAAAACCCTATAAGCTGTTTTAATTTTTTTTATTATGTTATTATTTATTGAAAATGGGTTATTGCCAATTAAATCCACCGGTCCAAAAAATATACGGTATAAGTAAACTTCGTCGACATCATTCTTAACAGGCCAAAGAAATGAGTTCTCTGTTATTTCTTTTAGGAACTTTATGGTTGCTTTAGATTGTTCATTATCAATATTAATAATCCTTCCGATGAAGTATTGTTCATCGTAGTATACAGCATAATAATGCTCGGGAAGCAATGTTACCTCCTGATCAGTATTCAAGTGATCAGATGCCCTTTCCTTATTACTCGCAATTGTTTGTATCATATCTGAAAAATCTTCAGAACCTGAAGATGTGCTATCTGCATATATAACTGACTCTTCACTATCGTCCGTCTCACTCTCTTCAACTACACGTTTCTTTCTTCTCTCTAGTAAACCTTGTTTTTTTCTTTTGTATTTCCTGTAGTTTTATTTGTTTTTCTCATATCTTGCTCTCTTCCTCTCTTCCTTTTCTCTCTCCTCTCTTTTTTCTTTTCTCCTTTTTGTGTCATAAGTTTTTTGCATTCTTTTGAAGTAACTACAGATGGAGTTTTCTCAATGTTCCTTTTTCGTTTAAGCGACGTATTTTCCTTTTTTTTCTGGCCATATTAAAGCTCTTTTAAAAGGTGTTCCAACACCTGAGTTTGAACTGTCGTTCATTAAAATCGGAGAACGGTTATGAGAACGTATCGGCACATCAGAAGTTCTGGGGACTTCGAAATTAGTAGTTCCTGAGGGCGTATGTTCTTTAAAATGATCTGATAAATTCGCATCTTGAATTCTCTTTGATGGTATTTCTGTTGTTGGATGGTTTAATGTTTCTTCTAGGGGCATATCGGGGGGCATATTAAACAAGGAGGAATCTGTTGAATTTCTGGGAGGCGTTTTTGCTGTCGAAAATTGATGAGCTGTGGAAGGACCTGCTAAATTTATGTCATTAAATTCCCTAATGTTTTGGGGGGGTATTTCTTTTCTTGTTAGATTTAGTTTATTTACTGGTGGTATATTTTCATTCTCGCTTATTGCTGAATTATCCTTTAAATCATGATTCTTCTTAATCTTCTGCCAAACCTTAAACAGTTCCAACCATTTTTCTTCCCCATTCCAGGTTTCATTGAGGCTGCATTTCTTAAATAGATTAAGAGTGTCACTGGGAATAAATGTTTCCAGATATTTTAAAAGTGACGTCCTTTTTCCTGAAGCAGACACAGATTGATTCGCAGTTGTCGAAACCAGTTGTCTATCCTTAACGCATCTAGAGTAGTCGACAGCATCAGGCGACCAAGGATACAGCCCGCATTTTCTGAAGCCATTAATGATGCACTCTGCTGTTACTCCTTTTAGGGCATCATTAAACATCAATGGAAAATTTGTTTTGTTTAAAACTTCAATATTTCTATCTAGTCTCCATTTGTGTACAGTTTTTTTCCACTGATCCTTTAGAGGTTTAAAGACAGAGACGTCGCAAGGTTGTATTATATGAGTGGCATTAGGATATAACGCCACCAATATAATTTTATTCTTTTCGCAAAAGTTGCTTAAGTGTAAAGTTAAGTGTGACTTGTGTCCGTCAATGAACAGAATCACAGGGAATTTTATTCTATTTTTCACAAGCCAAGGATGGAACACGTTGGCCACATATTCGTAAAACGATTCGCCGGTCATCCATCCCTTCTCGCTCTTACCAATGGCCCATTCATTTGGAACCTTAGATACTAACGGCCCAGGTAGTCGTGTGTATGAAAATAAAAGAAATGGTGGTAATAAGGTACTATTAGCGCTAACTGTGATAGCTACCGTTATTGATTCTTTATCTGAGCCCTTTGCTATTTCATATATATTTTTTTCGCCTCGCGGACCAATAACCTTATTTGACTTAGGGCATATCTCAAAGGCAGATTCATCATAGTTGAATATGCGCTCTGGGTAATTAAAAATGTCGGTTTGATTTTCAGATTCCAAGAAGGTAAGTACTTCTTTAAACCAGTTTCTCAGTATTTCTTCTGTTACCGAAGCTCTTGTGGAGGTCAAAGTTTCAGGTACTGTGACAGATATTGTTGGGTTTCTTTTGAAGAACGCCGCTAACAATTTCCTGCCGGGTTTGTCATTTATGAATGGATTTAGTCGATTAGAATTTTTCATAATTTTCTCTACGGTTATCAGAAGATCATCTTTGTGAGGCGGAAACCCTTTGTTTGAAATTTCAATTATCCATTGCACAAGTGCATTCTCTTCATTTTTGGATAAAACTGCAGGTGGACCCATTCTGCGCTCCACTGGCGCTTTTTGCTTTTACTGTGTTTTTTAGCGTGTTTCTCGGAACCCCAAACTGTTTTGCAGCAGTTGAAAACGGCATACCACTGCGACAGGCAGTTATAGCTGCCTCCATACTTTCTTCTGAATATCGAAAAAATGTTTTTTTCGCCCTTTCCATTGTTGTTTTAAATGTGCCAATAATTGCCATTGAATTAAACCATTAGTTGCTATTAAGTGGCAATTACTAGATTTTTTAAAGAAATTTGATTTAGTTTTATATCAAATATAGCTAAGGCTACAAACAATAAAATCTAATTGTTATTAAGCTTGTATTCGATTATCTTACTATACTCCAGTAATTGTCATTAATGGCAATTACTGGGTTAAAGAAAATAATATGCTCCAGTAATTGCCACCCCCTCTAAACCGTAAAATAACTTTAGAACAAGTAAAATACTCATATATTATTTACAAACAATTACCTGTTATGTATATTTTCACATAAAAAGTGCAGATTTCACGAAATCACACTCAATATTTCCAAAAAAAATACACTAAGCTTCTTAACACAAATGGTAACAAATCTCTTCTCTACCACTCATGTAGCCACATTGAAACATTTCAATGGCCGCCTCGCAAGTGCTGCCATATCTTAGAGTTGCTCATACATACAAATGGTAGCAAATACATCACCCAACATACAGGTGGCGCAATATTTGTAATTTGTAAATAGGAAACCTTATTATTGGGATTATGATTGTTAAGTGGCAATTACTGGTACGCTGGCAATTACCGGTGCCGTTACCCTACATTTGTTCCAATATTCTTATAAACATAAATTATTTTAACATTGGTTACAATTCTTAAAATTAACAAATTTTACTAAAATATGTACACATCGGTGTTGTGAATCCAATAACCAAATCATCAATATAAATATTATAAATAAAGAAATTGAAAGGCGCCCAACAATTTAAAATTTGAACTTCATATATATATAATACGTAATATGCTTTATAATACCAAATATACAAATATTTGAGTATAAAATTCTACACTTATCCAAGCTAGCATGGAATTATTTATCCCAGGTACACAGAAAAACTCTTCAGCCACGCAAAAGCCCTGGGTCTCTAAATCCTGTGAGAAGGCCAGACTTGAAAAGGTCAAAGCTCACAAAACGCTTCTACACAATCCCAGTCAAGAAAACCGTCAAACATTTAACGACGCAAGAAACCGCTATGTCCGCATTCTTTCTGAGGCTAAAAACTCGTTTAAAAACCACATCGAAAACAAAGTCCTCTCAAGCTCCAACGGCAGCAAACCATTCTGGATTCTTGCTACACCTGAACTTTTTGCATCGTTGTTCGCCGGCAATTCTACTCTCAACCCAATTTCGCGCATAAAATGACGGATATAATTTTCAAAACTAAAAAGGTAGGAAAGATGCTCTCTTCTCTTAATATCAGGAAAGCCTCTGGCCTTGACGAGATCCCAGGAATTGTTCTCAAAAAATGCGCACCAGGACTTTCTCCTGTCCTGACTCGTCTGTTTCAGACATCTTACAATAGAGGCATATTCCCTAGTAACTGGAAAACTGCTCGAGTACAACCCGTCCCCAAGGAAGGATCCAAAGCGCTTCCTAGCAACTACAGGCCTATTTCTCTCTTTTCGTCGTCTAGAAAGTGGTGGAAAACTGCTCGAGTACAACCCGTCCCCAAGGAAGGATCCAAAGCGCTTCCTAGCAACTACAGGCCTATTTCTCTCTTTTCGTCGTCTAGAAAGTGGTGGAAAAGTATATAAACATCAAACTACTAAAATTTCTTAAAAAACACAGTCTAATCCACGACAGGCAGTATGGATTCCGTCAGCGCAGATCAACTGCCGACCTCCTTTCCTTTGCCACCCCTTCTTGGAACAAGTCTATGGAACTACACGGTGAATCCCAGATTGTCGTTCTAAACATATCCAAAGCATTCGACCAGGTCTGGCACGCAGCGCTGCTTAATAAACTCCCGGCCTATGGCCTACCACCAAAACTCTGTACCTGGACAGCAAATTTCCTCTATAACTGGAGCATTTCTGTTGTCGTGGATGGCCATTCCTCTAAACTATATCCAATTAATGCAGGAGTCCCTCAAGGTTCAGCTTTAGCCCCTACTTTGTTTCTTCTCCACATCAATGACCTCCTCTCTAGCACATCCAACCCCGTTCACAGTTACGCGGACGACAGCACCATCCACTCAAATATACAATATTCTAAGCCTGTCTCTTTAGCCCAATTAAATGAGGATCGCAGACTCATGAAGGGTTCTATCTCCGTGGATCTCCAAAAAATATTAGACTGGGGAAGTTCAAATCTTGTACAATTGAACACCACCAAATCTCAGTCTTGCTTTCTTTTTCATAAGAGATACACCAGCCCTAGACCCATCACAATGAACAACCAAGTTATTTAAAGTAATGCGTCCTTTTCACTTGTTGGCCTTTCTGTGGATCGAAATCTCAATTGGCACCAACATGTCACATCAATTGCAGAAGCGGCTGCTAAGAAATTAGGTTTCCTCTTCCGGGCTCGTAAATACTTTTCACCAGTTAATCTCTATACCTTATATACTTCACAAATAAGGCCAAACCTCGAATACTGCTACCAAATCTGGGGTGCCCGTGCCGCTTCTACACTCGCTATCTTGGTCTTCATTCAGAAGAGAGCTATACATCTCATCGGTGACCCTATCTTCACCCAAAGGCTGCCATCGCTTGCCCACCGACTTGCCGTTGGTGACCTGTCTCTCTTTTATAGATATCTGCACGGGAAGTGCTCAGAGGTGCTTTCTTCCATAGTTTCTTCACCTGCTGCACCCAACAGATCTACCAGGAAAACAGAGCGAATGCACCCTTTTACTGTACAGGTTACCAGACATAGAACATCTTGTTATGCCCGCTCTTTTGTCCAGAGGACTTCCAAGTTGTGGAATTCCTTGCCGGCACATGTTTTTCCTTCTCTTCCGAACCTCCAAACCTTAAGTCCAGAATTAACAAGTTGCCTCTTTCCTCCTTTTCGACACCCACGGTACGATAGTATTTAGATTATAAGCCCTTGGTGGTGTGTTGCTGAAATATAAAAAAAACTTAAAGAAAAATCACATAAATATCTACATAAAATTAAATTATACCCACATTACTAACTATAGATTATAATAATTGACACCCAAAACGTGTATAAAGCTCGATAGTAAATAAAATTACAACACCAAGTCAGCACAGTAAATTATAGTAATTAGCGCCCATAAACGTGGAACCTTGACTAATACTTAACAATAAATACAAAATATACATTATATATATATATATATATATATATATATATATATATATATATATATATATATATATATATAGTTATATATATATATATATATATATATATATATATATATATATATATATATATATATATATATATACAACCCCCGTAAATCATAATATTTGTCAACCGCACGTGGAACTTGAAAATTCTTACACGAATTTACACAAAAACTTAAAAATAAAACGCAAAAATGCCTAGGGGAAGGAAACGAACAACGTCAAAGGACAGACGAGGTAAAGGAGAAGAGCGAGAGAGAGAGAGATAACTCGAACAACAAGAAGAAACGGGGGGAAATGTCGAAGAAGTAGAGATAGTACAAGAAACAGCAAAGCAAACCGGCCCAAATGATGACAATATTTAATGAGTATAAATCACAATATACAAGATATAAAGCAAATTATGGTAAGAATGGAACAAATGCAGCAGCAAAATATGAATAAGATATTCGATAAAATAAAGAAAATATGCGAGAAAGATCCACAAGAAACGGTATGTTACAATAAAAGAAAATAATGGTATAATAATAAAACATGGAATATGTTCAACAAGAAGTAAATATATTAACCCTGAATGAATACGAACGAGTAAAAGAAGTGAAAATAAATGCCAAAGCCAAGTATCAAAGAATCTTCAAGGTAAAATGAATGGTAAGATATCAAGACCTAATAATAACCCAGTAAATGGAAATTAATATGCGAAGTGATCATAAAATGGTTATAAAACTAAATGGAAACACAAAATAAATCCACCCGAGCGAAATTTTTGAAGAAACAATAAAACACGTTACGAATTTACGAGATATGGAAAGAGAAAAGAAAATAATAAAAAGAAACGATACATCTAAAAACCAAAATAATAAAAATAAGTACAAAAGGCAACACAATAATCTTCGATTCAACCGAATGTATACTATGGATGTTAATTGCACTTGTTGATATTACCTGGGATGGTGATATTGAATCCATAGGTAAACACTTGATATACTTTATTATTTCACTAACTGAATAAACTATATGATACATTTAACTATAATACAATTATAACAGTACATGAGTACATAGCAGATAACTGACCGAGCGTGGAGGACGTGTGTTCACTGTAGCGGTTGGTAGAGAAGAGAGAGATCGCTCTGGTGTTTCTTCGTTGCTGTAGATCTTGACAGCTGGCTCTCGCAGAACATAACGTAACGTTTAACTGTCAAGAGTATTTATGCAGAAACACAGAGTAGTGTTGACGGAAACACT
Organism: Tillus elongatus; assembly: GCA_964006375.1. Classification (NCBI taxonomy): domain Eukaryota; kingdom Metazoa; phylum Arthropoda; class Insecta; order Coleoptera; family Cleridae; genus Tillus; species Tillus elongatus. Next base: position 105,053,790 of record OZ023266.1, on the reverse strand, counting down.
GCGGTCGGAACCACCGCCACATACTCCCCTGTCAGTGGCAACGCTATTAGTTCAAGTATCTTTGTGGAAATCGAACTCTACGTCCATGGCATGTAGTTTGAACGGGAACGGGAACTTCACTGTCACGTTCAGTTTCACTAGGTGTTGGACTTTCACTGTCACTTTCAGTTTCACTAGGATGTCTCTGAGGCTGGAAAGTTGTCTGTTCGTTATCACAAAAAATGAATGCGGGTTTAAGACGGTCAACAGAAATTGTCTCTTCTCCGTGTGATTTCTTGATTTTGAAGACTTTGTCAGTTCGGGATAACACTTCAAAGGGGCCGTCATAAACTGGTTCGATGGTTTTTCGCGGAATATCAATGCGAACAAAAACAAAAGGAGCTTCCATAAGCTTAGGATGGACAAATACATTTTTGCAGTATGATGTTTAAAAGGTACTGGTCGAAGTTTCCTTATGTCTTCTTTCAGCTGAGATATAAGTGGTGGAACATCATGAGCTTGTGTAATGTTGAAAAAGTCGGTGGAAAGTTTGATTGATTCTCCGTAGACTATTTTAGCGGGTGTTGAGCGATATTCTGGAATTATGTACGATCTGAGTCCTAGTAACACAATTGGCAATTTAGCGACCCAGTTTTCGTCCAAATGAGCTTTCAAGGCCTGTTTCAGAACTCTATGCCATCTCTCGATTACACCATTTGCTGCTGGGTGGTAAGCTGTGGTCTTGATGTGGTCTGCACCTAGTGTTTTAGTGAGGTGTGTGAAAAGGTGGCAATCGAATTGTTTACCTCTGTCTGTGGTGATGTATTGCGGAACACCGAAACAAGAGATCCAGCATGATAAAATAGTGTTCGCTACTGTTTCTACTGTAATATCTGACAATGGAATTGCTTCTGGCCATCGAGAAAATCTGACTATTATTGCTAACAGATAGCGTTGACCTTGTGATGGTGGTAATGGTCCCACAATGTCAACATTTATATGCGAGAATCTTCTCATGGCTGGGGTGTATTGTCCAAGGGCACTGGAAGTGTGTCTCCATATCTTGACTTTCTGGCAGGGAATGCAAGTTTTAGACCAAAGAGATACATCGCGTTTCAATTTGGGCCAACAAAATCTATCCTGGACCTGATCGACTGAAGCTGATATGCCTGGGTGCGATAAATTGTGGATAGAATCGAAAATCTTTCGGCGAAATTGGAGCGGAATGAATGGGCAAAGTTTCTTTGAAGAAGAATCGCAAATAAGATTCAATCCGTTGTCAAGAGGCATGTTTTGAAATTTGTATGAGGAATATTTAGACTGCAGAAGGTGTTTGAGTTCCTCACAAGATGACTGAGCTTGCGCAATTTCAAGGAGTGACACAGTGGAAGAAAGTGAAATTGTTTCAATGCGAGAACAATAGTCTGCGGGAATGTTTGTAGGGCCTGGTATGTAGCGAATGTCTGTGGTAAATTGACCTAGGAAGTCTAAATGTCGTAGTTGCCTTGGAGATGCTTTATCGACGCGTTGTTCAAAAGCGTATGTCAAAGGTTTGTGGTCCGTATAAATGGTGAAATGGCGACCTTCTAGGGTATATCTAAAGTATTTAACTGCCTGATAAGCAGCTAGAAGTTTGTGATCGTAGGTGCTGTAAGATTTTGGGGCTGAAGTAAGCTTTTAAGAGTAGAAAGCTAGGGGTTCTAGTGTTTGATCACGTAGTTGTTGGAGGGAAGCACCTACGGCATAATCAGAAGCATCGACATGGAGAATCAGTGGTAGCGAAGAAGACGGATGAGCTATTAGTGTAGCGTTTTTTAGTGCCTCTTTCAAACGTTCGAATGCTTCTCGAGTCTGAGGAGTCCACTCGATTTTACGTTTGTCGCGTTTTTTGGGATTCTGACAGAGTCGAATAGTGGTTGCTGAATTTCCGCAGTATGTGGAAGAGAACGACGGTAGAAATTTATGAGACCTAGAAATCTTATGAGTTTTTCAATGGTATCGGGAAGAGGTAGGTCGGTAATAGCTTTGATGCGTTCAGGAAGTGAAAATAATCCAGATTTATTTACACGAAAACCTAAAAATGAAATTCCGTCACTCCGAATTCGCATTTAGATGAATTGATACGGATGCCGTTGTCTTGAAGTGTCTGAAAAAGTTTTGCTAGATGCTCTTGATGTTATTTTTCAGAGGCTGATGCAACGAGAATATCGTCAAGATAGGAGTAGGCAAAGTCAAGATGTCTTAAAATTGAATGTAAATATCTTTGAAATGTTTGTGCTGAATTACGAAGCCCAAATGGGGTTTTAACAAATTCGAATAACCCAAATGGAGTTATGACTGCTGTTTTGGGAATATATTGAGGTGCTCCTGGGATGTTATGGAAAGCGCGAATGATATCTAATTTTGAAAAAATACGTTTGCCTTCTAACTGGGCATTAAAATCCTGCAAATTTGGAATGGGATATTTGTCTGGGATTGTTTTAGCGTTTAGTGCTCGGTAATCCCCACATGGTCTCCATGAGCCATCCTTTTTTTGCACCATGTGGAGGGGGCTTGACCATGGACCTTTGGAGAGTCTACAAATTCCCAAGTCCATCATGTGCTGGAATTCTAGCTTTGCTTGAGCTAGCTTTTCCGGGGGAAATCTTCTAGCTTTTGCAGTGACAGGTGGTCCTTCCGTACTTATAGTATGGAAGAACTCAACTGCTGGAAGGTTGCTAGAAGAAGTTTCCTTAAAAAGGTCAGGAAATTGTTGTAGCAATTTGAAGTACTGGTGTGTCGGGTCTACGAGATGAATTTTAGAATTAATTCCTGGTGGTGGGTTAGCACCGGTCTTAGAGAGGTTTGTCTTTGTATTGATTAAACGTCTATGTTTAATATCCACAAATCGTTCATGATACCAACACGTGGAGGTTGAGGAATTTGTGGTTATGGAATTTCAAGAAAGCTTGGGTCTTTCTCGGGAGGTAGATTGGGAACGCGTTCGCAATTCGTTGACTGATGCTGTTAGCTTCTCTAACTGCGCTTCTAACTTGGCTAGCTTGTCGGGCTTGCGTGACTGAATTTCAGCCACGTTGTATCTATCTCCGGAATATTCCACGATTTTGTCTGCTATAACCGACAAATTTTCTAGAGAATCGTTGCTCGAAGCCAAAATTGAACGAACGTTGACTGGTAAACGTTGTAGAAATAAAGTTTTAAGGAAATCCTCTTTAACCTGACTACCGGCTAAAAACTTCATTTCGCGTAAAAGTTGCGATGGTTTTCTGTCGCCTAATTCTAATTCTGTTAAAAGTTTATTTATTTTGCGACTTTCGGATTCTTCAAATTCTAATAAAAGACGTTTCATTAGATCTGAATAGGGGGGTTGATGATAATGGTTGGGTTAAAAAACCTGAAATTGACACTGCGACATCAGGATCGAGTATAGCGAGTACATGACTGAATGTTGTCTTTTCAGAACTGATCTGCGATATATCGAACTGGGCGTCAACCTGCATTTGGCAGATTTTCACGTTACGTCTCCATATAGGAGGTAATTTTATTGCAACCCTTGCCATGATATTGCTGCTTGAAGAATCTTCGGCCATTGTGAAAAAAATCAGATAATTTTTAAATTAGAAAGGACTGACCTGTTTAGACATTCGTTTCCTGTAGGCACGAGCACGTGCGTGGAAGTTAGGCGACGTCGGCTGGAACATCAGGCTCGGCATCTTCGGCTTACGGCACGGGGTCACCAATATGGATGTTAATTGCACTTGTTGATATTACCTGGGATGGTGATATTGAATCCATAGGTAAACACTTGATATACTTTATTATTTCACTAACTGAATAAACTATATGATACATTTAACTATAATACAATTATAACAGTACATGAGTACATAGCAGATAACTGACCGAGCGTGGAGGACGTGTGTTCACTGTAGCGGTTGGTAGAGAAGAGAGATATCGCTCTGGTGTTTCTTCGTTGCTGTAGATCTTGACAGCTGGCTGTCGCAGAACATAACGTAACGTTTAACTGTTAAGAGTATTTATGCAGAAACACAGAGTAGTGTTGACGGAAACACTGCGGTCGGAACCACCGCCACATATACTAATAAGGAAAACCAAGAGGTCAAAAATAATAAAAACCATGAAAATCATAATAAAACCTATAAAATTGAGAACCACGAGTAGAGAGATAATGTCTGTTCTGGAACGACCTTGAGGCGGCGGAGGAGGCATTTTCAAGGTCAAGGCCAGATGTATTTTTCAAGGTCAAGGCCAGATGTATTTTCCCACGGTCACGGCCAGGTGTATTTTTTTAAGGTCAAGGCAAGATGTATTTTCCCACGGTCACGGCCAGAGGTATTTTTTAAGGTCAAGGCCAGATGTATTTTCCCACGGTCACGGCCAGAGGTATTTTTTTAAGGTCAAGGCCAGATGTGTTTCCCCACGGTTACGGCCAGCGATATATTTTTTAAGGTCAAGGCCAGCCACATTTTCATGGTCACAGACACGTTCAAGTTTACAAATTTATCCTTGAAATTTGTTTTTATATATGTACAGGAGATAATAAATGAATTCTACGTGTACAGTATTATATTATTTCATAAATACCCATATCATTAAAAATTATGACCCTACACATGATTGGCGTGAGAATACTGAAGCTATATTATATCTAAGGTGTACATGCTTTTTAATCAAACAAGTATATATTGATTTTTTGGCGCACTATACATATCAAAAAAAATGTCCAAGTTATAGATACTATGTCTAATATTATATGCTATCTATCTTCAAGTAAGCTAATTCTCACATATGTCATTTAAAAAAAGAATATACATGTTTTCTCAGTTATAAAAAAACACTATGTTTAATGTAAACAAAGTCTAAATAGTCCAATTATATTTGCATTATTTATTTAGAGAAGTTATAAATAAAATTCATACATATCTATCTTCAGGATACTTAAATTTAAATGCTTCAGGCTATCTCTGTAGAATCTAGATATTACATGCATCTGCCTCAATACCATATAAAGTCCCATAATCACCTCCATAAATGGATATGAAAAAAACCTTCATTTGCTACAGATAATCGTCGACTACCCATATAAGAATTAAATGACTAATTATTCACATTGGATCGTGTACACTTGCCTAATATGGTGGATTTTAAGTGGCAGATTATACCTACATAAAGCGAGTTTTTAAGGTATGATATAAGAATGCTATCAACTGCATCATTATAAATGCAGGCGAGTTTTTAAATTACCATCATTTATGTATAGCTCCAAACTTGTATATAATGAATTTAATAGGCCGCGTTGGCTGGTTGAATATCTATTACCGGTCAGATAACCTTGGAAATATTTAGCCACTTCTCGAAAGAACCTTGTGTGGCAGTATAGTTTTGAGTGAGCAACGACCAGTGCTTTCGTGGTGAAATTGTTTTAAGTGGGCATATCTATATATTACGGTAAGTCTTATTCTAAGTTCTCTTAATTATCATTTGAGAAAAAAAGTGTGTATTTCTTAATTTCTAGTGAATTTATGGACCATTTCTCCAATGTGTTGTCGAATTTTCGTAAAAAAATCAATAAAGTTTAATATATCCGTTAATATACAAGATATGAAAAAAAATTGTATACATTAATTATAGGGTGTCTTGAGCTACATCTTAAAAAATATTTCTACAATCACAGGCTGACCAGTGATACAAATTTTCTTTTTTAATAGAGCACATCTTATGTTATTGTATTTTTTACATTTTCCTTGGAAATATTATGCATGTTTGTAAGAAAATAAATTCGGGACGCAGTAAGTGCGTTATGGTAGCGAATTTTCATTAAATGCTTCAAATTTAAATAGCTCAATTTGCTATTAATTTATAAGGTTAACCAATAAACCATTTTTTCGGGAACACTTTAAGTTTACTTTCGGATTTTTTTGTACATTTTCAAACAATAAAGTTATTTTGATGAAACATAGCACATTGTTTCTACTATATAGGTTATACTGGTAACCAAATTTAATGCCTGCTTTTTTAAAAAAAATGTGCGAGGTGGGATACGAGGGAATCATTTTTACAAAAATATTTCCAGAAAATTCATTTGAAATAGACCCTCTCTCTGATGATTTGGCAGTAGTCTTACCTATAAAGTTTATCATTTAATGATATATAATTTTTTGTCGAATTTTCATACAAAAATCAATAAAGTTTAATATATCCGTTAATATACAAGATATGAAAAAAATTGTATACATTAATTATAGGGTGTCTTGAGCTACATCTTAAAAAATATTTCTATAATCACAGGCTGACCCATAAGTGATACAAATTTTCTTTTTTAATAGAAGACGCCTTATGTAATTGTATTTTTTTGATTTACCTTCAAAATATTATGCATGTTTGTAAGAATATAAATTCGCAGAATATAAATTCGCAGTAAGTGCGTTATAGTAGCGAATTTTCATTAAATGCTTCAAATTTAAATAGCTCAATTTGCTATTAATTTATAAGGTTAACCAATAAACCATTTTTTCGGGAACACTAAGTTTACTTTCGGATTTTTTTGTACATTTTCAAACAATAAAGTTATTTTGATGAAACATAGCACATTGTTTCTACTATATAGGTTATACTGGTAACCAAATTTAATGCCTGCTTTCTAAAAAAAATGTGGGAGGTGGGATACGAGGGAATCATTTTTACAAAAATATTTCCAGAAAAGTCATTTGAAATAGACCCTCTCTCTGATGAGTAAGACTACTGCCAAATGGCAGTAGTCTTACCTATAAAGTTTATCATTTAATGATATATAATTTTTTTTGTCGAATTTTCATACAAAAATCAATAAAGTTTAATATATCCATTAATATATAAGATATGAAAAAAATTGTATACATTAATTATAGGGTGTCTTGAGCTACATGTTAAAAAAAATTACTACCATCACAGGCTGGCCCATAAGTGATATAAATTTTATTTTTATAATAGAACACGCCGTATGTTTTTTGTATTTTTTTTGATTTTCCTTCAAAATATTATGCATGTTTGTAAGAATATAAATTCGGGACGCAGTAAGTGCGTTATAGTAGCGAATTTTCATTAAATGCTTCAAATTTAAATAGCTCAATTTGCTATTAGTGAATTTTCTTAGAAAAAATTCACTAATGAGGAGATCTCGACTTTTGAATTTTGAAAAAATTTCTTCAAATGAGCGCGATCTAGGACCCCTAGAACCCATATCCGAGGTCAGTTTCAATTTTTATATGTTTATATATATATATATATTTATATATATATATATATATATATATATTTATATATATATATATGTATCACACCGATAACTCAAAAAATAATGGGCCGATTTTGATAAAATTTGGCACGTACCTTTCTTTTGTTAATAGCTTGGATAAGTTCGTTAGTCAGGAAAATCGGACGAGGTTTTCCGGGAAAATTTTGAGTTTCCATTCGAAAAAAATTCATATCTCAAAAAGTAATAAGCCGATTTTAATAAAATTTGGCACATACCTTCCTTTTGTAAATGGCTTTGATATGTTTGTTAGTCAAGAAAATCGGACGAGGTTTTCCGGGAAAATTTTGAGTTTTCATTTGAAAAAAATTCATATCTCAAAAAGTAATAAGCCGATTTTAATAAAATTTGGCACATACCTTCCTTTTGTAAATGGCTTTGATATGTTTGTTAGTCAAGAAAATCGGACGAGGTTTTCCGGGAAAATTTTGAGTTTTCATTTGAAAATTTTTTTTATCTTAAAAAATATAATATCTGTGATAACCAAATTTGGTAGGTAGGTTTACGATATAAAAAGTAAACTATACACCAAAATTTAGATTTCTATGTTACAAGAAAAAAAAGTAATAATAAAATATTTTGTGCCAGATCATTTCTATGAAAATTCACTACCATAACGCACTTGCTGCGTCCAGGCTTTTAATTTATAAGGTTAACCAATAAACCATTTTTTCGGGAACACTTTAAGTTTACTTTCGGATTTTTTTTGTACATTTTCAAACAATAAAGTTATTTTGATGAAACAGCACATTATTTCTACTATATAGGTTATACTGGTAACCAAATTTAATGCCTGCTTTAAAAAAATGTGCGAGATGGGATACGAGGGAATCATTTTACCAAAAATATTTCCAGAAGTCATTTGAAATAGACCCTTTCTCTGATGATTTGGCAGTAGTCTTGCCTATAAAGTTTATCATTTAATGATATATAATTTTTTTGTCGAATTTTCATACAAAAATCAATAAACTGTAATATATCCATTATTATATAGGATATGAAAAAAAAATGTATACATTAATTACAGGGTGTCTTGAGCTACATCTTAAAAAAAATATTACTACAATCACAGGCTGGTCCATAAGTGATACAAATTTAATTTTTATAATAGAACATGCCGTATGTTTTTTGTATTTTTTTTGATTTTCCTTCAAAATATTATGCATGTTTGTAAGAATATAAATTCGGGACGCAGTAAGTGCGTTATAGTAGCGAATTTTCATTAAATGCTTCAAATTTAAATAGCTCAATTTGCTATTAATTTATAAGGTTAATCAATAAACCATTTTTTCGGGAACACTTTAAGTTTACTTTCGGATTTTTTTTGTAAATTTTCAAACAATAAAGTTATTTTGATGAAACATAGCACATTGTTTCTACTATATAGGTTATACTGGTAACGAAATTTAATGCCTACTTTCTTAAAAAAAATGTGTGAGGTGGGATACGAGGGAATCATTTTTACAAAAATATTTCCAGAAAAGTCATTTTAAATAGACCTGATGATTTGGCAGTAGTCTTACCTATAAAGTTTATCATTTAATGATATATAATTTTTTGTCGAAATTTCATAAAAAATCAATAGAGTTTAATATATCCATTATTATATAAGATGTGAAAAAAAATGTATACATTAATTATAGGATGTCTTGAGCAACATCTTAAAAAATATTTCTACAATCACAGACTGGTCCATAAGTGATACAAATTTTTTTTTATAATAGAACACGCCGTATGTTTTTGTATTTTTTTTTGCATTTTTCCTTCAAAATATTATGCATGTTATGGTAGCGTATTTTCATGAAATGCTTTAAATTCAAATAGTTTAATTTGCTATTAATTTATAAGGGAACAAAATTGTATACATTAATTGTAGCTAATTAGAGCTACATTTAAAAAAAATATTTCTACAATCACAGGCTGACCCATAAGTGATACAAATTTTCTTTTTATAATAGAAGACGCCTTATGTAATTGTATTTTTTTGCATTTTTCTTCGAAATATTATGCATGTTTGTAAAAAAATAAATTCGGGACGCAGTAAGTGCGTTATGGTAGCGAATTTTCATTAAATGCTTCAAATTGAAATAGCTCAATTTGCTATTAATTTATAAGGTAACCAAGAAACCGGTTTTTTTCGGGAACACTTAAAGTCATGACAGTTCAAAAAAAATGTGAGGGAAGGGGCACGAGGGGGATAGATGAAGCAAAAAAAAGTTTTATACAGAAATAATGATGCTTCAGAGATTTTTTATTTATTTCACGATTAGAATGCGATTAAAGGGGTACTTATTATAAGTATTTAAAACCGATAACTAAAATAAAACCACAATTTTTTTGTGAAGCAAACATTTGCGCTATTTGTGAAATGTCAGATATAAAAGTAAGGCATCACTGTCAGTTAATGGGAAACTTTAGAGGTGCGACACGGCACCTACAACCTTAAGTTTAAAACATAACTTGAAAAAAATTATAATGCACATGTTTTTTGTAAAACAACTTGCTCTTCATCAAGGATTTTAAACATTTGAAAAATAGCTTAAGAAATAGGAAGAAAGCGCATTCTGTTTACATTTTCTTCAAAAATTTTAATAAAGGGACATTTTTTTTGTTTCTAATAAAGATTGTTTCTATTGTAGAAAACAAGATGGCGAGCGATGATTATACAATCCCACGTGGTGTCGCCGGATAATTCGAAGATATAATCACAATTGGTATTTAGTGAGTGATTTTGTTGACTTCGGAATCAGTTTATCAACATGAGTCTCACATGTACGACCTGTCATAAAATCTTCACAAGAAAAGATAACCTTAAGCGACACAGGAGAACTATACGTTGCGTCAGCAAGTCGACAGATCTCATACAATATGAACCACTAGCAAAACTCCCTGACAACGCCGTCGACACGGCGACAATTTCAAGCATTGCTGGACCAAGTGGAATCAGGAATGTTGCAGTATCACTGACAGATAGTTCTAACGCTGGACAGTCGATAGCAAATCAATCAACTGTGACAAGAAAGCGTCATCACACAGTTATCGACACGGCGCCAATTTCAAGCATTGCTGGACCAAGTGGAATTAGCAATGTCGCAGTTTCACCGACAGTGCCAGCAAAGCGTCGTCGTACAGCTATCGACATGGCGACAGACATTGCTAGACCCCAACCAATGGCAACAAATCAACGAGTTGCAACTATACGCTGCAGTGCCTGCGACTGTGAAGTTCCTGCCAACATGTATGCTGGACATATCAGGAGCACCAAGCATAAAGCTCAATTTTGGAAACCTTTAGCAGATGGTGTTCGTGTGTGTAGGAGCACATTTAAAGGGAGAATAGTGAGTTATCAAATTACTTCTGACTATGTAGGACTAAATATAATTGATTATATGAATAGTGTTAAAGATAAGTCTATTGATATGCTGAAAAATGAACTTCATAAACTAACAGCATTTAAATGTAATTTTGAATTATTCGGATTATATATTTTACCCTCTCGTAATATAAGGGAAGTTAAATCTCATAACACATCTAATAAATTAGTAACATCTTCATCTGATTTAAAAAATTTGTTTAATGATTTTGTAGACCAACGTGCTTCAGACTTCACAGAGAGAGATTCAGGCTGGGCGCTGAAAAAAAGATTATATTTGGAAATAAATATTAATAAGTATAATCCTTTAAGAGCTGCTTCATATTTGCCATTACCACGTGAAATCACATTAAAAAAAGCTATAATTAATATTAAAAATAATGATGTATATTGTTTTGCTTGGTCAGTAATAGCTGCTATTTACAAACCAACTGGCTCAGTTTCTTTACCAAGCTCCTATCCACATTTTAACGATACCTGTATCGATTTTACTAATTTATCATTTCCTGTCGCATTAAAATCAATACCTGAATTTGAAAAAAGAATAATATTTCTATTAACGTTTACGGCATAGATAAATTTTTTAAAAATAATGTCTATAAATATCAAGTTACTGGCCCTCTACATTACACAGAAAAAGCAATCCACCCACATAAACCTATTGTTACTTGATGATTGTGAGGGAAATTATCACTATTGTCTTATAAATAATTTTTCTAGACTCGTTTTTTCCCAGATATCAAAAAACACACGATCGAAGCATTTTTGCGATGGCTGTTTACAATATTTTGATTGTAAGCAAAAGCTACTTCGACATGCCCAAAATGATTGCAATTATGTGACTGCAAAAATTCCACAGTTAAATACAAGGATTGATAAGTTAGGTCATACGGTTTTAGATAACGTTTTAAAATTTGAAAATTTCCAAAAGCAGCTGAGATTACCTTTTTCTGTTTATGCAGACTTTGGATGCATTTTAGAACCTATAGAAGATAATACCGATAACAATAACAAAGAAACTTTTACTATTAAAAAATATAAGCATATACCTTGTTCTTTCGCCTATTACATAAAATGTTCATTTAATGATGAACTTTCAAAATTAGTTTTATACCGAAATAATGATGCCCTGGAGGTTTTTGTTTCACGATTAGAAAGTGATTTGAGAGATATTTATTATACGTATTTAAAACCGATAATTAAAATTAAACCTTTAACATGTCAAGAACAAAAAAATTTCAATGACGCCACCCTTTGCTTTATTTGTGAAATGGCATTTACAGATTCAGATGTGAAAGTAAGGGATCACTGTCATTTAACGGGAAATTTTAGAGGTGCGGCACACAACGCCTGCAACCTTAATTTTAAAACCCCTTTGCAAATACCAATTTTTTTCCATAACTTGAAAAATTATGATGCACATCTTTTTGTGAAGCAACTTGCTCTCAATCAAGAAGAAGTGACTGTAATTCCTCAAACATTTGAAAAATACATTTCCTTTGCGAAAAAACTCCCAGTTGATAAATATATTAGTGCTGATGGCACAACAAAAACGATTTTTCTACAAATGAATTTTTTAGACTCGTATCAATTTTTATCCGCTTCATTAGATGAATTGGCTTCAAACTTAGATTCGCCACAATGTCGTGAAGTACGTAAATTCTTTTCTGGTGATCAAAAGTTCTCTATTATGAGGCGGAAAGGAGTTTTTCCTTACACATATGTAACCGAATTTTTAAAATTTCATGAAACATTTTTACCAAGTAAAGATAAGTTTTTTGACGAACTTCGAAATGAAGCATCTCAAGAAGATTATGATAGGGATTGCAATGCATGGCATGTTTTAGATTGTAAAACTTTAGGAGACTACTTTGACTTCTACTTAATATCTGATGTTCTATTGCTTGCCGATGTTTTTGAAAACTATAGGGACTTATGTCTCAAAATTTACAAACTTGACCTGGCCCACTACTACACAGCTCCAGGCTTAAGTTGGGATGCAATGTTACGATACACAAAAGTTGAATTAGAGCTATTAACTGATATTAATATGCTGCATTTTTAAAAAAAGGGTATTCGAGGTGGTGTGAGTACTTGCATTCGACGAAAAGCTATCGCCAACAATACATTTCTTCCAAATTATGATCCCTCAAGGCAAAACTCATTCATAATGAACTTAGATATTACATCCATGTATGGCTTTCTGATGAGCCAGAAACTTCCCACGAGGAATTTTCATTGGCTCTCGCAAGAGGAAGTTGAATCTTTACATAATACTGTTTCAAATATTCCAGACGATGCTGAGACGGGTTATGTTTTGGAAGTTGATCTTGAATATCCTACATATTTACATGACTGTCATATTGACCTACCATTTTGTCCGGAAAATTATAAACCACATGGTAGCAAAAGTCGAAAATTAATTCCAAATTTGCAAAATAAAGAAAAGTATATTTTACAATATAGAAATTTAAAACAATGTCTAAAGTATGGTCTTAAATTAATAAAAATTCACAGAGGTATACAATTTTCTCAATCGGCATGGCTTAAACCATACATAGAGTTGAATACAAAGTTGCGAAATTCTGCCAAGAATGACTTTGAGCGTCGTAGTTTTAAATTGAAAATAAATTGTATATTTGGAAAAACAATGGAAAATGTTGAAAACCGTGTAAATATAAAGCTTGCAACACAGTTTGAAAAAAATGTTAAAAGAAATGGTGCCGGAAATTATATAAGCAGACCCCATTTTAAAGAATCAAGAATATTTTGTGACAATTTAGTAGCTATTCAAATGCAAAAAACATATATTGAATATAACAAACCTATTTATGTTGGATTTTCAATACTAGATATATCAAAAACTATACTTTATGATTTTTTTATGGATTTTTAAAACCATTATCTGGTGATAATATATCTCTTTTATATACTGATACGGATTCTTTAATAGTTTATGTTGAAACTGAAATTTTTTATGAAGATATGAAACAGCACCTTGATAAATATGATACTTCTAATTATAGCCTAAATAATATACACAATATTCCAAAAAACTTATCGACTATAGGAAAAATGAAGGATGAATATGGTGGGAAAGTGTTAGAATCCTATTACGGTACTTCTGCAAAAGCATATTGCATTAACACTCCAGAAACAATTTCAAAGAAGGCAAAAGGAATAAATAAGTCCAGCATTAAAAAGCAGTTAGAACTTAACCATTATAAAGCAATTGTGGATGGAGAATGTTCAACCGTACATTGTCTAATGTATATCTTTAAATCAGAATCTCATCAGATTTTTACCAACGTTATACGTAAGGTCGCATTATCTAATAAAGATGATAAACGATACCTCATCCCTTCATCAAGTGCCACTTTGGCTTGGGGGCATATAGATATACCATTAGCAAGTCTATCAGCTGACGAAAGATTAGATCGTCTTATTCAAGTAATGAAAGAGGTTGCTGAAAGCGACATTTAGCAAAAGATTTTATGGAAGGGGGGTAAAATATATAAGTAGCATTTAATGTTAGCTTGTCAGTTACTTTAACTCTAAACATGAGTCAATACTTATATTCAGAACTTTTCTCTCGCTTATGTGGTGAAACACAAACAATTTGTAAACGTACTTTGCGATATATAATTACTAGAAATGCTTGTGAAGAAAATTTGCCAGTTGCTGTAGCTATTTTAAATAAAATAGCCGTACCAGATGCAGCTTTTCGTTATATAGTTGATAGCGAAGTTTGCAGCAATAATTTAATTTCATTATCGGTGGAAAAAAAAATTAAAGTTGGATAAGTTTATAGATGATGTGATTGAAGTAGTGAAGCATGGTGGCCATGAGTTTTTAAGTATTTTGGAATTGGACGATTTACTTGGTGAGAACCACATCACTTCACCGATTTGTGAAAAATACTATTTGTTTACTTTATTAACATGTGGAGATTTGAAAAATTTTGATGAAAAATATCAAGCAACAAATATTTCCTCAAAATATAGGAAAATTGATTCATTAATCGATGAAACTATTTGCAATGTTGCCCATTTTGCCGATGTTAAACTTTTAAAACGTATAATGGATGTAGTTAAACAATTTAATATTAAATTTCACTTTGAGCCAAATAATAATGATGAACATAAACAAGTTCATGCATGGTTAACAAAAAATATTGAGAAGGGGTTGAAAGGTGGTGATAATTTAGGGTGGGAAGGACCCTGTATGGCCAAATGGCCTTCAACAAAATTTAAAGATTATATTGAAACTTTAAGTTGTTTGTATGAATGGTCTCATTAAAGGTTTTTTTACATTTTTTTTGTGTACCATTATATTACTTGCATTATATCTAAATTTAATGTATTGTTTGAAAAGAAACAAAATGTAAGAATAAATAATTTATTCCTAATATTTTTTTATTACGTTTAATTATGATTGTCACTAAATACTTCAAGATTGTATGTTAGAGTTATTCTTAAATTGTTCTCATAAATCTGCAGCAACTCAAGGATATCCCCCTCCATTCAATACTTTTGGAAGAGGAACTACTATAAGTTGAAGAACATGTTTATTATAGGTAGTTCTTAAACTTTTAATAAACAATGAATAACTACAACAATTGCCAGCCAGCTAACCAAGCAATTTCTGAAAAATCAGCTAAGAAAAATAATTTTGTTACAATTAATGAGAAACAATATCATCTCAACCCATCCAAATCAAAATATGTATGCTGTGCACTAGCTTACGAATTTAATTTTCAACCTTTGGTGATAATTAAAGGTTTGAAAGGTGATAGTGTGTTTTTAAATGAGTCTGAATGGAATGAGTTCCTAAAGCATCAAGGCATAGTAACTAACTATTTTTATACGAGTGGTGAAACTTTTCAACCACTAAAGTCTTCATTTACAATACATTTTGAATGGAGAATAGAGATATAAAAATCATAAAAGTGGAGGATAAATATGGTAATGGGGTCTATTTAGCTATGGAAACTGTTAGCAAATTATTTGAACTGGCATCCCTAATCAACTATAAAGTAGATATGCTCAAGAAACAAGAATTTTCCAAGTATTTCGACAGTGTCAATTCCAACATTGATGTTGGTAAGTTTATTTTAAATGAAGTGTCTACGACAGGCAATTCGGAAAATGTCAGTTCAGTAATGGAGCTGGTATATCAGTATCCGAATTTGAAAGTATTCAACAGATACAGCCCCTTTTCATTTTACAATCAACACTGAATATGAAGATGCACGTTACTTTTAATGAATCACGCAATCAAGTAAAATATATTACAGTTTGGAATTTTGCACATCGTCAAGCAAGAATTGGCGAATGGGAGCAATATGCAAGGGATCGTGATCGATTTCTATGTCGAATAAACAAAACTGCTGAAACCATTAACTACATTCTTGATAAAAGTCATAGACTGCGGATTTATGAAGAACGCTTTTTAAATTTTGTGTGCTAATTAGTATTTTATAAAATAATTATTTTTTGTCAGGAGGTGGTTTTTTTGTAAAATTACTGTGCTTTGTAAAAATTATAATAAACATGTCAAACTAAAATGTTTTATGTAAAATTATTGTTTAAAAAATTATAATAAACATATGTCTAACTAAAATGTTTTTATTATTTAAGAAAAATCTATAAACTTCCTGTAAAGACCTCTTTATTTAAGTAAATAATTACATTGCAAAAAATATAAAACAAGGTAAGTATATATTTAACGTAAATTATACAAAAGTATCCTTAGGTATCCAAGAATTATTTGATTTATCTAGTCCTAACCATTTCACAAATACCTTACCCCCCTTCCTCCTAATAATTCTTTCTATTAAATATATGTCTGGATATTTTACTTTCTGAAGTTCTTCTTCGTAGAATCCTCCTTTAATTGATTGCTTTTTTCCGTCTTCAAGATAATACATTGTTGGATTTGTCACTCTCACCTCAGCTATTTGAAAAATCTCATTGGACCAGTTCGGTGTATAACCTTTTTCAAAAAGTTCACGATGTTTACTTATACGAACAAAATCCCCAACACGAAATTTTTTTTTCTTCGGATCAACTGTTTTCATATAACTAAATGCATATTTTAAAAGATGTTTTTCATGTTTCTTCTTAACTTCTGCCGGCCTCATACCAGTAGTACTGTGTACTTTATTATTATAATATGAAACATGTTTTTAAGGAGATCTAGCCATTTGTAATTTCCCTGCATGCTGAATTGCTTCCACATTAAAGTCTTCAATGTTCTGTTTACACGTTCACATATACTAGCCTTAAGATTTGTATAAGTGGCGTAATGATTTATTTGAAACTGATCCATCAGGGATTTGAACTCGCGACCAAAAAACTCCATACCATTATCTGTCTGTACATTTTTGGGGTAAGTTTTCAGAGATTTTAGAATATTAGCCATAGCTTTTGCAACTTCTTTTGATGTTTTACTTTTTAATGGTTCAGCCCAGACAAACTTTGAAAAAGCATTAATTACTACTAAAATGTATTTGTACCCTTTATTGAATTTACAATAAGGAAGCATTTCTACTAAATCTGCCTGAAACAAATCATTTAAACCCTTAACTATTACATGACGCCTTCTATAATTTCTTCTAACGGGTTTGTGAAGTTCATTCACCACTACTTCTTTTACATAGAAAGCGGACATTTTAGGTGTAGTTCTATGGCGCAAGCGATCGCTTTGCTGTTTGGAGAATGTTCAAAATAAAATGTATCTCCTGATTTTATCTTCACACCAACTAATTTTTTAGGAGATATTTTTGTATTATTTAGAAATATAGTGACTTCAGTTGATGGATTTAAATAAATTTTTTCAATTTCCGTAGCGTAGACAAACAATATTGCATAGGATTCATTATTTAAATACCATCTATGGATGTTTTTATCGATTGATTTATATCCATTATATAGTAAAATTATTTTTTGTTGTAGTTTTGAATTGAGATTTCTGTTTATTATTCTACCAAATTTGTCTAAAGTCATATTGAAACTGATAAAGCGATGACAATTAATTATTATTTTATACTATTATACGAGCTTCCTGTAATTCCTCAATCAAGGAAACTATCTCATTGTGGTTGCCGTTATTACCAGCATTTTGAGCCGCAATTAGAAGTCTTAATCTATCAACAAATTCATAAGGGTCATCCCAGTGTATATAGTTTACTGGATTTTTGTTCCATTTCATAAAACCCTTTCCCGATCGCAAATCATACACTCTACTAGGAAATGAACCCGAGCGTGGTCTCTGTCCAGGAGGATTAATTACAGAAGTATATTTCTTTGAGGGATTACCTATTTTGGGGTTATTTGCATCATAATTTCGTCGGAATGCATTTGTTCTTTCTAAAATATGAAGATAATCTTTATGTTCTGCTACTTTATATGGTGCTGGATTCTTTTTAAATAATAACTCATACAATCCTGTTGTTCCTTTATATCTGACACCTTTTACAACAATATCTTCGTTATCAAAATTAATTTCAGTCTCCAATATAAAATGTATCTGAAAGTAGGTCATGCCTAATCCCATGCGTATGATCAAAGGCATCATCGGAATCCCGTATCATTGCTTCTATGTATTGTCGAGGTAGTGGAGCAAATTGGTCCAAATATATCTCAAAAGAAGGTTCACTGAACAGTCTTTGAAGTTCTGCTGTGCTAATTTCAGCGGGAGTTTCCGGTTCTTGTTCAGGTTCTGCGATAAATACCTCTTCACCTAACTGCTCTTCTTGAAATAAGCGACGCGGTCTCATTTTTGTCTCATATTTCGCGGATGTTTTTTCTGACTTGTTAAATTCTTCTTTTACTTTGGATGCATTTTTTCCAGTTTAATATCTGAAAGTATCTTTTTTAAGGGTTCTGTAATAGGTTTTAATTCTTCCCCTCTCTGAATGGCAGACTCTACAACATCAGATTTTAGACTTTGCAACTTTCGTTTAAGTGCTTTTCTTGTTTTAATGAGTTGTCTTGCAACTGTTTGATCCATGTTTGCGTTGTCAATAGTTAATTAATACTAAAACTTTTTTCATTCTTACGGATAAATATAGGCATCAATTCCTTTTCTATATCTGCCAGCCTGGAATGGAAATTCTTTATTTATAACCAAAAATCCGAATTTACCTTTCCAACAATAACAACATATATCTTTAAATTTCTGAAATGTCATGTCAACATTAACGTGATCATCATAAATATGTTTCAGATTAGTATTATCTTGTTTAAATATTACAAGCAAATTTGCATTATTTCTAATTAATTGTTTTGGAATTGAGGAATAAGTCTGACATAGATAAAAACAATCTGCATTGTTATGGCGGCCGAAGCAAAAATAATCTCTCATAATGCTTTGATTGCAGCAAACAATATCGTCAAATATTATGATTGAATTTGACTTTATCTGGTCAGGAGGCATTATGCCATCACCGTTTTTATATTCAAAATATCCTATATTTGTAATAGGTTGCAAAAGATGTTTGAGATATATATATATATTTGGGTTGATTAAGTGACTTGGAATAAATGTAAATGTTTTCAAAACGTAATCCATTCGGATGTTCTAAGAGCGTAACCATTACATTTGTTTTTCCACAACCGGATGCTCCAACCAACAGACCTCTTTTACATTCACTACCCAATAAAGTACCGTGTCGGCTGAAGGCTAAAGAAATGTCATCGTGATCCTGAATCGGCAACTTTAGGGCCTGTTGCGTCACCCTCATTTTATTTATGACAAATGGTTTGAATTAAGTAAATTAAATGTATTTATAGATGACAAAAAACAAACTTCAAGAGTATATATAGCCCAATAGTTTCATAAATCAATCATACTTGTATTATTTTTCAACCTAATCACACAATATGAAGTTAAAACGTTTGTTGGCACTGGCACTTCGTAGAAAAGGTAAATTATTAAAAAAAGGAAGAGGTTTATCTTTTTCCAAAATGCCTTTCGGCATTAAAGGAAAACATAAAAAATCGAAACGTAATAAGAAAAGTAGAATAATACGTGCTCCCAAAATTGGTGGCTTTTTACCTTTCTTGCTACCTGCTTTGGGAGCGTTAGGTGCATTAGCCGGAGGCGGCGCCAGTATAGCGAAAACCGTAGTTGATGCCAAGAATGCTGCAAAGGTATTACAAGAAGCAAAACGTCATAATATGGAGCTTGAAAAAGTCGCCAGATAATCTAAAGGTTCTGGGTTATTTTTAAAACCGTACCAAAAAAACTTCCGATAAAACTACCATCGCGACCTTTGACGAATATTGATTTACTAAAGTTTGCAAATTTGTTAAAGATAAAAAAAATTCGGGGCGTATACATGAGAGACAATCTACAAATCAAAATTAAAAACAACGAGTCTGGCATTATTAATCTTGACAGTAAACAGGGTAGCGGAACTCATTGGACCGCATATGTAAAGAAAAAAGCACATATAAATTATTTCGATAGTTATGGAAACTTACGACCCCCCAGCGATGTAGTTAATTATTTTTTTAGCGGTGATTATAATAACACAATCACTTATAATTATCAAAGGGAGCAAAGTCCCCATTCTTTTAGGTGTGGTCACCTGTGTTTGAAATTTCTATATAACACACAGTAATCTCTGCTGTATTGCCAGTTGTGTAACATGTCTTACGCTTTTACATTTTCGGGAAAGGAATCTGTGCTTAGCGCAGATTTTAATCCTCCAATATTTCTAGATGACAATTCACAATATGTGATTGGTCTAACAAATTTCGAGACTTTCAATGTTATCCCTAATATTGATGAAACCAACAATAAATTTTTCTATGGCACTGAACATGTTACAATTCCAACAGGTTCTTATGAAATTTCAGATATACATCAATATTTACAGAAAAACATGAAAAAAGAAACTTTAGAACTCGAAGCGAATAATAATACATTAAAAACTATTTTAAAATGTAGTCAAGATATTGATTTTTCAAAAGCCAATTCCATCGGCAAACTTTTAGGATTTAGTAATAGGCTTTTAAAGGCGAATTTAGTTCATGAATCAGAAAATCCAGTTGAAATTATTAAAGTAAATGCTTTATGTATTGACTGCAACATATCTTCTGGTTCCTATAATAATGGTAAGCCGGTTCATACAATACATTAGTTTTTTCCCACTGTACCTCCTGGATATAAAATAGTGGAAACGCCTCAAAACATCATTTACTTTCCAGTTACCGTTAAGACCATTACTAATATAACCATTAAGGTGCTTGATCAAGACGGAAATTTAGTAAATTTTAGGGGTGAAACTTTTACAGTAAAGGTGCATTTAAAAAAAGATATATAAATGGTTGTGAGATATAATGCTTTATATCTACCCTCTTGGTTGCCAGAGTATAAAAACAGCAACCATCAGAAAAAATTCAGTATTCTAAAAAGGCCTAAGCTATTAACACCTTCCAACCGACAATTCTTACAATCACTTGGTTTTCAAGTAAAATGAATATCCTTGACGTTGCACAAAAAGTAGTTGTAGATGATTCTATTGTAGATTACCAGTACCATACCTACCAGGCATGTACATCTTCACAATTTGATTATAACGATGAACAACGGATCACTGTTCAAGAACTTGATGCATATACACTTCCTTCTGACAGCTTTTTGTACATTGAAGGTAAATTAACCAAAACAGATGGTACAGTGTCGAACAATTTGTTTTTTATTAACAACGCAATAGCTTTTCTTTTTAGAGAAATTCGTTATGAACTGAACGGTGTAGTAGTAGATTCCACACGCAATGTAGGACTTGCTTCAACAATGAAAAATTATTTTTCATTAAATTCTAACGAAAGCATAAAACTTCAAAACGCGGGTTGGTTTCCTAAAAGCGAAAAACGCGCAGATGATCATATTAAAGTCGACGCGAATGGAAATTTTAATGTTTGTATTCCATGTTCCCACTTATTGGGATTTTTCGAAGATTATCGCAAAATTATAATGAATATGAAACAAGAATTAATCCTTATTAGAAGTAGTGATGATAAAGATGCTGTAATCTACATTGATGATCCTGCAGCTCCCACCCCTACAGTAGATGAGCCAAAAGTTACAATTGAGAAGGTGTCCTGGAAAGTTCCCCATGTCACCATTTCTCTCGCACAGCAGTTACAGCTTTCCAGACAAATTCAAAAGGGGGTGGAAATTCCATTAGCCTTTCAAAGCTGGGAGTTAATAGAATACCCAGCTCTTCCAGAAACATCTAGACATACTTGGCCAGTTAAGACCACTACTAAACTCGAATCACCACGCCATATTCTTACAGGATTTCAAACTGATAGAAAAGGAAAGATTTTAAAAGATATGAGTAAATTTGATAATTGCAACCTAAGAAATTTTAGAGCTTTTTTAAACACTGAAAGGTATCCTTACCAGGACCTCAACTTAAATATTCTGGAAAATAAATTTGCCTCGCTTTACGAAATGTTTTCAAAATTTCAACAATCTTATTATCAAAAAGAAAATCAACCCCTTTTTACACCAACTGAATTTGCAAAATTAGCGCCTTTAGTTCATATTGACTGCTCCCGACAAAAGGATAGCATTCAATCAGGGTCGGTTGTAGTGAGACTTGAATTCGAAAAAATGCAAACATACCACATAACACATCCGCATACTGTTTAATTTTGCATGATAAACTATTTACTTACAATCCCCTGACGAAAATCGTTAGACAAATTTAATTATACTATTTAAGCTAGATGCACTCCTTTGCCTATTTCAATTTGATGATGACGTTGAGGTATAAACAACAACTCAGTGCTCATTTAAAAAAACTAAAAGAACTCAAAAAAGTGATTTTCTTTTACAACCTGAAGAAAAAAATGTATAAACGCTTTTCAAATCTATCATTGTAAACTATGGTACTCGTAATTGACATTCAAGGTTTCAAACTGGAAAATAATAAATTTCTTCCAAAAGAACTTGCATCGTTTGATGGTTCCAAGATCTGTCACTATGTTTTTAAAGCACCATTTAGTCTGGATTATTTACCTCAAAATTTACAAGTGCAGACGAAATGGTTAATAAACTATCATCATTGTATTGATTGGAAATCAGGTTTTACACCAGTACACAATTTTGCTGAAATAATCAAACATCTTACAAGCGACACCAACGTCGTTTATGTGAAAGGAAAGGAGAAAGCTGATTATGTAAAAAAATATTCATCAGTACTCGTTTTGGAATTAGATGAACAACCCGCACTTCAAGCATCTACACCTTCTTGCATTTATCATTTAAATAATCATTGCGTTTGCGCCCTTACTAATGTATACTTTTTATTTAACAATCATGTTATGGATTAAGTTTTGTATTGTAAAAAATAAAATGAGTAAAAAATAAAACTAGTTAAAATATATTGTTTTTTTAAATTTATTTATTTAAAGCAATGTATAGGAATACAATGTCTAATTACATTTCTTTTATTCTATAAATTTAAAATGGAACATAATGCGTAAGTATGTGTTCAATTTCTCCATTTTGCACATAAGCTTTGTATGATAGAACAAAAAACTCTTTTGTACAGTTACCACTTAAATATATGTTACACAATTCATACAAATATGAACTGGTCCAGTCATCTCCTTCAGACTCAAATTTTTCGTCACCAGCTATGTTTCTTATTTTACAGACAATTATTCTAAACTTATCTTCTAGCTCATCACTATCTATTTTTTCACACTGACATTTACTGTTCACATTCCCCATCATATTAAATTGTTTATACTGCACTGACGTTGACTGGCTTCTTAACTACTGACACTACTCACTGTTTCCAATATTCCCAGCTGGACTCATTCTTAAACAACTACACACAAAGGTTACTTCGGCCGGCTGCCTACACTGTTCTGCAGATCTATATTTTATTCGCCTGTTACAATGTGTGCAATGCGATATATACCTACTATGCACATGATATTTTACGACGACACTTTTGTCACGCAAAGTAAACATTGCATACCTAGCTCCTACCAGGCAATCTCCGCAAACTATGGAACCCATACAAGGATCCCCAATACAATAAAATTTTTGACATTTTTCTTCACACACATCGACAGCCCTAAGGTGTGCCTCCATTAATGCCACAGCTTGAATATGGCGATTTTGCAAAACACTCCCTTCATAATTTAACACATATCGCTGGCGAATATTTGAAGTGTCACGTAAACTGTCCCAGTTAATCAAACAATTGTGATCAGACATTGTATTCCTACTACTTTACACTAAATTATAAATAAACTCGAACTCGTATATAGAGGGTTCTAATAATATTAATTCCCTGAGATATCTCCTGTACATATATAAAACAAATTTCAAGGATAAATTTGTAAACTTGAACGTGTCTGTGACCATGAAAATGGCGCTGGCCTTGACCTTAAAAAATATATCGCTGGCCGTAACCGTGGGGAAACACATCTGGCCTTGACCTTAAAAAAATACCTCTGGCCGTGACCGTGGGAAAATACATCTTGCCTTGACCTTAAAAAATACACCTGGCCGTGACCGTGGGAAAATACATCTGGCCTTGACCTTGAAAAATACCTCTGGCCTAGACCTTGAAAATGCCTCCTCCGCCGCCTCAAGGTCGTTCCAGAACAGACATTATCTCTCTTCTACCACGGTCGAAATGAAATCACATATTATCAGAACGCACAGTTCGGAAACAACCAAATAAACAATCCCTCGGAAATAACAAGTACCTTAATAAATTATAAACCAAAATATACCAGGTAAGACCAATATCGTGGCAGATACATTATCCAAGGACTGTGAGAATGGAAATGAAAGAGTGAGAAAGTTAAAAAAATAATATGAGTGGATTAAAAATGAGAGGGAGAATATTTTCGGAAGAAACTGTGAAAGAGGATCAAGCGTGTTTGACAGGAAAAGAGAAATAAAAACTGAAAATGAAAGATGGGATGTATGTGAAAGATATCAATGGGCAAGAAGTATATATGATAAAAAAAAAATAGCCAAACGTATGATAGACACTATACATGGTGAATATGCACATGTAGAAGCGAGAAAGATATGGCTAATATTTAGAGAATGTTTTTATGGCTTGAATGACTATGTGATGTGCAAGTAAATAACAAAAGTTTGTGAATAGCGTAAATCAAGGTGTATGTAAGAGTATTTTGGCGTAAGAATGTTTAGATGTGGTAGCAATTGACTTTGTAAGCGAACTGGTAACCAGTTGGAATGGAAGTAAGCATGTAATGGTGATGGTAGGCAGTTTTTCCAAGTTTGTAAGAATGTATCCGTGCAAACGAACGAACAAGTTGTAATTAAGAAAGTAAAAGAATTCATACGTAAAAATGGCAAAATGAAAACTTTAATCATGGATAATGCTACGTATTTTCGAAACGCAATTTTCCAAAATTTCTGCACGAAAGAAGGTATACGGGTCAGGTCAGGTCAGGTCAGGTCATATATATATATTGCTATGGTAAAAAGCCTAATGCAGGTATTGATATTGAATTTGATAATTAAAAGTGGTACATTGCAATTAGTAAAATTAAAAGTTATGTATTTTGGTAGTGAAAGTGACTAACAATTAATTATAACAAAATTAATTATGTTAGGTCAGATTCTATGTAAACACAGACAATTGAAAGGTACTCTGAATGTAATGTAAAAGTGACTAACAAATAATTATAAGAAAATTCAAATATTAGGGTAGATTAATGTAAACAGAGACAGTTAAAAATTTGAATTTAGCGCGTATATGAACGTGTTGTACTCACCGATTTAAATTTGAGTAGTGAACTTTAAAGGAAGTAATTGTTTTGACTAATTTTGTGAATGAACAGCAACCATTGGCCAACATAAAAACAAACTGCGAGTTTTAGAAGAACACAGATATAATTGGTTGAGATTTTAATTTCTCATATCCGACATCTTCGATTAAGGTTGTTAACGTTAAAGACCCAAGCGAACACCAGCTTCACGATCATCATTAGTGTTATAATCAAAAATACATTGAAAAACTTGAAGAAAAATCCACGATAGTGATCAAAAACAACAGTGTTGGCCCACAGTTCTTGTTTGCATGCTTTTGCAGCAAAGAAATACGCCCCGACAGTAAATTGTGATTGAAACTATACATAACTGAAGTAACGCTGCTTACCGTTAAGGTATTTATCAAGATAATAACAACTTGAACATAATTATCGTAACTACTGATCGAATTAACCTAAAAGCATTAACATATTGTCAATTAGAACAGCAATAAGGATTGAAATTTGAAATGTCATTTTCACGTCTCTAAAATTCTATAATAATAGATTTTAGAATGGTAAAACAAGGAGTCTTGTATAAATCTCTGTAGATGTCGCTACTCTGCACTAGTGAGAATATTACATTGAAATATCATCACCTTTGGCCTAATACGGTTGCCATAGGAACGGGAAATTAAATCTTGTGAGAAGATAACACTTTGCAGAAGAAAAATCGCGGTAAATACAAAGAATAGTCAGTTCGAACTGCAAACTAAAGTTAAAAAAGGAAATTTTGTAAATTTAAATGGCCAATTGTTAGAGGATCCAGTAAGAAAATTAATGTAAAATGAAACAAATTGTGATGCTAGATTAAATAATTAATATTGTGGTCAAAATTTTCATTAAAAAAAAAACAGGTATTAATAATAGAAGTTAAAAAGCTTTTTAAATTGTTATATATTTTATATTTCATTGCCTAACATAATTTGATAAAAGGTTCTACAGAAAATTTAGGTAACCCACTACATACCTGCAAAAATGAGTCAATCTAAAGCCGTAGATAAGGAAGAAGCAAATAAAATGAATAAAAAGGTAAATTTATTCAAATACTCTTATAAGTTATTTTCACACTGGTTATAATTCTTAAAATTAACAAATTTTACTTATCGGTGTTCTAAAAGTATCACAATTTGATTTATGAATTACATTAAATAATATAGTGAATCCAATAATCAAATAGTCAATATAAATATTATAGATAAAAAAAATTAAAGGCGCCCAACAATTTAAAATTTGAACTTCATAAATATAATACATAATATGCTTTATAATACCAAGTATACAAATATTTGAGTCTAAAATTCTACAAATATTACACTTAAACACCAAAATTACATAAATATTTACATAAAATTAAATTATACCCACATTACTAACTATAAATCATGATAATTGACACCCAAAACGTAATGGAGTATAAAGCTCGATAGTAAGTCAAATTACAATTACAATTACAAGTCAGCACAGTAAACCATAATAATTAGCGTCCTAAACGTGGGACTTTGACTAATAATAATACTTAACAATATAAACAAAATATACATTATATATATATATTCATTATATATATATATATATATATATATATATATATATATATATATATATATATATATATATATATATAATGTCACATTTGTCTATGAGAATTACGGTTATGGACTTTGTTATTCTGTGGTCAGATGTCGGTTATAAAGTGTGTTGGTAAGAGCGAACACTCTGGAATAATATTTCTAGAATGGACGAGAAGTGACAGGTATAGAATAGTGTAGAAGGTCTAGAATTTCTATGGACAGTATAACTAGACCAGCGTTGCGCAGAGTAAGTTAGTTCAGTATTGATTAGTGCGATGTAAATAAGTGATCATAGAGTATTAAGCGAGTCAGCAAGTGTTGGCGTATATATATATATATATATATATATATATATATATATATATATATATATATATATATATACATGCACAGCTATCTTTGTCACCTCCACCCACCGAAAAGGCACCCAGGCCCCCATGATATATCATTAGGTTTTTTATGTATGTTTTGCAGATTAAGCTTGTAACAATAAGTATCTTTAAAGGCAACATAAGGGGGGTAAGGATTAATTAGATTTGTTTTATCCCTTTTTTGACTCATTTTTAAGTGTAACACGCTTCCAATCGTTGAAAAAAACTCCTTTTGTGTTTACTCCGGTACACGGATCATTCGTATACGGCACCAAAATGTTGACAAATCTACATATTAGGTTTTTGCTTACTACTAAGAGATCCTGTCCTTGGCCTTAGTTTTTCTATTTCGACCCTATTATTTGTCAGGAGCCGGTAAAAATCCCGTCTTAAAATAGACTGCAAAATATTGGAGTCTATTTATATTTATTTA
This sequence comes from Tillus elongatus, assembly GCA_964006375.1. Classification (NCBI taxonomy): domain Eukaryota; kingdom Metazoa; phylum Arthropoda; class Insecta; order Coleoptera; family Cleridae; genus Tillus; species Tillus elongatus. The sequence goes on along the minus strand of OZ023266.1, from coordinate 105,025,920 downwards.
CTCTTTACTTGTATCGCTTCGTAACGTTACAAACAAAAAGACGAATGCCTGGAACTAATAAAAATACCACTCTATATTTCAGAATAAAAACTGGGTTCGCGTAAAAACTTCGTTTACAATACTTACCGAAAAAATAGTTATGTGAGAAGAATAATTACATTTTGTTTAATATTTTCTTCTCATTAAAAACGGTTACTTTTATTTTAAAGCTTATACTTAAATAAACACTTTTTTATTTACTTATTATGCTTTAATGTTTATTCATATACTATTTGTCTACTGTGGTGTTATTATTAGTATTATGTTTTGTAAATGAATTTATTATTTAAACAAATTATTTCATCACTGCCACTTGTTTGAGTTTTACGTTTGATTTTGTACGCTCATATTATATTTGATATCCACATTCAACCCGTACTTCAATTTCATCATAGAATACTAGATGAGTAATGAAATTGGCAGTTTTATAATAAACAAAACCTGAAACGTTATATATAACTTGAGTTAAAAAAATCAACTTTCCTCAAATCAACCCTCATTCATCCCCTACGTCCTGGAGCGATTTTACTCAAAACAATTCCAACCATGCGTTTGTCAGGTTCTAACTGTATACCAAATTTGACGACGATTTGTCAATTCATTCGAAAGTTATCTTACCTCTTAACATACAGATATACAGGCCGACAGACAAAAAAATCTTCGTTTCAAAATCATGTTTTCTATGTCTTTCGACACTTTTTGGGCCGTTGCAGAGACAAAAAAACAAATTTCTGTCACCGTTAACATACTTTCACACGCATTGACGATCTGGAAATAAAAATAAAGTGTTGTGCCTAAAAAATCGCCAAAACGATCTTTGTCTCTTTTTTTTGTTAGAAAATTATATATAAATATTCTCTTTTTGATTAATAGTTCTAGTTATCTTTTCTAAAAGGGTTATCAGTGAATAATCGGTACACATGTCATATTTTAATTTTACAATGTAGTAAATACAGCAGTCACAAAAGTTATGACAGTAAAAATGCTATTAAAACAAATGTCATAAAAGTCTCAACATGCAATAGACTGTTGATCGAACCCAATAATTATTAGTTTTTCGACGTGAACAAAGAGTGCTTGGCAGTTATTTCAACAACAAAAAATATATTTCGAACGGGGCAGTATATATGTATATATGCTCATATTATTACTATGTAATGCAATATTTATCATTGTGGTCTAAATGCGGTCCTTGTTCATTGCTACTATGACTATTTGTTTTCTGTAGCTCTTTTAATTTCACTATAGCTACACTTTACCAATTGGTCTAAGGTTTCCAACTTTCCGCTCCATACATCAAAACAATAAAACTTTAAACCTTATAAACATTTTTTGGGGTTAAAGTTAAATAACTATTGAATAGTTGCTTTGTCACCGCCATTTTCTGAGTAGTCACATTTACCGTCATCGGTTACAACACCCTCAAGGTACATAAACATTTCTACTTGTTTGTCGTTTAGTTTTAAATGCATTGTTGCACATCTGTTCATTTTTATCTGTACTGATTTGATTTTTATGATTTCCGTTTTAGTTTATTCTTTTTAGCGCAAGATCCAGAACATTGAACATTATTTGCATTTCTTTTTGCGTTTCTTCTATCAGCGCTGTGTCATTTTGCATGACTCTGTAGTAAATTTATTTTGATTTCTGCTGTCTCTCTTTTTCTTCAGTCTACTCATGTCTTTTGCGAATAAATTGAATATGGCGTTAATCGACGTCCTTGATAAACACTGCTTCTTATTTTACCTTCAAATTCATATCTTCTGTGGTACTTTGATTACTGTATAAATTGAGAAAATTCCGACTATCTTTGTATCGAATGTAGGCTCTCTTCATTATATGAAATAATATTTTCCATTCCACATTCTTGAAGGGTTTTTACAAGTCTACAGAAGCAATGAACACATATCAGTTTCTCTGTGATTTGGGCATCGTTCTCCAGCTCGTCGGTTTGGTCTAAATCCGAACTATTTTAGGGCAGCTCTTAATTTTACTTCTTATTCCACTTTTCACAATGATTATCACAATCGTTGCCACGTGACTGTACACGTATTACGTATGTCCTATAGTAATCCATTGCATTTACTATTTTAATAAAAAAGGAACTGCAACTCCTTCGAGATGTTTTGTGTTAGTTCAATTTTTTGTAATAAAATTAAATAAACTCATATACAACGTGTTTTGTGTTCGACACAGAGATTTTACATGTCAACCACAATTTTTAAAAACGGTTCTTTCTACTATTATCAATTCACACAACCTCAAACCAAAAAGGGTTAAAATATTGGCTTCAAAAATGTAAAATGCGTATCTATAGTAACTATTTGTTAAGTCTCTAAAATACTTTCTATTATATCTTTTCCAAATTATTGAAATTATTTGAAAAATTAATGTATCTTCATTTAAGATTATTCAAATGCAATATACATAGAACACGTTTGGAACTAAGAACGCTGAATGTACGCATCTCAAACACATTTGCTTTATTCATTCATTTTAAATTGGTAGCCATTAATGTTTTTTTCGAATAGCATTGTTCTAAATGTGAAAAGGTACCTATTTAGCATTCAGCATCGCTGAATAGAACTCTGATCTTGTTACTAAATAATAAACGTGTGGTAAATTTTCACGAACTTAATCTTTATAATTTTTAGTGAATTTTCTTAACAGTTCATCGCTGCCGTTGATACGGTCTAGACGTTGGGTGTTATCGTGTGTAAAGTGATTGTAAATAAAGAATTAATTTATCAGTGAAAAGTTAAATTGGCATTTAATTATTTTGGTTTGTACATTTGTAGGTATAACTCTGGAAAAAAATTATAATAAAATTATTCAATTAGTATTTAGGCATGTTTGATTCAGTGGGTGGGGCAGAGGCAGCCCCACCCAACGTAGAGATAGCCGGTAATCAGGTAAGTGATATTAATAATTTAACTTCTGTACAAGAGATTCCTAAAGAAATAAATTTTAATGAATATATAGATCTTCAAAATAAATATAAGCCAACCGACAAGGGCCCATATTACGTGCACATTCAACACAGAGAAAAAAATTTAGGCAGATTGTATCCTATTAGAGTTGGACACCATTTATATATTAATGAACTTTTTAAGAAATCAATAATTGACATTAAAATCGTCGGATATAACAAAGTTAAAGTTATTTTCAATAATTATAGAGCTGCAAATGAAACTATTAATCATGAATTATTAATAAAAAATAATTTAATAGCTTACATTCCTAAATATTATACAGAGAAAAGGGGGGTCGTTAAATTTGTAGATACTTATTTTAGTGAAGATTATCTCAAGAAGCAAATAGAGTCAAGTAAAAAGATCATGGATGTTAAACGAATGATGAAAAAAATTAAAGACGATAAAGGCGAATTTAAATTGGTTCCGCGACAGATTATTATTGTTTCGTTTTTAGGTGACTCAATTCCTAGCGAAATTAGAATAAATGGGGTAAACTTTCCAGTTGAGCCATACATTCACCCAGTGGTGCAGTGTATGAAATGTCTGAGATACGGACATACCACTAGAAATTGCAAAAAATCAGATAGTATTTGTAAAAGATGTGGTGAAAATCACGACATAAATCAATGCGACAACGAAAGTTACTGTATTTATTGTAAATCTAATGATCATTCTACAGTGTCTAAAAATTGTCCAATATTCACTAAACAAAAAAATATTAAAAAAATTATGGCTACGCAAAATCTTTCATTTAAAGAAGCAGAAAACGTAGAAAAAATCCTACATACGCCAAGGTAACTACATCTAACAGATATCAGGCTTTAGATAATTTTTCTGAGTATCCTTCTTTACCGTCTCAAAGTCATTTCAAAGCAACATATGTGCAAAAACCAATTCCGCAACTTAAATACCAGACACAAACACAACACAGTAGTATGGTCGCAAATACACAAACAATGACACAGACAAATAGTAAAAAACGTAAGGCAGCAAAACCTCTTTCTAGTACACTTCATAAGAAGGGAATTTTACCGAACCCATACAGGGACGAAATGATTGAACACAAAGAAAGAATAATAACCGAAGTAACTAATCTTGTTTCTCATATTGTCAAACAAATGAATCCTAACACAAGTGAGGAAAAAATAGCGGAAATTAATGTTAGATCTTCAGTTAATGATTTTTTGAATAGTTTTATTTCAGACATAGATGACGAGTCAACTTAGTGGTATAAAAATTTTACAATGGAACGCATATTCAATTAAAGATAAAAAAAACAACCTCAAAAATTTTTTAGCTAATAATAAAATAGATTTAGTTATTTTAAGTGAAACATGGCTGAAGCCGTCCGATGAGAACTTCTCGTTTGGGGGTTACAGTCTAGTCAGAAAAGACCGAACAGATCGTAAAGCAGGGGGAGTGGGGATATTAGTCAGCAATGAGCTACAATTTGTCAAACTTAAAATAGATAATTTTCCCAGTGATAGGGTAGACGTATGCGCCGTTCACATACGAAATATAAACGTAAATGTAATCTCAGTATATAAGCCTCCAAATTGCAACATTAACTCTACCTCATGGAAATTATTTTTTAATCAGTTTAAAAACAATAACGCGATCATTGGTGGGGACTTCAACTGCCATCACAGTTTATGGGGATCAATTAGAGATAGCTCTGGGGGTGTAAATTTGGCAGAGGCCATAGACGAAGCAAACTTTGTTGTTTTAAATAACACCAACGAAAATCACACGACCGTTGGAGACGCCATCAATGATCGATATCACTTTTGTATCACCAAGTATTTCACGGGAATTAGATTGGGAGGTTGAAGATGACTCATTAGGGTCTGACCACTATCCCATTGTTATTTGCTTAGGTAGACAAATTTCAAAAGCAGCTAATAATCCATATAAAAAGTGGCAGGAGAAAACAGCAGATTGGACGGTATTTAGAAAGGAATTAGACAATTTATTAAAAAACAGAACAAAAACAGACAAAGAAGAATGCATACATCTATTAAACTCCATCATCCAGGCAGCCGACTACTCCATGAAAAAAACAATTCATAAAATAAATAGCCCGAGCCAACCAATTTGGTGGGATCAAGAGTGTTCCAATTTGGTTAAAGAAAGAAAACAGACACTCCGAGAGTACAAAATAGTCTCAAACTGGGAAAACTACATTAAATATAAACACACTGAAGCAAAAGTAAAAAGAGCATTGAAGCAGAAAAGCCGGGATGCTTGGCGAAACTACGTCAGTAGCTTAAACAAAAACACCTCTCTTTCAGACATTTGGAGATTCGCTAAAACCATGACAAATAAATATGCTACAAATAGTAATAAACTACCAGATAAGGAATCTGCAATTAAATTTCTTGACGAGCTGGCATTTATAGGGGTGTCAGAAGACATTGGATATTTCCAGAAAAATGATTCTTACGAAAACATGAGTGTGCCATTTACGGAAGAAGAAATGGAAAAGGCTATCAAATACACAGAAAATACAGCACCTGGCAGAGATAAGATAACCTATTGCATTATCGCTAATTTGAGTGATTTTGCTAAAAAAAAATTGCTCAGCATTTTTAACAACTGGTGGACGAAAGGAAAATACGTCGAACATATGAAGGAAATTGTAATCTGCCTACTACTTAAAAAAGATTTAGATCCACAAAATTTAACCTCCTACAGACCTATTTCCTTAATGAGCTGCATAACAAAAACCCTAGAAAGGATGATCAAAGAGCGATTGGAATGGTACTGTGAACATCATAAAATTCTACCGTCGTCTCAATTTGGATATAGAAAGGGTCTGGGTACAATGGAAGCAGTCAGTCACTTGATCACAGACGTACAATATGCATTTTCGGAGAACAAATATCTTTTGTGCTTGTTCCTCGACATTAGGGGTGCATATGACAGTATCAATTTAAAGTTGTTATTTGAGGAAATAAAGTCCATAGGAATTCCACACAATGTAGGTTTAAATATAGTATCACTATACACCGAAAGAAAAATATTTGTAAGGGACAGCAATAACAACATTCACGGGCCAAGATTGATTAGACAAGGTATACCACAAGGTTCGCTCTTGAGCCCAATACTCTTTAATATTTACACTCGGGGTATTCACGAACTGATGGATGGGACAACAAAATGTTTACAATATGCAGATGACTTCTGCGTATACACAGCAGCCTCAACCTATTTTGAAGCTCAGTTACAACTTAGACGGTTAATAAATGTGGTCATTGGCTGGTTAAGTGAACGTCAACTCCAAATAAGTTGTAACAAAACAGCCGTCATGTGTTTCACTAGACATAGAACAAAAATGCCAAATAGTATTCAGGTCCAAACCTATCAAATTAAAACAGTAGACACCTACAAATATCTTGGCATCATTATCGACAAAAAGCTATTATGGACAGAGCATATTAGGTATGTGTTATCAAGATGCGAAAGAGGCATTAATGTGCTTAGATCCACGATTAATCAAAAGCGGGGAGCTGATTTTAGCGTGGCTCTATTATTTTATCGTTCATTTATCAGATCCATATTAGATTATGGATGTATAGTGTATGGTGGAACATCAAAAACCAATATGTTGAAGATAGAGCGTATTCAACTCAAATGTCTTAGAATATGCATGGGAGCCATGAAATCAACTCCCACTCATGCAATATTTGCTGAAGCTCAAGAACCACCGTATCATCTAAGATTAGAATTACTGGCGCAGAAACATACATTAAAGCTGAGAAGCAGAAATCAAGAAATGATAAATACACTACACCTACTCTTTATAGAAACACTAACCAACAAGTTTTGGGCAAAGAAGAAGAATCCTCCTCTTGTAGACGCTTACTATAATACTATAAAATATGAACACAATATTTCAATAAGAACAATTCCAATTAGATTTACTTCTGAATACGAGACCACCTACTATGCTCTAAATGTTGAAATTCCCAAATTTGAAGAAAATCAATTAGTGAACAAAATGATTTTTGATGACATTATTAAGCAGTACCAGAATCATTTACAGGTATACACAGATGGCTCAAAGAATCGGGATGGATGTGGTGCAGCTTTCTTAACACAATTCAACGAATCCAGAAAATATAACATATGCGGGAAGGCTTCCATTTTCACAGCTGAACTGATCGGGATCCAGAAAGCCATCGAATGGGCAACAGAAAATAAGATAGAAAAGGTTGTAATCATCAGTGATTCACAGTCGGCATTAATAGCATTAAAAAATAGTCATAAAAAGTACATTAATAACATCATTATAGAAAAAATTAGACAGCTCTGCCATAAATATAAAAGACACTGCACAATAAATTTTTTGTGGTGCAAAGGACACTCTAACTTAACTGGAAATGAATTGGTGGACAAAATTGCCAAAGAAGCATCAATTAAAACATCATCGCAAGAAATAGATATCCCGTTTACTGACTTCTACCCAGAAATTAGACAATATATAAGAGCTTTATGGGAAAAAGAATGGAAACTTTATGTCCAAAAATCAAGCAACAGATATAGCTTGCTCTACCCACAATTGCCATCAGGAAATCAAATAAAAGAACTCAATTTCCCAAGAAAAATCTTAACCACGATAATTAGAATGAGATTTAACCACGGTAGATATAAATCTCATCTACACCGAATTGGCATCGAGAACTCTCCATTTTGCAACTGCGATGGAACGTCTATCTGCGACTTGGATCACGTAGTATTTTCATGTTGCAGATTCAATTCCCAACGAACTAACCTTATAAATTCTTTAAAAACAACAGTGAATATTAAATTCCCGGCAAATGTAACATACCTGCTAAGTTTTCATGATAAAAATGTATTCCTATTGTTGTATAGATTCTGTAGACAAATAGGTTTAATATTATAATAGAACATCATGCATACATTTATAATAAAACTGTTAATTAGATTAAGGGTCCTACTGTCTTTCCTTTATGTGGATCCCTCCTCTCCGAGGTCCAGTCTGTCTGTCTGTGATGCCTTGAAGGGCCCCTAGGCGTTAAAGTGTCCCTGTTAATCCTTATATAAATTGAAAAAAAAAAGAAAAAAAACAAAAAAAAAACATAAAAACAAACAAAAAACAAACAAAAAAACAAACAAAAAACAAAAACAAAAAAAGCAAACAAAAAACAAAAAAAAACAAAACAAAAAACAAAAAAAAACAAAAAACAAAAAATAAAAAATAATAAAAAAAAACAGCAAAAAAAAACAAATACAAAAAAAGGAAAAAAATATTTCTTATTTATAATAAATATGTGTATATGTGTAAGTGTGTATATGTGTGTGTGTATTTACAAACTTAGGAAAATGTTAAACTTTAATTATTTTAAAATATATACGTACATTTGTGTGTAGGTATACGTAATTAAGTGTGTACATGCTGAGATTGTATTTACGTTAAAAAACAGACATAATAAAGAAAAAAATACAAATCTCAAACGAGAAGTTAAAAAATCTGTGGCTAATGACAATTCCGTCGAGGCCATACCATCTTTTTTACCACCACCACCACCATGAATTTTCTTTAAAAAATTCACTAATGAGGAGATCCCGACTATCGAATTTTGAAAAAATTTCTTCAAATGAGCGCTAATTAGGACCCCTGGAACCCAAATCCGAGGTCGGTTTCAGACTTTATATGTTATATATATATATATATATATATATATATATATATATATATATATATATATATATATATATATATATATATATATATATATATATTTATATATTTATGTGTCACACCTATAACTAAAAAAATAATGGATCGATTTTGATAAAACTTGGTGAGTGCCTTCCTTTCACAAGTGGCTTGGATAAGTTCATTATCCAGGAACATCCGTCGAGGTTTTCTCGGAAAATTTTGTGTTTTCTTTCGAAAAAATTGAAAAAAATTTATTTCTCCGGAATTAACAAAGTAAGGGCAACAAAATTTCACACGCGGGTTTATATCATTATGGCTAAAATACCTACGAAAATTTAGCTCTCTAGGTTAAAGGAGAAAAAAGTTACAGGCATTTAAAGAACAATAAATTTGGGTTTTCCTCAAAACGTCAAAATCGCGATCGTAAACGTCAAAATTGGTGAGTACCTTCCTTTCGCACGTGGCTTGAATAAGTTCGTTAGCCAGGAAAATCTGCCGAGGTTTTTTCGGAAAATTTTATGTTTTCTTTCGAAAAAAAATTATATCTCCAAAATTAACAAAGTAAGGGCAACCACACGCGAGTTTATATCATTATAGGCAAGTCACCTACCAAAATTTAGCTCCGTAGGTTAAAGGAGAAAAAAGTTACAGGCATTCAAAGAAAAATACATTTGGCTTTTCCTCAAAACGTCAAAATCGCAATTTTAAACGTCAAAATTGGTAATATTTAGGCAACGAACCTGACACTAATATGAGCTATGGAAGAAAAATGTCTCAAGAATAATGCTTTACAAAGCCTGAAGTCTTAGTTTCAATCGTCATTGTCATTCATTTTACTGAAATATTCCCAGAAAATTCATTTCAAATAGACCCTTTCTCTGATGTTTTGGCTGTCGGATTAGTTAAGTTGATGCTTTCGCTGTAGGTTTAGTGAAGTTTATGGTTTAACGGTCTATAATTTTTAGCTAATTTTCGTAGAACAAGTTCGTTACTGCATTTTAGCATATTCTATCGAAGTATAATGCATGTTTGTAAGAAAAAATCTGGACACAGTAAGTGCGTTTTGGTAGCAAATTTTCATTAAATCCTCCAAATTCCAATAACTCATTTGCTATTAACGTAAGTTTTGTTGGTTAGGAAACCAACATTTAACTGTATTTTCGGAAAATTTTTGTATGAACGCAACAAGGGCGTTTTGGTTGCGAATTTTCATTAAATGTTTCAAATTTCAATAACTCAATTTGCTATTAACCTAAGGTTCATTGGCTAGGAGACCAGTTTTTTCAGAAACATTTAAAGTTTATTTTCCAAAAAGTTTTGTACATTTTCAAATAATTATTTTGATAAAATATGATACACTGTTCCTACTATATAGGTTATACCGGTAACCAAATTGATGCCTGCTCGCATTAGAGCGATATATTTGTAATTAAAAACATTTTTATGAAAATTCACTTCCATAACGCACTTGCTGCGTCCAGAGTTTTTTAGAATAAAATGAGATGAATAAAACATTTATACCACATAATGTGCGAAAAGCAGGAAGCATTTTAAAATTTCAAACTTGTCATTTTTGGACAGGGTATCCTATTGGCAAGTATCGAATTTCATTGTAAAATACTTTACTTTTATTGAGATTAGGAACCAAATAACTTTATACTTGAATATAATGTTCGTTATTGTTTTGAAAGGAATTTCGATGCTGTTAAAATGCTTATTGTGTATTTATTAGATACTTACTTGCCCATAAAATTTATGCAGCAACTAAAACATTTGGAGTGTGACTTAACCTGAGCAACTCTGAGTTGCTTCTTTCTGGAAAAGCATTCTCGTTTCATGTTTATGCACTTTGGGATAATATAGTAAAATCTTTTGTAGGGTACTAACTATTAATTATCTGGTAAATATGTTTAGTAAACCACTGAGTTGTTCTAGTAAACGAATTGAAAAATATGAAGCCTCCGTATACGTTTACTAAACAGATTTCTGTGTACCTAAGTACCTTTACCGTCTATTTGGTTATGCTAATTATGTTTTGAGTCTGCTATGTGCCGTGCTGATCCGACTTATTCTTTTGTACCAATTTATTATTTTTATAAATAACGAAAATAGTATTTAGAACCTGTGTTAACTGTTTTACTCGACAGTGAAATTGGTTATCATTTCAATAATAAAAATTAATTAAAACGTATTCTAAACTTTATTAATTGTTGTTGCCTTTACTTGGTGAAACGGTTCCATCCTAAAATGAAGTTATTCAGAATATGGCACAAATAACTAGTTTGGACCTAAAAATATTTGTGAATAGACTAATGTACCTACGTAAAACTAATGGGTTGGTTATTGTAACAGCGCGGGAGAATAAAACAAAAAATATTTTAAACCATAATTTAAAACAGGTAAACAGCCTGTAAAATAGTAATTACAGTTTCTTGATAAGTACACTTGAAGAACCCAAATCACCACATCACATTTTTTAAAGACCTGACAATCGTTACACTAACAAAGTTAGTAATGAAAAATTCTAACTACTTTACTACTAACATCGCCTTTTATACAGAATCTTAGGTAAAGCACGATACCGAGGGGAAGACTAAATCGCAGGCAAATTCTTCAGTATATTGTATTTTAATCGCCGGACGAGGTTTTTCAAATTCCTTTATCACTTTACTTGACAGGCTTCAGAATGTTTATCTGCATCAAAGACAGAGCGAAAACAGATGCCTACAAACCAGTGCGGGGCTCGGTTTAAGGAACTTTTGTTTTTTATTGCCATAGAAATATAAATACTTTCGTACGCATCGAGCTCCGCTGACCGTCTCACATTTTTGATAAGTTTCACATTTTCTTTATCAATGTGGTGGTTATTATCCCAAATACGTTGTGGCAGGCATAACTTCTCTACACTACCGAATCTAAGCTGTTCCAGATGTCCACGAAATCTCGCCTGAATGGTTCTCTTAGTCTGCCCAACGTATCTAAGATTACAATCTTTACAACACACATTAATCAATCCGGATATCCGTTATATATTGGATTGCTTAGTAAAAAATTAACTAATAGACACAGAACAAAGAAAATGTTAGCGGAATCCACGACATTCAGAAAAGATAAATTTGCAATTAACTTTGGAAGTGAAACGATTGCCAGGTCATTAAAAAGATGTGTTGTGGTGATTTGGTTCTCGAAGTGTACTTATCAGTGCTCAGGTTCCAATATTCACTTCGTGAGCAGTTTCTTGGCCGTTAAATACACACGTGCGTCAAGTAACCCCCCCAATTTATTGTAATTGGGTATACTACCAGTTAGTGCATCGTTGGTGCTCTTTAGTGCGCAAAAAAATTTCGTTAGTGCTTTAATGCAAACGGAGATACAGTAAACAAACCGTGGGGGAGGCCAAGTTGACGCATGATTTTTTGCAAATTTACTGTGAGTGGTATCATTCAATAGCAAATCGTTAGTGCTTCACAGAAACACAACATTTTTTGTTAGTGCTTAAATACTTTAGAAAAAACAAACATTTTTCCGTCGGGGTGAAGACTATCTATTTAGTTCATGAAATACACATTTTTTGTATGACTCGTTGGTTGTGTGCATCGTTAGTGCTTTCGAGAAAAATAAAAATTTTCGTTAGTGCTCTAATACAAAAGGAGGTATACCAGAAAAACTGTGGGGGGGGGGGGGGTCAACTTGACGCATGATTTTTTGGAAATAAGGTGTGAATGATATCAATCGATAGCAAATCGTTAGTGCTTCTGAGAAAAACAAATTTTTTTGTTAGTGCTCAAATATTTTAGAAAAAACAGTCGATGTCCCTTGGACTTGAAAACTTTTTTTTTTTCGTTGACAAAATTTACATTTTCTCCATGACTCGCTGATTAGTGCATCGTTAGTGCTTTAAAGAAAAACAAACATTTTCGTTGGTGCTCTAATACGAAAGAAGATATACCAGTGGGGGCAACTTGACGCATGATTTTTTTCCAAATAGGATGTGAATGACATCAATCTATAGCAAATCGTTAGTGCTTCACAGAAACACATTTTTTTTTGTTAGTGCTCAAATACTTTATAAAAAACAAATGTAGTTCCGTCGGCTAAAAACTACCTTTTCTGGTTCATAAAATACACATTTTTTGTATGATTCGTTGGTTAGTGCATCGTAGGTGCTTTCGAGAACAACAAAAATGTTCAATAGTGCTCTAATACAAAAGGAAATATACCAAAAAAACCGTGACCCTTTTTTTTGTATATTAAGTGTAAGTGGAATCATTTCATTTCAAATCGTTAATACTTCGCAGAAACAGAACATTTTTTGTTAGTGCTCGAATACTTTAGAAAAAACAAACGTATTTTCGTCGGGGTAAAAACTATCTAAACTAAAGTTTATTATAATAAACATTATGATTTCCTAGCCTGGCTTTAAAACAGGACCCAAAACGTCGAGTTTTATAACTGATTCTAGATTTATCATAAATCAGAATAAAAACCTTAAAAGATCGGTTTATTCTAAAGCACTTACAATAAAATAACACATATAATTATTTATCACCGTGGGGTGCTTCACAGGGTATAATTAATGATATTTAACCGAATTTTTATTTTAGAAAATTCTGTAATAGAGAGGTATCGGTGGAAACTTAGAAACATATGCTCTGATCCAAGTACAATTGTTAACATTGAGCTGGTACCATTTTCTAAGAATGAAAGTTCTCCATCACCATTTAGGTAGCTTATGCTTTGTCTAATATCTGTCCCGCTCATTTCCTAAACTGGTTAACTAGAAGTGTTAACATTTTATTACTTCCGACAAAATACACCTTCGTCACTAAATAATTATGCACGGACCTGCATACCCTTCCTATAGATAAAAGCGAACTTTCCAATAAGTAAAGAAATTATTATATATTTTTAGAAAATCGCAGTTTTATCAAGAAATAGGAAACCATGGATACGAAAAGAATATCATTACTTTTTGTAAAAAAAAGCATTGATTGTTTTAAACAAGAATGATTTTGCTGATAGACTGCTCGTTTTCAAAGCTCGTTTTGAAATTGAATATAAATTTTAAATAAAACAAATATATACCAAGTATAAGAGAGCAATGTTCTCTTCACAAGCGAAGTAAAACAAATTTCAATTTTAGGATATGAACATAATAACCTTTAAAACATTCTTAACCACAGTTTTATTTATATGTATATATTAGGGAAAATAACTTGATTGTTTCAAACAGCTCCCTGTATTAAGTCCTTAAACTAGATTGTAGGTAAACAATACAAACGCACTACCTCGAATTTACACTGTGTCAAGAAAATGACTGTCGCACATGATGAGCAATAACATTTTGGGACGCAGCAAGTGCGTTATGGTAGTGATTTTTAATTAAATCCTCAAATTTAAATAACACATTTTTTTAGAAACCTACAAAGCTGAATTTTGGTACGTAGTAAGGTATTTGTGCAACATACCTACCGAATTCACAATAAGCCGGAAAAGATGTGTGAATGGTCTGACGACCGCAGCCATGAAACAAGACACACGCACACAAATTCAAAATAGGGTGGGTGCAACTTGACGCACGTTAAATACACGAATATCAAGGATATTTTAACTTGGCGCCAAATTAGTAAAAAATCTGCTAACAATGTGTACTAGTAAATTAGTAATGAAACAGTTTATTTCCTGTAACCATCAAGTTCACCAACTGAGTTAATTTTATATTACACCTTTCAAATCTTTTTTTGGGTACTCGTATATATTTCAGTAGAAGTTATGGCATTATATGGCTGTCGGCTGAAAACAATTTTAATACCTATATATTCAAAAGTCTTAAATTTATATTGGATGTTTTTTTACCGTTTTTTTAGACTCTCTAACTTTTTAAATTATTAGGTAGCTCATATTTTTGAATTTTATGTCAATAAGTTAGCTCTTATTTTGCGCAATAGGTCAAGTCTTAATTCCATTATCATAATGTTAAATTACAGTAGGTACTACCACACACCCTCTAATCACGTTTATCACTTTATCAATACCCACATATAATAAAATCGTAAATTTCTACATCGAATAAAGTTATTTCGATAAAAAGTTGCAGATAACTAAATGTACGATTCCGAAGTCATCGTTTCTATAATATTTATTTATTAGTTTTTTTCAATGCGTAGTGCGCAAAAAATACTTTACATTTTTTTATATTTTACGGGAATGCAGTGGAAACTGTATGTAATAGTAAACAAATCGTGAAGGAACAAAGCCTTAAGCAAAAGCTAGTCACTAATATAGAGTAGTAAAGTAAGCATTGAAAAGATAGTGGATATATAAGTTTCTTGGTTTTAACGAAACCCATCGTACCAACAAACCTCCGTTTTTTGTTACTAAAGGACCTGTTTCCAGCCAACTCTCTCACACACGAACCCACCACAGACCTCCGTGCGCTGTTGCAATATTTCTGTGGCGTATTGGTATGTAAAATACTCGGAGGAAAAGCCTACTGGGCCATCGTACGAAGTGTATATGTGTATTAAACGGTGACGCCACCTGTTAGAGGTACCGTGAACTGGTTTGTGTAACTGTATATGTATACCATGTCAAACGGCCTCCGATCAAAAATTTAGAATTCACCGTTTATTGATTAATAGATCATGGTTTAGTCGTTATACACACGGATTGGTATTGGCCTCCGATTTTTCGAAGTCGCCTGCGATTTTGGAGGCGAGTTCTTTGAACGCGTATATATTTTGGAATTTTGGAGACGTATAAGACATAATGCATATATATATATATATATATATATATATATATATATATATATATATATATATATATATATATATATATATATATATATATAGTTACATCCCTGTATATTCTCAACATCATACAAAATACGACGAACTCGTAAACCATGCATCATCAGTTTAGTGACTTGTGCAAGAGTGCTGATGCAGACGTTTGCATTTATGTTAATTCTGTAGAACATTATTTCATTCAATCGCTGTAACTCTAGTTGTTCACATGTTTTGAATCACATATTTTATAATAAATTTTAAGACTGTAATAATTGTACCACTTAAATAAATAAATTAATTTTTTCGGAAAATCGCTACGAAAAAACTTAATTGGCGCTGCGAACAGGATTGCACATCGAAACCTAATTTTTGCAGGCTTTAAATTCTCGTAAAATTAGTTTCGGTCTTTTTTCTAAAATTTTATGTGCAACATCGAAAATCCACACCGGTGCAAGTCAGTCCACACTGCGAGAGGGAAATCAGCGAGAAACCAATAGCAGACGTACCCATGAGATTCCTGTAAGTTTCCTCCAATATTTTTATCTGTGCATTCATATAGTATCTATTTTACATTTATACCTTATATAATTTTGTTCAATAATTCCTATTCGCGCTCTATTTTTCAATTCACTCTGTAATACTTAACCATTACTTGTTCATGTTTGTTGTGTAATAATAAGAGATAGATCGCCTGTTAGGAAAAGAGAACCTATATTGGAATTAGAGGAAAACAATTTTAATCAATTGAGTTTAAATAATTTAGAAATGGCAAATAATCACATTGCCGAATTTTCACAAGCTGCTATCATGATCCCCGAATATTCCGGTGGACAGAAGCATCTTGATTATTTTATTAAACAATGCGAACTTTATATTACTAGTTATAGAAGGCCAGAAGCCGAAACACGCGCAAATCGAATGTTACTAGAATTTATAAAAGCTAAAATCACTGGTAACGCTCGTGACGTGTTAATTAGTTTAGAAAACCATACATGGGAAAATATAAAATTTGCTTTAAAAAATCAGTTTTCAGACCCCCGTTCAGAAAATCTTTTATTTAATGATTTAAATACTAGCTTTATGACTAAATCACAAACTATTCAGGAATATTTTAATTTAATTAAAGAAAAGCTAAAGTTCTTAATTGAACATGTAGATATACAAGATTTAGTTAACGATGTAAAAATTTACAAAAAAAGAATTTTACCAACAAAATGCAGTGGCAGCATTTAAAGCGGGTGTAATAGAACCTTACTTCTCACATTAGATTAGTTAGTGTTAATACTCTTGATTCACTTATGTTAGAATGTAATAGGATAGATAATGAGATTATACAGTCGAATTTCATTAATAGACTGAGAAACAAAAATAATACGAAAACAAATCATAACACACATGTACAACATAGACAGACGTATTCCTAAAAAACCAATATTTCCAACATTTCCCCAAATTTACAACAAACCACAACAAATCACACAACAAAGGCAACCGTTTCCTTCTCAGCCAATTTCTAACATAAGACCCGTTCAAAATTTTAATAGAAATATAAAACACGCTCCAACTCAATTAAGTAGGGGAACGACACCCATGTCAATAAGCAACCAAACTCCCTTAAGAAATAAACGAAGAAACCACTTTTTACCCCAATCTAGGCCCACGTTTCAACATCAAGAACTATATGACCAAGATGACCTACCATTAGATCATTCTGACGAATGCTCTTATGACGACCAACGCTCTGACGAAAATATAGAGCCACTAGAATTTTCTGAACCAACGGAAACTTTTACAGATTACAACACCAATCCAAATCGGGATTTTCACGAAACAGCCTCGGAAAACTAATCTATTTAGATATAAATAATATTGTTAATACCCCTAAATTACCGTTTTTTGTCATACCAAGTCTAAATTTAAAAGTATTGATTGATTCCGGAGCGTCAGATAGTATCATAAACCCAGGACCGGCTTACGAGTTATTTAAAAAATTTATTTATAAGGAACCATTTTCAATGAAATCAGTTAACCAGATAACCCATGGTGAAGACAACGTAAGGTATCCTATTTTACAAGAATTTAATATTAATTACCAATTTCCAATGCGTGTCATGCAATGGCACCATCGATTTGACGCGCTTATAGTCAGCTCATCTTACAAAATTAAAGGGATATATCGATTATAATAAACAAATTTTAACTCTAGGAAATCAAAAAATACCATTTTACCTTGAAATTAATCCACTGAATTTTACACTTTTCAAACAAATTTGCGAAAATTATGTATCAGTCCCTGTAAATATAGAACAAGGCATAGTAGTTTTACCACGTATTGAAGAAACAAATGTTTTAATTTACGAGTCAATAGCTGAAGCAAAAGACGGATATTGTAGAGTGCCCATAATAAAGAAAAATCCAAATTCAAAATTTGTAGAAATACATTTTCAGGAACAAATAGATGTCGATCCATTACAAAATTACTCTGACGAACTACCTAAAATTTCAAAACATTTTAATGTAACAAAAGTTTTAAGAACAGATAATTTAAATACATAAGAATATGAAAAACTTATTAATTTGTGTCGGAAGTATAATTATATTTTGTATCATGAAGACTCAGATCTCTCTTTCACCAATGCAATGAAACAAAATAATAACTAAAGACGATGAAGTTGTTCACACCAAATCATACCGGTACCCTTTTCATTTACGTGAAGAAGTCCAAAACCAAATTCAAAAACTCTTAGACAACAAAATAATTAGACCCTCAATATCACCCTACTCAAGTCCGATATGGATTGCCCCGAAGCGTCAAGACGCTTCTGGAAAAAAGAAATCGCGCTTAGTGGTCGATTACCGTAAACTTAACGAGAAAACGATCGATGACAAGTACCCCTTACCTCGTATCGAAGAAATTTTAGATAATTTAGGACGCTGCTCCTATTTCACGACTCTCGACCTAGCATAAGGATTCCATCAAATTGAAATGGATCCTGGCAGTATCGAAAAAACAGCATTCTCTGTAAATAATGGCCATTACGAATGGGTCCGCATTCCGTTCGGGTTGAAGGGGGCTCCCAGTACATTTTCATGCCTACTGGATTATTATAATATTAAGGGCATATTTATATAAGTTTTGTTCCATATATATGGATGATAAGTACACTTGGAGAACACCCAAATCACCACAACACATATTTCAGAGACCTTACGGTCGTTTCGTTGACAAAGTCAACATCTTCAGATGAAGAAAAATTCTGAAGATGTTGACTTCGACAACGAAACGATCGTAAGGTCTCTGAAATATGTGTTGTAGTGATTTGGGTGTTCTCCAAGTGTACTTATTAGTGCTCATCACAGGTTCCAGTTTTTCACATAGTGAATATATAGATGATATTGTTATCTTCTCGAAATCCCTTCAAGAACACCTTTGTCACGTAAAAAATATATTTGATAAGTTAAAAGAGTGTAATCTAAAAATTCAGTTAGATAAGTCAGAATTTTTGCGTAGAGTTCGAATTTTTAGGCTATCTGGTCACTGTCCGTGGGATCAAACCGAACCCATCAAAAATAACTGCCATTCAGAATTATCCAATACCAAAGACAAGTAAATAAATAAGAGCATTTTTAAGATTAACAGGATATTATAGACGCTTTATTCCAAATTACGCTAAAGTAGTATTCCCCATCGACAAATATTTAAAAAAGGATACCAAGATAAATATTCACGACACGGGGAATACGTTGACGCAACTTAGAGTTGTACTTCAATTGAACTTCATAAAGTTAAATTTATTTACTTGAAGTTACAGTACAACGATATATATATATATATATATATATATATATATATATATATATATATATATATATATATATATATATATATATATATATATTAAAATTTAAATAATATAAAAATTACAATAAAATACATATGAGTAATCTAATACCATTAAGGCTGAATGGCAAAGACTAACTGTTGAATATTAATGTTCGACATATATTTAAAGACTATTAATTGCTGATCAATTTCCCCTCGGTAATGTCGCTGCACTTCAGCCGGACGCTGAGTCGACGGAAAAACCGGTGTAGCGCAACGTACCCATATGTGCTGACAGTAACCTTGGTGTGTGTAGTATACCGGGTGGTGCAACCATAACTCCTCCGGGGCCAGATAGAAAATTTAGGGAAGCTAAATTTTCAAAGTGATATTCTCCAGGGGGATTTCTTCCAGGGGGCATCTTTGTTGTTGTTGGTTGGTGTTGGATCTTGGTTCTTTGGTTGGTTTTCTTAGTCTCCATAAAGCATAGACTGCTATCAGGGCAACAATCACGTACAGCAGGATGGTCCAGATGCTAGTAGACAGGCTTACTTTCGGATGTTGAACTGCATTCAATAATGACCGTTGGTGTTGTAGTTGATGCTTTGTTTTTTGTAATTCATCCAGATCTATTGATTCTAATTTGATTGGGGCTGTATTTACTACCTCTTGTAGCTGAAAGTTGGTAAGCTTCAACTTGGGTAGTTGGATGTGGTAGGTAGATACTATCTCATTGTGAGATGGGGAGAACATTTGCTTATTTACTGTCATTTGACATCCTTCGGGGATTTGAACCAAGTAGCTTCCTTCTAGGTTTGTGGTTTATTGTCGGCTACGGCATCGTTGGTGTGCTGTACTTTCACGGGGGAATACCATTATCCATTTGTTTGCACTTATCTTCTGGCTCTTCATCTGCTGTATGTTGACTGGGTGGTGTTCGCAAGTTTCGTATCTGGTGGTGAACTTGACCAATTGGACTTCACAAGAGCTGCTATTGCTGATCTGATTCATCGTTTGACCTCTGCATAAGTAGTCTCCAGGGTTGACTTATTGGCATAGTGTGTTTTGTAAGTTATAGCTTTCATCGTTAAGGGCTAGGTATTTGGATTGAGGGATGATGACGGTATAATTTTGACTAGGACCTTGTTTCACAGGAAATGCATAAAGGTGATAATAGTTATAATGCTTAGATTCTACTAATGGCATTTCAATAGCAAACACTAAAGTATAATTTTTGTAGTAACACTTAATTATTGACACCTCCTCGTATAAAGCTACATTATTTGCATCAAGCTCATAGGGGAGATTGGTTACAAAACTATCAATTCTTTTAAGGTCTATTAGTAAGTATTCAGGTTCTAATATGGATGGATGCATTGTTTCTAATCTTGAAAAAGTTATTGCGTTAACTAATGTGCTTAAAATGCTTTTAATATTAATGATTTCTGTAATCAATTGTATATACACCATCTGCAGACGCATTATGTGTTCGTTATTAATTTTTTCCTGTTCGAAACCTAAAGTGATCAACTGCAAACGTTCCTCAATTTTGTTTTGGTTTAAAATTACCGAGGATATGGTTTTATCAAATTTTTCTATGGCCTGTTCTGTTAACATGATTTGATTATCAACTATTGTTTTAATTTTGTCTTGATTTGATGTTAATTGAGAAATTGCCGTATCATAACGTTCTGCATCGTCTGCGTCCATGTTGCCTGTTAAGGTCTTTATGATTGTACCTACAGCATTAACTAGTCCTCTTTTATTACGATTATTATTAGAGGGTATAATTTGGTTAAATATTTTTTGTGTCTCCACAATTTGATGGGAAAGGATATTTTGGTAATTTTGTATCTCGTTTCGATAAAGATTAGAATGTGTGGAATTGTGAATAATGTCATGGATATTTTGGGACTGTTTATCTATGGAACGAAACCCATTGAGAAGTGGTGTTAAAGGGATTACTCGAATAATGGTCCATTTGTCTATGGAATTTTGCATTTTGCCCATGTTAATTGATAATAGTCCGGGGTTGTCATTGATCTTGTCTAATGTTATTCTTTGTCCTTGGGTTTGGATAAGGAAGATGGACCTGAAACATTAGGTCGTTTGAGATTTCGTAAATGACGTTTAGACAATTTTTTGTTTTTTCTTAGTCATTATATTTTTGTCAGATATGCTTACAACCTCGTAGGGGCCGTGAAATTTAGGGTTATTCTTGTTTCATTTGTCTACTTTTGTATATACATGTGTTTGATCTCTAAATAAGTCGGTATCATTGGTTCTATTATTAGCGTTAGAAATGGAGCGAAGCTTATTTTTCTCTATTAATTCTTTCACCTTTTCATATAATATTTTTAATTTATTTTTGTGCGATATTAGATAATCTTGTAATAGTTTTTCATGATCATTTATATCGAAAATATCCCTATTAGAGTTGTGTCCAAAGGTTATTTCTAAGGGGGTGTGATTTGTAGATGTATGTATAGTTGAGTTGTATGCCAGAAGGGCGTAGTTCATTAAATATTTTATGGGGTCTTTAGTGTAAGTTTGTCGTAATATTCGAACGTGTTCAATTAGTGTTGAGTGTAGTCTTTCAATGTGACCGTTAGAATTTGGATTTTTAGGTGTAGTAAAATGAATTTTAATTTTGTGAAGCTCTAAAAGATTTTGGATGATTTCCGTTCGAAATTCGGTTCCACTGTCCATAATGATGTGTTCGGGTGTGCCATAGTACGTAAAATACTGTATGAATGCATTAGCCGTTTCTACCGGATTCTTACTACTTATAGGTATTGCTGTCCCTAATTTTGAGAAAGTATCAATGATATTGTTAAGAATACTTGATTTTCTATTATAAAGGTGTCAGCATATATAACCTGAAAGGGTTTACTAGGGGTGTCTGTTAGCATTAAGGGTATATTGGGTGGATTTCTATCGTACTTGGCTCGCTTGCAAATTTTACATTCATTAATATAAGCCGTTATTTTTTCACGCATTTTTTGAAAGTAATACTTGTTGGATATTTGTTTTATAGTTTCTATTATACCTCTATGGTTAGTTTTTCCCTCGTGATAATTTCTAATTACCTCGTTAATCTCTTCATCGTCGGCTAAGGGCAGACGATGCTTGGGGCAACTGATAATAATGGGTGCATTGTTGTTAAATATTTCCACATACACCGAACAGAAATCTTGGTATAATTTTTCTGTTTCGAAATTAAAGTAATACCTTTTGCCTATTGTAGTATATTCCCTTAGAAAATTTATGATTGCTTGTCGATTATCATTTCTCGGGATTTGCACCAAATATTTATTTTGATTGTTAACCTTTAGTTGTTTTACTGGTCTTGGATTATTATGTACGGGAGATATATAATATTGGTTTAGTTGTTTTTCTATAGGAACATCTGATATTTGAATACCTATTTTTGGTTCTACATTTACTTGTGAATGATCACTGTCTCGTAAGTCGTTATTTTGTTCAAGTGTTGTTTTGTCTGTTCGGCTTATAGGCGGAGTAGTATTGCTTGAGGTGTTAGGAATTTCTACTGGAATAAAAGAGAGTTCTGGAGGGCTCATTGGCGGAACACATTCGGGTTCAGTTGGTTGCACAACGTCATCAAAATTTGGGGTGTTGAGCTGCCTTTGTAAATCTTGGAGAGGTCTTTCGTCTTCATCAAAATTATTAGCGATTGATGAAATTTCTGCATCCTCTAAAGCATGAACTTGGATGCGGGACAAGGAGTCTGCGTTGCAGTTTAGAGACCCTTTTTTATAAATTATTTCATAGTCATATTCCTCGAGTTTTAAACGCCAACGTGTTAATTTTGAATTGGGTTCCTTTAGTTGCATAACCCATACTAAAGGCCTGTGGTCAGTATATATATATATATATATATATATATATATATATATATATATATATATATATATATAGAACTTACGACCATAAAGATAGGGGCGGAAATATTTGGTGGCCCAAACAATAGAAAGAAGTTCCCGTTCAATGGTGAAGTATCTCTGCTCTGTTTCATTGAGGGTACGAGAAGCATAACTAATAGGTTTATCATTACCTACTGGCCCTTGAGAAAGGACAGCTCCAAGTGCTACATTGGAAGCATCCGTGGTGAGTATAAAGGGTTTTGTGAAATCAGGGTATTGTAATACGGGGTCATTCATTAATATATTTTTGCATGTTTCGAAAGCTTCTATAAAACTACTATCATGAACTATAGTTGCATTTTTTTTAAGCATCGAGTCAATGGTTTTGTTAATTTACCGAAGTCTTTAATAAATTTTCGGTAGTACCCTACAAGACCTAGAAATCCTTTGATCTCTTTTCTTGTTTTAGGTATGGGGAATTCTCTTACAGCCTTTACTTTATCAGGATTTGGTTTTACGCCTTCGGACGTGATAATGTGCCCGAGGTATGCTACTTCCTTTTTTAAAAATTCACTCTTGTCAAGCTGTATTTTTAAATTAGCCTTTCTTAACCTTTCGAATACATTTGTCAACCTTTCTATGTGTTCTTGCAAAGAAGTACTGAAAATTATGATGTCATCAAGGTAGGTAAAACATTTTTCATTTTGAATACCCCTAAGGATATTATCCATAGCCCTTTGAAAGGTACTAGGCGCTCCCTTCAACCCGAATGGCATACGCCTGTACTCATAGTGTCCCCCTTCAGAGCTGAAGGCAGTTTTTTCTATATCTTCAGGATTCATTTCAATTTGATGATATCCTGAGGCTAAGTCTAAAGTGGTATAATACTGGCTACGACCTAATTTATCCAATATTTCCGAAATATTGGGTAAGGGATACTTATCACCAATAGTTTGTTCATTAAGACGTCTATAGTCTATTAGCATGCGAAATTTTTGTTTGCCACTGGCATCTGATTTTTTGTTAATAATCAGGACAGGGCTATTCCACGGGCTGGAAGATGGCTGAATAATTTTTTGTCTTAACAAGTCGTCAATTTGTCTTTTGACTTCTTGCTTTTGAGCTTCAGGTAATCGATATGGCTTAATAAATACTGGGTTAGGATTAGATAACCTAATATTATGTTTAACTTGATTAGAAAATGATAAGGGGACACCTTCGCAATAAAAGATGTCTCTGTATTCGTAACATAAGTTTTCTATCATGTCTCGTTCTTCGTCATTAGTGTGATCAAGTCTTAATCTGTTTAAGTTTTGAATTTGTAATTTGTCAATTTCATTAGCAGTACCATCTATGTTTTCTAAGTCGATATCTTTGTTATGATGAATGGAATTTAATTCGTTAGTTGAAACAGGTTCTGCATAAATAGCTTTATGTATAATCAGCTGTACGGGATTTTCATTACTATTCACTATAGAGGTTATAGCCTGGCCATTTGAAACTGTCACGATAGATGCAGGAATAATGACACCTGACTCGAGTTTTATATTATTTATTATGCCTATGTTGGAACTACAGTCTATAGGAAGTTTGACTATTGTTTCACATCTCGCAGGCAGTATTATGTTATTTAATTCTTGTGGTTTCGAGTTACATTCGCGATGTATGTCGTCGTCACATGGTAAATACAAAGGAATGCATGTATGCTTCGTTACCAATTTCCTATTATAAAAATCTATTTTAGTTCCCAGTTGTTGGAGAAGGTCAGTACCAATTAACCCATGATATTGATTATTAATGTTAAATACATAGAATTTAAATTTAGCTCTGCCTGTTTTAAATATACTTGGTAGAGGAATTTTTAGAATTTCATTATGAAAACTGGTTTGGTGAACAGATTTAATTTGAAATTTTTCATGCTCTATAAATTTGGAATAAAAATTATGGGCAATATTTTCACATAACAGCGATTTCATCGAACCAGTGTCAAGCATAAGTCGCATTTGAAATGAGGGGTTGATTTCGACCAGTATATAAGGCAATTTAGGGTGGTTTACAGAATTTATATGTACTATATTTTTTTGTTTAGTTCGATAACCTGAATAAAATTTTGTTCGATGTTATCTGTTTGTTCAAAAGCTGTTTCAGGTCTAGTTTCTTCATCGTACGTTTCATGATTCGTTTCGTCAAAGTAACGAGCGTCATCTTCAGGAATTGTATAAGAGTGCGTTTCTGAAGGATAATTTTCATAAGATTCGTCATAAACAGGGTTGTCTGAGTTAAATTCATGTTGAACCTCTTGATGGTATAATTGGGTAGGTGATGACTGTGCATTAGGCCCGTTAGGACCTCTCGGATGAGTATTGAAATTTCTAGATGACGTCTCCATAGGTTCGGGCTGGAAATGTTGTCTAAAATTTGGATTGGGACGTGTATGTATCGAGGAATTTTTTGCAGATACCTCCATAGGTGTTGGCATAGGCCAAATTTCAGACCAAACTATAGAGTTTGGTCTGAAATTTGGATTTGGTCTGAATACGTTTTGTGTCAGCTGTTGTGGGGGCGGATTACGTAAATTTAACGGCTTTCTGTATGTGGGTTGGTTATGGAATTGTCGGGGGTGCGTAAAATGCGGAACGTTATTTCTATTATTTTGCTGATTCTGTATGTATTGAGGTTGTTTATTTGGTACATATGAGTTTTTAAAATTTGTGGATTGATTGTGAAGATATTTCATTTGTTTTTCTCCATATTGAAAATTCTCTTCTTCCAGAACAAGCGACATAGCGTGTTCTAGATTAGTCGGGTTTTGTAGCCTAACTGCTAACCCTATTTGACCACTCAAACCATGTAAATAGGTTTTCAGTGCCACTTTATCGTAAAATTCATTTTTAATTAAACGAAATGCTTCGTTTGCAGTTGTTAGTCTTACTTTTGAAGCTAAAAGACTACGTGAGTCTTGTATTCTCATACCGAATTGGTATGGGGTTTCTCTAGGGTCTGGCTTTAAGAGCAAGAGGTCCCTAGCTAAACAATATTCGTCTCTCTGGTCGCCGAAGTATTGTTGCAATAATTGTTTAATACGAGGCCAATTTGTGGCGTCTTCCCTACTACCTATCAATGTTCTAGCTCTACCTTCTAATTTACTTATTACTATTCTAAGCATCCATTGGTTATTTGGATTGTCATCATTTGTTCTATCAACAAATGAAGTGAGAAAATTTTCACACGCTGAAATAAATAAAGCTAAAGTATGCTGGTCCCCATCGTATGCGGGAATAGCATTAATGTGATAATTTTGTAATTGATTTGCCATAATTTGATTGTTATTTGAGGTTATTGTATTTTCCTCTGTTACTATAAGTTTAGGAGGTGCTCAATTTATTTTTACTTTATTATTAAAATTGTCAACTGTCTCTGTTTCAGAGTCTGACATCAATTTATTAATCAATAATTTAAATTTGGGTAAAATGTTAATTAATATTTCCCGTAATATTTACTTCTAACTTTAATCGATTTTAGATTAAGGTAGGACAAGGAAATTCAAAGGAACAATGAAAGCACTTACGCCAATGTGAAGATGAAGACGATTTCTGTTCTTCTTTGCTTCAGCATCATAAGATACAGCGAATAAGGCAGACAACTTCGTAGGCAGAAGTTCCGTATCAAACCTTATTTTCTCTTATGATCGCTCGCGCACTCACTGTTTTTTAATTGAAAGTTACTTAAATTATTTTTATCAACTTGGACGATGCTGTTCTTCGTTGACTTTGAAGCTGGTTCTGAGTTTTTAACGATAAAAATCGAAGTTCGGACTTTTGCGATTTTGTCAAAAGGGCACTAAACTAATACTAACGACTGCGCCACTTAGAGTTGTACTTCAATTGAACTTCATAAAGTTAAATTTATTTACTTGAAGTTACAGTACAACGATATATATATTAAAATTTAAATAATATAAAAATTACAATAAAATACATATGAGTAATCTAATACCATTAAGGCTGGATGGCAAAGACTAACTGTTGAATATTAATGTTCGACATATATTTATAGACTATTAATTGCTGATCAATTTCCCCTCGGTAATGTCGCTGCACTTCAGCCGGACGCTGAGTCGACGGAAAAGCCGGTGTAGCGCAACGTACCCATATGTGCTGACAGTAACCTTGGTGTGTGTAGTATACCGGGTGGTGCAACCATAACTCGCATTTCAAAAAATAAAAGAATTAATTACAAATTCTCCTGTCCTGACCCACCCCGACTTTTCTAAACAATTTCATTTAACCACTGACGCAAGGAATATAGTTATAGGTGGAGTATTGTCACAAAATAATAAACCAATTGCGTTTTACTCGAGAACACTAAATTCTGCCGAGAGAAATTACTCGACCATTGAAAAAGAGTTATTATCCATAGTAGAAAATACAAAACATTTTAGACCTTATCTCTGTGGACAAAAAATTGTTATAGAAACGGACCACAAACCGCTTGTTTGGCTATTTTCCATTAAGGAACCAAACTCTTGGCTAGTTAAATGGCGACTAAGATTAGATGAATTTAATTACGAGATAAAATACAAGAAAGGCAAAGATAATGTAGTGGCTGATGCCTTATTGCGAATCGAAATTAACGCGATCGAAGACGACTTTGACCTGAAATAATAAATAACGTAGACCCTGACGAAGACAGAGAAAGAGAAATAATTAGCGAACTAGAAAACGACGCAAACAATGCATCTACTAGCACGGCTGACTTACCTGAAAGCAATGATTCACAGACACAACACTCGTCTGCAGAAAATCAAATTTTCAAAATACCTATATCAGAAAATACAGTCAATTATTTTTCCAGACGAATAATTTTAGATTACGGACCAAAATATGAGACACGCAAATTAAAAATATTCAAGTTTGAAACAATACATGTAAAGGTTCAACTCAATTACGAATTAAGACAAATAAATGACTTCTTGAAACAATTTATTGATCCAAAATTCACTTACGGAATTTACTGTAAACATGATAGACTATTCAAATATTTCACTGCTGTTTCTTCAACATTATTTAATAGTTCTGTTAAAATAATAAAATCTAACGAATTTTTACAAGACGTTGAAAAACAAGAAACTCAACAACAAATTATAGACGAATATCACACACGAAACCACAATGGCATTAACGAAACTTATCAACATTTAAAACAAAAATATTTTTGGCCTAATATGAAAAATTATATAAACTCTTTTATTAATAAATGCTCAATTTGCCTTCAGACAAAATACGAAAGAAATCCGTACACACCACCATTTTCAGGTCCCCTTCTAGCTAAACGCCCTTTTGAAGTGATACACATTGACACCTTTAGTTTCGATAATTGCAAATTCCTAACCATCATAGATTTATTCTCCAAATATGCGCAGGCATATTATATAACTGATGGATCCGCAATTACCGTGTTAAATAAACTTCGGCACTATTTTTCCCATCATAATCATCCCCTAAAAATAGTGGCCGACGCTGGCAAAGAATTTTCTAATACCACCCTCAAAGAATACTGTAATTTATTTAATATTAATCGTCACATAACAACCCCCCAAAATCCTAACTCAAATTCACCAGTAGAGCGACTGCACTCAACTCTTGTAGAAAAATTGAGAATTCTTAAATTACAAAACCCACAAGAGAGGTCTGCAACCCTAATGATAACAGCAACCCTAATTTACAACCAGTCTATTCATTCGACAACTGGGTATTCACATTTTACATTACTATACGGCCCCTACGACGACTTACCAACAGTCACACCTGAAACTACCCTTTACGAAGAATACAATAACAATAGGCACAAAGAAATAATGCCTTTCTTCGAAAGTGTATATCAGAAACAACAAGTAAATGGAGACAAAAGAATTTCTAAAGCAAATGCGGACAGACAAACGACACCAGATTTACAAGAAACGACACAACTAGCCATTAGAGTACCAAAAGTAAGACAAACAAATCCTCTTTATAAATTACGATCACATCCTACACAAAAAGAAAACATTGTTACATTTTCTAAACCAAAAGCAAAAGATCACGTTTCTAACATAAAAAGAGTAAAAAGACTTTTTCGTTACAGGACAAAACTACTACTACTACAAACAACGATGACCCTCAACCTGGTCCATCCACTTCAAATAACACCGATAAAAACTAACGGATATTTTAAAGTGTATCTAGGCATAGCAAAAATACTCAAACATTATCATAAATTTTATTTTAATTTTAATATTACCGATATAGAAACATATTAAAAAATTCTAAATTTTTAAACACTGGACAAATGTCTGCAACTAACGAACGATATTTACTAATTTTAGATGACCATTTGTCACGATTAAGTAATGAACTACAAAAAATATCAATGCACAGAACTAACGCGGATTAATAAACGGAGCAGGCTCTTTAATTAAAATGATAACAGGAAATCTCGACCAAGAAGACTTAAAAGAAATCAATAAAAATTTAGATAACCTTTTCCAAAATCAAGAAGATATAATTACCCAAATTGATAATTTAAATTCATTAGTAGATAGTCCGACACCTGGGCTCACCCCCTCCACTTTTTTCTGCGCGTGCGCGATGACGTCATCATGCGCATGCGCTGTCGGGTGACAGTTGACAGCTGACCTGTCAGTTTTGGCAGGTGTCAATGTCAGCTGACCTGTCAGTTGTCATCTGTCAGACCTGTCAGATGTCAGATCTGACCTGTCAGATGACGTCACAAGCGTTCCAAGATGGCTGACCTGTCATAGACAGCCGCAACCCGGGTCTCTATGGAAGTGTCTGATGACGTCAGACAGTTCCAAGATGGCAACCCCAGTCACAAGTCAGGTTAAGGTATTAACTGTCTTATGTCTGACCTGAGATGACGTCACAAGCGTTCCAAGATGGCCACCTCTGTCCATAGATAGCTGCAATTCGGGTTAGGTATTAACTGTCTTATGTCTGACCTGTCATGATGTTCCATAGATATCTACAAGTCGGGTTAGGTCTCCATGTGTGTGTTTGTCTAATTGTTTATTAAGGTTATGTATGTGTTGTATGACAGAAGCATGCTTATTACCAATCAGCTGATTGTTTATTCAGGTTATGTTCACACACACACGTGTTGATTACCAATCATTTCATTATTTATTAAGGTTATGTTTGTATTTGTTATGTCGTCAACGTGTTATCTGTTTGTTTATTAAGGTTATGTATGTATTTGTTTATTAAGGTTATGTTCGTATACATGTTGATTACCAGTCATCTGATTGTTTGTTGAGGTTATGTTTGTATTTGTTATTTGAATGCAAACAGACATAATACAAGAGTGTACTTACATACAACAAGAGACGTCATCCTTGTTTCACAGCTTAACACACACTACTGAACAGGGGTGTCTTCTGTGTTCAGGAAACAGACAGACAGACAACTGATTGCCATTGTTGGAGCTTGTATATGCTGTTTGAAAGGATATAATATACGTAGGTCATGACAGCTCGAAGTCTTAGCTTAGAGTGACTGATGCATGTGTATTTGAAAGAAAAGCATTCGCCTGAAATTAGATTTGAACCCACGAACCTCGAATCGGCCATAGACAGCTTTCTCAGATATATACTATCACTAAACCAATAGCTCCACAGACGCACACGATAAAAGTTTGTTCGCAGTTGTATATATAAAACAAAAACCTGTTGTTGTTTACATATGAGGTTATGTTCGTATACATGTTGATTACCAATCATCTGATTGTTTAGTAAGGTTATGTTTGTATTTGTTATTTGAATGCAAACATACATAATACAAGAGTGTACTTACATACAGCAAGAGACGTCATCCTTGTTTCACAGCTTAACACACACTGAACAAGTGTCTCTCTTGTATTGAGGAAACAAACTGATGTAAGAGAGGGGTCTTACAAAGGATAAACAACGTTTTACAGTTGTTAACCTTGATCCTGTTTGAGCTTGTCTGTGTATCTGTTTAATATACGCAAGAGAGAGGCCCTCTTAGAGGAAAACAACGTGTTAGCTGATGACCTTGGTGAATGTTATCTTGTGTTATATCTGTTGGATGACATCCCATGCAGTTGTGTTTGAGCTTGTCTAGAATACAGACATAACCGAAAGGATGACATCATCACATTATTTGTGTTTGTAGAAAAGGCCCCTGCTCACATCTTAAATCGTTCCTATTTCCCATAAGATTCTATGTATTTTAGCCTAATATATAGCTTTTGACACGGTTTCCCATAAGAAACAACGTATTTGTAGACACACACACATTTAGTAAGGTTTCTGTGAAAACAAATATAGTTTTAAAAACGGTTATTGTGGCAGCATATAAAGTGGCTACACACACTCTTAAGCTCATTCACAATTCGGTTGTCGTTGAGAAAAGACGTGCTTCAGTTTGCTCTACCCAAATCTGTTTCAAAATGGCTACATTAAGTGATGTGTGTTACCAGCAAATTAAAGACAACTTCTGGTATGGTCTATTTGGAGACTTTCAACTTATTATCGATAAAAACACTGGATATTTCAATGCCACAAAATTGTGTAAGAGTGGTGAGAAAAGATTCAGACATTGGTTGGAAAATAAAAAAACTAAAGAGTTGATTGCCTATTACAACAGTCGACTGAAGGAACAGTTGGGGTATCAGCATGACGACATGTCGAATGTTTCAACCGAGGGAGCCCACTTAGAGTTATCGCCAGGGAGCCGGACTACTGGCCCCCTAAAACCGGAAGCAACAACTCAAGTAATACCAACAACAGCTACATATGTGGTGGACTTTGGTGGGAGACAGGCTGAAAACAACTTGATATCTGGTACATATGTGTGCAAAGATTTGATAGTAAATTTGGCTTGTTGGATATCCAATCAGTTCTATGACAAATGCAACCAAATTATTTTTGATTTTTTCCTAAACGAGTTTGATCAGAAATACAGGGACAACCTAGATGCGATTGAAGTAAAATTAATGGAGATAAATGATGAGGTGCAGCGTATGCGAGAAACAAATGCTAAAGTCACAGAATATCTTGAAGATATATCCCCAAAGCCAAGTAACCTGGGAAAAATAAGTGTGTTTGGTTTACTTGCAAGAAACGAGAAAGACGCCCCCTATCCATATCATGCCGTAAGAACACAAAAGAAAAGTTTCCCCAGGGCTGTGAGGAACTTTAAAAATAAACACCCCGACGCCCAAGTGATCCTAAACAAGCTGTACGATCCAAATTCAGTAAATCTCTTTAACAGAATAAAGACTGAAGTGAAATACCTTACAGCACATAGAAACAACCTACGTATAGCAGATGTACCACAAGATAAATTTGTCCAGGATATTATTGCTTTACGACATACTTTTTAATTGTATTACAAAATAAAAACACAGTAATTTTAACAAAGACTTTTATTTGATTCTACGTACAAGTATGTAAACTCTTTGTTGGAATACATTTATAGAATTATTAACATTAGATGGTTCAGCGTTGCGTTGGTGCTGTTGTTGTTGTCGTTGGTGTCTCTTCATGGCTGTGGGCTTACTAGGTGATAACACTAGCTTCTTTTAGTTCTTCCAAGATTGACTGAATTTCGTTGTTATGAGCATTATTACCTGCAACTTGGGAAGCCACTAAAAGTCTAAGTCTGTCAACCAACTCGTTTATGTCATTCCAATACACATAGGCTATTTGTTTGTTATTTTGTATCATATAGTTGTTGGTGCTGATGTTGTTGTTAGGGCTCATGCCGTTGCTATCGCTGCTCTTATCACTCTGAGTTTTAAGTTCAGTCTTTTGTTTTTTGTTAAGATGTCTGACGTTGCTGTCGTCATCGTCTTCCTCGTAGGTGTAACCAAAACCTTGAGGAGTTGAGGATCTACGACCTCGTGGATTTATCACTGGTTTTATTAGAGTCAGATACTTTTCAGAGGAACAACCCTTGGTTCGTGCGTTAGGATCATAGTTCATTTTATGCACACTAGTTGCTTCTAGAATATCTCTATAGTGTTGAAGATCGTCATAAGTATACCCCCGGGGTCTTTTCATAAATAACAATTCTAGCAAACCTTGTGTTTGCGGGTATCTCATTTGGCCCAGTTGAATCTCAGCATCAGTAAAGTCTAAGTGTTTGTTACCAAGACTCCAGCTACCGGTATCTTTAGCGTAGCGGGCACCATACGTTTGATCAATGGTACCGAGCCTTGGTGGTTCAGTAAAATACTTGTCTACATAATATCGAACTCGGTCAGGATATTGCTCCAAAAATTCTTGATATGCAGGGTTGGATGTGACAGTTTGTAGGTCTGCCTCAAGCTCTTCTAATGTTGGGATATCCTCATCGGAACTTGTCTCCTCAGCCTCTTCCCTTGGTTCAGCTTCAAAAACTTCATGGTCTTTCAGGAACTCTACTTGGGGTTTCGTTTCTGGTATATCGACTTCATCTTTGATTTGTTCAGCCTTTGGTGGTTGCGGCTGCTGCTACTGCTGCTGCAGTGCTGCTGTGTTTTTAGATATTTCACTTAGGGGCTCAACAAGTGGTTTATATAAACGTTGCAGAGCATCATCATTCTCGGCTCTGTTAAGTTTAAGCATTAAATGTTTTTTTCGAATATTGTCAGCAAGTTGTAAAATCCTTTTCTTAACTTTTCGCTCTTCCTTACCCAACACTTCCATTTTGCTACAACTGGTCGGTGTTACCAGCCGGTCTAATCATTTGTTTGAGCGATACAGGTTGTGTGGTGGTTTAACATATACTGACTCAGTCATGGTACATGTCTTCTTATTTATCACGATGTCCGGCTGTCTTGTTAGACAGCTGTTAGACAGCTGTGTTAGACAGCTGTGTTAGACAGCTGTGTTAGACAGCTGTGTTAGACAGCTGTGTTAGACAGCTGTGTGTTAGACAGCTGTGTGTTAGACAGCTGTGTGTTAGACAGCTGTGTTAGACAGCTGTGTGTTAGACAGCTGTGTGTTAGACAGCTGTGTGTTAGACAGCTGTGTGTTAGACAGCTGTGTGTTAGACAGCTGTATGACAGCTGTGTGTTAGACAGCTGTGTGTTAGACAGCTGTGTGTTAGACAGCTGTGTGTTAGACAGCTGTATGACAGCTGTATGACATCTGTATGACAGCTGTATGACAGCTGTGTTAGACAGCTGTATGACAGCTGTATGACAACTGTTAGACAGCTGTGTTAGACAGCTGTATGACAGCTGTATGACAGCTGTGTTAGACAGCTGTGTTAGACAGCTGTATGACAGCTGTATGACAGCTGTGTTAGACAGCTGTGTTAGACAGCTGTATGACAGCTGTATGACAGCTGTGTTAGACAGCTGTGTTAGACAGCTGTGTTAGACAGCTGTGTTAGACAGCTGTGTTAGACAGCTGTGTTAGACAGCTGTATGACAGCTGTATGACAGCTGTGTTAGACAGCTGTGTTAGACAGCTGTGTTAGACAGCTGTATGACAGCTGTGTTAGACAGCTGACTGCCCTGTCTATCATTGTTGTGTTAGAATAATATATATCTATCGAATCCTTTTCTATATCGGCCTTTGTGTACATCGTTTTCCTTCACAACCACCAACACACCATACTTATTATCTTTCCAGCATTGGTGGCAGATAGTTTTAAATTGTTTAAAGTCCATATCGGTGGTCACATGATCGTCGTACACGTGTTTTAAATTGGTTTCATCTTGCTTGAATAACACAATAACATTGGTGTTGTCACGTACCAGATGTTTGGGTATTCGTGTATATGTTTGACAGAGATAGAATGAATCAATATTCTTATGTCTGCCCATACTGAAGTATGCTCTTATTTTATCTTGTTTGTCACAAGCTACATCATCAAATATAAACACAGAGTTGTCCTTGGCATCTTCCGGATCTAATATTTCATCGTTTTCTCTATAAGGATAGTAACCAACACCTTTTGTTGCATTCATCACCTCCTTTAACATCTTGTATTTCGGTTGATACAGAGACTTTGAATACACATACACGTTATCAAATTTTAAACCGTTTGCTTCAAACAACAAACTCAGCATGACATTAGTTTTACCACAACCACTCGGACCACATATGATACAGCGAACGGTGTTTGGAAAGAGAGGACCATGCCTCAGTTGTTGTTGAGCTGTGCCCGTAACAACATCGTCTATATTTGTAATGGGTAAGGCAGAAGCGTGTTTGCTGGTACGCATCTTAACTTAAACTAAACTATATTTTATTTGGGTGTGTATATACATGAATGCAAGTGAGACACCCAGTCAGTATGCATGTTGGTGTCACAGAGTGAGGGTTGTTATTAACAAAGACATATACAGGTTTTGCTGAAACGTTGCGGGCGTTACAAACACCATGAAAGTTAACAGAAAACTTGATGAGGGGCTTTATCTAATCAACTCGAAGCCAAAGAAGAAGGTTCCCTTTAAAAACATACTAAGTCTGATTGAGGAAGTTATAAAAGATAGAAACCTTATTCCAACAGAGAACGCCGTGTTTGATATAGCTCATACAATCGTTACAAACATTGGTGGACGTAAGAATGTGCAGAAACCTCGAGTTATTCCAATACCCAAAAGCGGAGGCTTCCTTCCGCTGTTGCCTCTGATATTTGGTGGGCTGTCAGCACTAGGAGCTCTGGGTGGTGGTGCTGCAGGTATTGCCAAAGCCGTGAACGATGCCATGTCTGCGAAACAGAAACTGGAGGAGGAAGAACGGCATAACAAAACAATGGAAGCCATCGCGATGGGTAGGAGAGGGAGTGGCTTGAAATTTAAGCCAAAATGCAAGAGACTGGGCAAAGGCATGTATCTCAAGAAACAGCGCTCCGGTTATGGGTTGTATCTGCAAAAACCATTGCAATAAAAGACTCAAACAGTAGCCTGTGTGTATCAGTCATGGCGCACACCTTCGTGTTGAAAGACCGCAGCTCCCATCTGTCGTCAGACTACCATCCACCAATTGTTTTGGATGGTAATTATGCTGTTGCCTTGATAGGCTTTCACACCTACAACAACATACCCAACATCTATGAAGGTAAAAACAAATTTCATGTAAAAGAAGGAACCGGTTGGCGAACCATCACGATACCCACCGGTGCTTATGAAATAACACACTTGGAAGAGTTACTTCAAAATGAACTTGTTGGTGCTACAGCAACACACGAACAAAAGCAACAGGCTCTGATTCTGAGACCTAATCCGAACACCATCAAATGTAGACTAAAGTGTTATACAAATGTCAGTTTTGAATTTGATGGTTCGATTGGGCGAATGTTGGGCTTTTCAAAACAAGTTCTTCAGCCGGACACCTTTTATGAATCTGATTTACCTGTTGAAATAGTGGATGTTAGACAGATTCGCATAGAAACCAATATTGTGTCTGGTTCCTATTATAACGGACAACCCTCACATACGCTGTATGAGTTTGCTCCGATGGTTGATCCTGGCTACGCAATCGACATAGAACCTAAAAATTTAATTTACTTGCCGGTGAACAAGCAAGAGATTTCCAATATAAGCATCGACATCGTCGACCAAGATTCAGTTCCTGTCAACTTTCAAGGTGAAGAGGTGTCTGTTCGCTTGAAACTTATAAAAGTTGCTTAGTATGTTGGTCTTTAAGGATATAAAAGCAAGTGCATCTACCACAACAAATTCAGTCGAGTCAGACACGTCAAAGGGTACGCTTCGTCCCGATAATATTGAGTTCCTGAAAAGCCTGGGTTATCATGTCGTCAAAACTAGAAATATTCAAAGACCCCGTGTTTGATGATGCCATCGATCGAGAAGAGCTGCGCTCTTACTATTCACCAACTAAATCGTTTGGTAACAGCGATGAAATTGAAATAGCCATCAACCAACAAGATGCGTTCGTATGTCTGGCCGAGTCAGCTCTAATAATCGAAGGTGCTCTGGAACCTGTAGCAATCCAAAATGCCACTGGTGCTTGTTATGTGTCAAATAATGGAGGAGCAGCTCTGTTTGAATCAATGACCTATGAGTTAAATAACAAGGAAGTGGAACGAGTGCGAGACCCCTACACAACAACACTCATCAAAAGTCTGCTATCGTTCAGTAAGAATGAAGCCCAATCTCTTAGCAACGCCGGTCTGAATGTGTCGTCGGAGCACATCACCTTAAATGATAACAAGTTTCACATGCTCATACCTGTTTGGTTCCTCTTCAGTTTCTTTCATCATTTCAAAGGAGTTCTCTGTGGCAAACATACTTTCCGCTTTACAAGAAGTCGAAACGATTCCAACGGCTATTACAGCACAGGTACGGCACGAGCAAAAATTACCGTAACCAATATGTTTTTAAAGGTAAAACATGTATTTCCCAATGATAAAATGAAATTGGAACTGATGGATAAAATAGCAAAAGACACATCTATATTTCTCGCATACCGCAAATGGGACATATATGAGTTACCAGCACTCAGAGATATCAACAGAGATGTGTGGGCTGTTAAAACTGCAACCAACTTGGAAAGACCTCGATATGTGATTATAGCATTTCAAACAGATCGTAAGGATAACGTGAAGAAGAGGCCAGACTATTTCGATAACATTGGTATGTTGGACCTCCAAGTGTTTCTAAATTCAGAATGCTACCCTTATGAATCTATGAATATGGATTTTGAGAAATCGAAATATGCAGAAGCCTATAGCATGTATACAGATTTTCAAAAAAGCTTCTGTTATAAAAACATGTCGGAGCCTATCTTGAATTATGACGAGTTTAAAGACCGAGCTCTATTTGTGATTGACTGTCAGCACCAGAACGAGCCAATCAAGTCTTCAACGGTGGACATTAAGGTGGAGTTTATGAGTCACGCCAACTTCCCTAAAAATACGCGTGTTTATTGTTTGGTTATTCATGACTGTATTGGAATATAAACCTCTAACGGGCATCGTTAGAGCCATTATGTAATAATAGTATGTTATTTATGTATCAATATGTACAACTTAATTAATCCTAATAAATTTTTATTGTATGTAAATCAGTTGTTTTATTTTTATTTTGTTGCTTTTTGATTAACCCCTTTCTGTCTGTCAGTCTAAGCAAAGACTTCGAGCTGTCATGACGTGTGTTATATGCTTTCAAACAACGTGTACAAGCTCAACCAAAAGACCAAATTCATACACACCTGTTTAGTAGGTGTTAAGCTGTGAAACAAGTATGACGTCTCTTGCTGTATGTAAGTACACTCTTATATTATTTACCAATATGTTTGCATTCAAACAATACTTATAAAACAATCCTCGTATATCAAAGTTTAGTTTTCATGTTTTAAATCGAGTTTTGTTACTTGTGTTTTTTGATCACTCCCTATATAAAATAAATTTAGATTCACTGTGATATAAAACACTCAGATAAAACAAACGCCTACGTAAAACCAGGTCTCAGTTTTATTACCCAAACAGGTTGATTAGCATATCTATATGTAAATACGTTTTGTTATTGATTTAATAGTTTACTTCAAAACGTTTTGTTTTTAGAATTTGATATTAGATATGTTAATTGGAACGTGTTTAAATGTCTTTTACTATAAATATATATATGCCATTGTTTTTAAAATTACCGTACCTATTAGGTTACAATTGAAATGTAATAGAGATACCCGCTCACACACACTCATCAGCCTGATAAACACGTTTTTAAATTATCATATGTAACAGGTTTTTGTTTTATATATACAACCGTAAACAAACTTTCACCGTGTGTCTGCATAGCATGATTGGTTTAGGGACGGTACATATCTTAGTAAGCTGTATGGTCGGGGGTTCAAATCTAATTCAAATCTAATTTCAGGCGAATGCTTTTCTTTCAAATATCATATTTCAAATTACCCCAATATATCTTCCTCATATATGTATGTATGTGCTAAACCGAATGACTGTGTCCAACAGACCTCTCCCCTCGAGCAAGGGAATATTCTCCCACTCTACCAATTTACAAATAGAATGTTCCCTTGCTCGAAGAGTCAGATCTCTGGACATAACAGACACAAATTTTCGAATAAATTCAAATTTCCCGCCAAAAACGAAATACCCTAACAACTTCAATACAACACCTCTTACCAACACAATAAACAACAGACAGCTGTGTGTGTGTGTGTGTGCGTGTGTGTGTGTGTGTGTACGAACATAACCTTAATAAACAAATACATACATAACCTTAATAAACAAACAGATAACACGTTGACGACATAACAAATACAAACATAACCTTAATAAACAATCAAATGATTGGTAATCAACACATGTTTGTGTGAACATAACCTGAATAAACAATCAGCTGATTGGTAATAAGCATATCATACGAACATAACCTTAATAAACAAATACAAACATAACCTTAATAAACAATCAGACAGCTGGTATTCAACAAACACACACATGGAGACCTAACCTGACTTGTAGATATCTATGGAACATCTGACGTCATCTGACATAAGACAGTTCTATAGAAACCTAACCTGGGGCTATCTATGGACAGAGGCGGCCATCTTGGAACATCTCAGGTCAGACATAAGAGACAGTTAATACCTAACCTGACTTGTGACTGGGGGGTTGCCATCTTGGAACTGTCTGACGTCATCAGACACTTCCATAGAGACCCGGGTTGCGGCTGTCTATGACAGGTCAGCCATCTTGGAACGCTTGTGACGTCATCTGACAGGTCAGATCTGACATCTGACAGGTCTGACAGATGACAACTGACAGGTCAGCTGACATTGACACCTGCCAAAACTGACAGGTCAGCTGTCAACTGTCACCCGACAGCGCATGCACATGATGACGTCATCGCGCATGCGCAGAAAAAAAGTGGAGGGGGTGAGCCCAGGTGTCGGACTATCTACTTTCATTTGCTAATATAATCACACAAAGGTACGAAAAGGACCAAAAAATTATTAATCAAAATCTAGATCATATGTATCAGACGTTTTCCACTTTAGATAGCGAAAGAGAATTGTCGAGTAAAATTCATTTCCAAATTCACGTAGCTGTTAAATTACTCCATAATATAGAGATAATTCAAAGAACTATTTCTTTAAGTTTTAACGAAATTACTAATATAGAGCTCTTTACCACTAGTGATCTGTTAAATATTATTGATCACTTAAAGTTAAGTCATGACAGAAATGAATTGATCGACTTTGACAAAAATCATGTTTTTAAAGTTGTAGAATTTACCAAATTTCATATATTATCGGTTAAGGATACGATTGTATGCCTTTTAAAAGTTCCTATCCTACATCCCAATACTGGTTCTTATTTTCGTGTTTATCCCATACCACAAAATTATATTCTCCTGGTACCACCCAGCTCATACTATTTAGAAACACCCTCTTCAAACTTATGGACCCAAGAGAAGTGCCTCTCTATAGAAGACGTGGTTATATGCAATAATCGCTTACGATAAGAACATTGTCAGCTTGACACCTTACAAAATTGCACTTCTGTCAAAGTAATGAACCCCTACGAAATATCAACTCAGCTGCAGAATGGTCAGATCTTAATATCCACTAGCTCAGCAACCACTATTGTCGAAAATTGCGAAACATCGTTAGAACGAAAAATCTTCCAGGGAAAAGGTCTAGTAACATCCCTCAATTCCTGCAAAGTCAAGATCAATGAGGAAATGTATGAAGACGTTGCTACCAATTTGACGATACAACCCATAGAAGTCGAAGAATTGCAACCGCCACCTCAACATCATATCCATTTTAAGCCAATTCATTTAAAAGAAAACAAAAAGATAAAAGAAGCATTGTCTCAAATACAACAGCATCCATTTCATCTCCGACCGTCCATGCAGTATTCCCACTTAGGCATTACCATTGGTATATCCATCGCTGTTACCATTGTACTTCTGTTTCTTTTAAGACGAAAAATTCAGAGCATCCTATACAAGTCCAACAGGAAAACGCAAACAGAAGAAGTGTCCGAACACGAGGACGTGTTACAGATTTAAGGGTGGAGGAGTTACATCCCTGTATATTCTCAACATCATACAAAATACGGCGAACCCGGAAACCATGCATCATCAGTTTAGTGACTTGTGCAAGAGTGCTGATGCAGACGTTTGCATTTATGCTAATTCTGTAGAACATTATTTCAATCAATCGCTGTAACTCTAGTTGTTCACATGTTGTTTTGAATCACATATTTTTATAATAAATTTTAAGACTGTAATAATTGTACCACTTAAATAAATAAATTAATTTTTTCGGACAATCGCTACGAAAAAACCTAATTATATATATTTTGATATGGTTTATAAGGGAGGAAAATGAAATACGCACAGGTATACACGTAGACTTACACAATTATACACGTAAAATCAACAAAAAATTATATAAATACACTCATACGAACTACACAGACACAATGACTTGAGGAAAACATACTGGTTGGTATATTAGAAAGCCTAGTAAAAATTTAAAAAAGAAATCTTATTAACCCAAGTATGTATACCAAAATATAAGGAAACATTGATGCTACATCAAAAAATAAAATTAACACTCATTTACCTACGTAAATGAGTGTTAATTTTTAAGGAATCAAGTGTATATTATAAGGTGCCCATTTAACAAGACTTGATAAGAACGAAAGTGAAATAATGTTGATAATAGTGCATAAGTTAGTTCTGACAGTTGTCAATTTTAGGTTATGGTGATTTGATGTTCCATAGAATAAGAGATAGATGTAAGAAATGTTAAACATATGATTAGTTGGAAACTGTCAAACAGACAGTGTTTTAGGTTAAGAAAATATGCCAAATAAACAAAACCTAGACAAAATGCTTTTCACATATCTTAAGAGATAAGTAATGGAAAAGCATTGTTGAGGGGACAACAAGCAATGAAAGAAATTTTAAAAGAGGGCTAGAGATGAAACTCTGGCAACAGTTTTTTGTTCACGAAAAATAATAAACAACAACTTTGGGAGATTTTGGAGAAGCGGCAGCAGAAAAAGTTTTTTAGCGTAAATTTAGTATAAAAGTAGGATTTTCAAGAAAACAAAGTTAACAAGGATAGAAGTTAACCAGTTCATGAGACCCACATGCAGTAACAGTAAGTGTTGTATAAAATTATAAACACCATACTTACTTTGTCGAGTTAAATTCATCCAGTCTGTGGTAAATAATAGAGAAACCATAAGGCCACATCAATATTAGCAAACAAAAACGTAATAGGACACACTTTTAACGAACGCATCATACAATCAACAAAGACAATCTGCATATTTAGAACAAGTTTCATACAAACTAGAAGTCAGCAGGGTAGGTGACCCACCAAACACCATAACAGTGGTAGTTGCATATGCTTGAGCACTATATGTCGAAGATTTATAAAATTACGTAATTTGGGAAAACAGTTTTCAGTTGTAAAAAGGTGCGGCAGACCTCTTAACTTTAATTAAAATTTTCAATAATCAATTGATCCAAATATGGAAAAAAACATTGGCCTAATAAGGTATGGGGATTAATACAGTTTAAGGTAAACAAGTTTGTAACTAATTAGCGATATTATAAGGATATTTTTGTCAATTTTGTTTAAATTTCGATAAAGTTATATGTTCTGTTAGAAAAAATAGAAAAATTAGGGTTTTATTTGGTTATTTAGTATACATACGAGGGCAGAGTATAAAAAAGGAAAAAAGAAACAAGGTTCAATACATTTAATATCAATATTCAAAGTTATATATATAAAAGAAAGGGACCTGAACCTACTAAAAATCCTTCAGATAAGTGTCATTTTGCTCATTTTATTAACTAACAGCTAGCCGAGGCAAGGAAGAAGAAGGAAAGGAACAGGTAAATATACCAATATAAATAAATTGTAAGTTTTCCTTGGTGTATTAACCACTAGAAATAATACGAATATCATACATTTTCATAAATTTATTTACAAAACACAAAATTACAGATTATAAAACATGTATTTACATAAAAAGCTTTTATTACGTTTCTTACCAACTGACACCCATAAACTTGGGGTAGTAAGGTAAAATTTATTTAAAATTTATAAAAGAAAGTCGCCTCTACGAGGGACTTAAATTAAAGCAAAAAATTATACAACAAATAGCAAAAACATAAATAATTGATATTTCCTCATAAGTACAATAAATAAAATAATCTTTTACTGTAAATACAGTAAAACGGCTATTTAAACTCTTATTAAAACAATTTTTTAACTAAATTGGCATCCAGTCGTGGGGCAGTAATAGTAATTTAAATAATAACTAAAAACTATATATATATATATATATATATATATATATATATATATATATATATATATATATATATATATATATATATATACATACACATAATGAGATACATAATTTGGTTAAGGTTTCGAAACTTATGTTAACGCAG
Source organism: Tillus elongatus (assembly GCA_964006375.1). Lineage (NCBI taxonomy): Eukaryota > Metazoa > Arthropoda > Insecta > Coleoptera > Cleridae > Tillus > Tillus elongatus. The sequence goes on along the minus strand of OZ023266.1, from coordinate 104,982,289 downwards.
ACGTCGAACGGAAGTTTAAGTATGGAGTAAAACAGTGAGTTGTGGTATGGAAGTAAAAATATAAAGAGGGAGACGACGAATTTGCATTAAAACAGTTATTGTTGGAGACACAAGAACCAGCTTTTATAGACGAACGTGATTCTGAAGGTGAAGAATATGAAAGAGGACATATAGTTGAATTGTGCGATGTATATTTAGCTGATTATTGCTCCACACATTTCTTTGCTGTAGCACTTGTTCGATACCACCCACCTGATTTAAGCAATACGGTCCTCAAGTATTGGCCAGAAGAAGAGAAAAATCAATACAGATGGTATTACGATGGAGAAACAACCACAGGTATTTAGTTTACACAGAAAGCTGTGGTATGAAGGTAAAACTGGAATATATAGTAATAAGCAAAACAAATCTACATTAAGATTGCTAGTGTTAAAGATACAAAAACAAGCTTTCATAGATGGACGTCAATCTGAAGATGAACTGATCTGAAGGTAGACATATAGTTGAATTGTTTGACTTATTGGCTGCTGCTCCACACATTTATTTGCTGTGGTACTTGTTAGATACCACTCAGGAGCTCATTTAAGCAAACCATTTTAAAATATTTACCTGAAAAAGGAAAAAATCAACACAAAAGTTATTATGATGAAGAGATCACCACAATCACAATGGAAATAGAAATTGAACCACCCACTGAGGAAGAAATTAAACATGAAACACTCGAAATGATGAGAGAGGAGTTTGATAAAGAATTCGAGTTTTAAAGCTACGATGATCTCCACACATTTTGAGACCATCTAGATTATATGTTAAAATGACATTATAAATCTGATATGAAGTAACTAAATCCATTAATTTTCCCACGCGAAAACTTTACAGAACAGATGTTACTGATATGTTATATAGCATTTGCGGAGAAAATTTTGACAGTCTTCCAACCAATGCTGATGGAGATTGATATGAGAAAGAAGATTGTGTCGATGTAGAAAAGTTTGTAGAAGTCTCATATTGAGGAATATGGAGTGTAGTGCGAAAGATTATAAGGTGTTTAGTGATCGCAATAGATTTTTAAGCTGTGTGGGGACAAAACCCAATAGAGGAGTTATTGAAGCATCTTATGTAAAATCTATATTATATCTGCTGCTCAAAAAGCAACTGCTCATCTGCCTGCTGCGGTAGATATAGCATTTGTTGCGGGGATAACACCACAAGTGAGCACCCAATTTAAATTCCCACCTGTTACTCAAGAGGATGTCCTAAACGCAATAAATACCCTCAAATCATCTAGCTCTGCAGGGCCGGACGAGGTATCAAGCATGTTGCTTAAGCGCTGCAGGTTTGTTGTTTCTTTACCACTGTCACATATATATAACATTTCATTATCCAGAGGTATCGTACCATCAAAAATGAAAGAAGCATACACAAAACCGACATATAAAAAGGGTGATCCCGCGGATTATTCAAGCTACAGACAAATCAGCCTAACACCAACTTTCGCAAAAACCCTCGAAAAAATAGTCAATAACAAGCTGACAACCTATCTTGCTGATAATAAACTTCTTTCGCCATATCAACATGGCTTTCGGCAAGCACGAAGCACTGAAACTGCAATTGTTGAGCTTGTGGAGCAAATTGTCGAACACATTGACAAAAAAGAGGTAGCGCTGGGAGTTTTTGTGGACTTTTCCAAAGCCTTCGACTGTGTGAATCATGAGATCCTTATATGTTCACTGTGTAGGTATGGAGTGACGGGCACCGCACTGGACTGGTTCAGAAGCTATCTTTCAGACAGAACACAAATAGTTGTAATATCTAACTCTACCAACACTGACTTATCTAGGACTTTTGAAGTAACGGTTGGGGTGCCGCAAGGAACAGTTCTTGGACCTACGCTGTACATTATCTATGCCAACAGCCTACTTCAGTACATCACGCACCAATCTGAAAACAACATCAATCCAGATAACAAAAGAACGGTCGCCTCCTATGCCGATGATACCAACTTTTTGATAGGTGGACATAGTGTTGAGCACATTATGGCTGATTCTGACAAAACCCTCAAAAGTCTAACCAATTGGGTCGATAAAAACAAGCTTGCACTTAACAAGGATAAAACAGCTTGCGTGTTTTTTAAATCTTCAAAATCAAAAAAAGGTACTGTACAAAGCGTAGAACTTGATGGCCAAACTGTAACCTTGCAGCCATCTACAAAACTACTAGGACTTCATATCGATAGTGAGTTAAAATGGAATGTTCACATCGATGAACTTTGCTCGCGAATCTCATCCGTTACATATGCAATAAGAACACTTACCCAAAGATGCAGTACCTTTACTGTGTTGTCACTGTATTATGCGTGTTTCTACTCACAACTAAGGTTTGGTATTACGCACTGGGGATTAGCAAGTGAAGTAAACCGAGTTTTTAAACAACAAAAGCAAGTGATGAGGATCATATTCAATATCCCTGATAGACACACTTGCAGAAACACTTTTAAAGAACAGGGTATCCTTACACTCCCCAGCATATACATCATGGAAGTGCTAACCCATGTTTTTCAAAACAAAACCAAATACACACGCAATGCAGTGGAACATGGATATACCACAAGAGGTAGAAATAACCTGCAAACTGACAAACATCGCACAGCTCTGTACCAAAAATCACTGTTTTACAATGGCTGCAAGTTGTATAATGCGTTGCCGGAAGATGTACGGAATGTTGACACTTTACCAGCTTTAAAAAAAAAGTGAAAACGATTCTTATAAACAAGACGTGCTACTCGGTGGATGAGTTTTACACATAAACTACCATTAACTATCTTCTGTTTTTAAATTCTTATAATATGAACACTTTGTTTGTAGTGTAGTTGCCATAGTATAAACTATAAACCTAGTGCACCTGGTGACTCTAAAAAAACAATATTGGAATTGGATCTGGATTCTGCAGCTCTTATCTTTTGAACGTTATAAACGTTATAAGTGTGTTTTATAAGTATCTTTGTTTTGTATTATTTAAGGAAAAATTTTCCTTAATTGTTATGCTTATTGTGTGTGCTATTGTCGTTCTTATTGTTAATTTTTTGACGTACATGAACATCCCTGTGTCATTCAGGTGACATTGGCCTGTTTCATTGTTAATATATACATTATACATTATACATTATTATACATTATACTTGCACTGTATCTCACATTTCAAACTGTTGTTGGATTTTAAATTGAAAAGTTTGCTTGCATCTACAACATCACCAGGTTGTAAATTATTTAACTTGAGATATGTACGTGCCATTTGATTTTGGATGCATCGTTCCATATCACTAATTTCAAAAGCTCCATTAGGAATTATTATTTCTTGTAACACACCAACTTTCTTTGGTTCGGCTTCGAGTGTAATATAAAAATGTGTGAAAATTTGTGAGTGCCAACGAATGATCAAACACAGGGTCTAACACTATCGGTGGAAATATTTCCAGCGAGAGGGGAGACGTAATACCTTTTAACTCAAAAGTGTACGACATAACTAAAACACAAACACAAGTTCAACATATATTATTTCAAAAAACTTAAACATAAATGACCACAATTAAGAGTATGATATGTTTGATCAACATCATGATTATACATTAGTTAACGCTCGACAGGTGTTTTGAAGTTTCCATACGAATCAAAGTACTCGGCGGTGTCACCTCGTTTCTTAACTGCAACCTAATGACTACTAGGCTCCTTGTTTGTTTGTAAATTCATGATGAACGATTCATTTTTACGTGGCTCGTTTCGGAGTAGAGCATTTCACCTATAAAATATGGGATTTTTATTTTACCAGCAACTTTACAAGATCTACATTTGTCAGAGGTCTTGCTGGTAAATGCATCACACATTTTTTAGTTTGTGTAAATACAAACCATAACCGCTACGTTGCTTTTTCATATACGCACCATCACCCACACCATTACATTTCTTACCGACTCCAATAGCCTTCATTGTTATATTGATAAATATTTTACTGAGAAACAACCACGTGATCCAACATATGATATTACTTATGATAAAACGACTAAAATTTGGATGCTTGGCAATAAATCAATTGATTTGGTTGTTACTAACCTAGATGATAAAAATAGGCAAAGCTTTCAAATTCTGGTTGGTGACAGAAGATATCTTGGTACTAATCATCTGTTGGAATTGATATTTTTGAGACAACCTGTTATGGCTGCTACGCAAAATTTGCAAGCTTTACGTGACTATGCAGATATTATGAAGCGACTAGTCTTCACAGAAAAGAGAACGATCCTAAAGGAGACATTATAAGAAACGGTTCGATCAAATATCTACAAGTAATCAGACCAATTTTGGAAAAACAAGCAAGTGTTACAACACGATCTTCTTCTATAAATTTAGGTTATGGTATGCCCATACATGGTATATAATAAAAAGCAGAGTGTGTGTACTGGATGATATAAACGAGTTGGCTGTAGACTTCGGCCTTTAATGGCCTCCCAAGCTGTCGGTTATAATGCTCATAACAATGAGATTTAGTCAATCATAGAATAACTGAAGGAAGCTCACATCTTATAAAGAGCTAACTTTAACACTACTACGTCAGTTTCGTGACGTCTATCGACAAGTTTGGTCGTACTGCCGCAAAATCCAGGAAGTCAATACTGAGTGGTTTAAAGAGAGATCTTTCTAAAAAGTACAAGTGGTGATTTTGATGAGCAAAACCACAAATTGTGCAACGTTGGTGATCCAGTCGATACACATGGTGTAAATAAAAAATTGTTGATGTATGCATAGATGACTATCAGAAGACTGAAGATATCAGAAACTAAATATGAATATCATAAAAACAAAGATGAAGTAACACAAAGAATAATAGCCATACTGCTTGAAGCTGTGCCCAAGCTAGAGTTGGAAGATCTGAAAAATTAGTTTGAAAATAAATTGAAAAAATTAACCAAAAACATAACAGTTCAAGTTTTAGAAGATATTCATCTATCAAAGAATAACAAGCTGAAAAATAAGTTGAAATAGATACAATTCCAGAAGATTTGCATGACAAGCGGATACTTTTCAATCCATCGTCAACATCTGATGCCAAGAAACAAATTATAAATGAGTTATATAAACCAGCAAGAATCAATTTTAAGCGTAGCGTAATCAAAGGTTTGAATGACAGATTGATTTAGCTGACTTTACTGACTATAATGGAGAAAACTCTGGTTACAAGTACATTTTAGTGGTTATCAATTGCTTTTCAAAGTATGTGTGGACTCGTCCACTTAAATCTAAAAATGCTGAAGAGATGACTAAAGCTATGGCCAATATTTTAGCTAATAGTGTAGCCGCCTCTAACATCCAATCTGATCTCTATAACTCAAAATGTTATGCATAATGAAAAAATGTAACATGTACTTGTAATGTAATGTAACAGCACTTATAGTGTGAAGAAGGCTGCAGTAGGGGAAGGAGTAAATTCAAACAGAAGATATATACAAATTTTAACTTGTTTGGTTCCTACAAGTGGTTAAATCCATTACCTGATGGCGCAGCTGGCTACAACTTCACCATTCATCGAACAACAGGTGTAAAGCCTCAAAATGTTAAAAAGAAAAATAGCGCAGCGTTTCTTAAGCAAGTCAATTCAAATCACAAAATGTTTAACAAACATAAATTAAAGTGGGTGATGTCGTCTAAGCAAAGCCAAAACATGATTAAAAAACGCAACAGAATTGTTTAAGATCACTAAGATTCACTACACTAATCCTGTCACCTATTTAATAGAAGACATGCAATGCAGGCCTATCAGTGGAGGATCTCATGAGGAAGAACTACAAAAGACTGTATCTTCTGACATGTATTTAATTGAAAGAGTATTAAGAAAAAAAGGCACCAAGTCATATGTGAAATTGTTTGGTTTCGATAAAACCCATAATTCTTGAGTTAACACTAAACATATTAAATAATATGCATTACAAATAAAAGAAACATTGTAATTATGTGTTTTTATTTAAACAACCTAAACAACAATAAGTAATAAACACGAAAGTTGTCTCTATTCTGAAAGTTCACTATAAGCAGTATATAATTTTTTAAATTAGAGAACCTAATAACAAAGACAATAATACTGAAAGAAAATATATAAACAATAAGAATGTTTAACTTAGCTCAATAACAAACATGATAAATATAAAAAGATGTCTATAATATTTACCTGACCTAAGTGAAATATTTGATTAAAATAGATAAATATAAAAATATGTCTAAAATATCCCTAATCTAAATGAGCTGCGTGAAATGAGCTACCCTAAGAACGAATTGGATTGTCCCTGTATTGAGCTGCCATAAAAACTGATATCAGGTAACGTTTATGCCTTAGGGAAACATGTCAACAACGAATTGTGAAAGAGCAGTCCGCGAGTTACTCTTTCACGATATCCCTATCGCCTCAAACAAGATTTCTATAATCACCGGGGATAAGGTAACGTTTATCATCAAAATGTGACAACGCCACCTTATTTACCATTTGGGTATACAAAATTCTACCATCCTGTACCAACACATGCCCATCCGCATCCATAACAGTATCACCCCTTCCATCCACAACATTCCTATAATCAACCGCACTCAAATCCCCTTTAGTCACACATTTTTGCACACCTTTCACTTTCTTTGTTAGCATACCCTCCCCATCAACCATGTTAGATTTAGCACCCGTCCCAACCATTTCATACAAAATGTTGCCCTTATTCCTTCATTCGCCGCCCTAGTAACTTTTCAATCACCGGTATACCGTGCGGGTTGTTGCCCAGTAGTTTGATGTATCGTATGTCTTGTTTCATGTCGTCGTAAAAGTTGTCTGACTCTACTAAAAATATTAACGAGTCAGTGAACAGTAAAGTCACTTTGTCGCCATATTTAGTTTTTAAGTAGCCGTATAAAAAGTCATAATGTCGGTTTTCGGTATGTTAAGTATCGAAAAACCGGCATATATCGGTCTGTCGTATATCACGTGAGTCCTGTTCGGTTGTATAGCGACAAAGTCGTCCGTAAAAATAGAACGATTTTTAAAGTTTGGTTTTTTAATGTACGTCGACACAATCGAATTGCATCCGATATTGTCCCAGTGCGTCACAAGTCTAACATCAACCCTTTTGTCTAGATTCTCTATGGTTTTCCCAAAAACCGCGTGTTCATAAGTTTATCAAAATCGCGATCAAATTAATTTTGTCCATGCAAATTTCTAACCATGGAGATTGCAACGCGATGTATCTTTTTCAAAGTCAGTCCGTTAGCCACACATTGTTTCAAACTTCTATAGTGAATAATATATTTAGTTTTATCGTTTGAATTTGGAATAAGTCTCGGAAGTTTAGTTTTTCCTGTTGAGCAGACGAACGATTCTGGAAAAAAGAGTAATGCGTTACGTAAGTCATGTAGGTTCTCCGCATACTCCAAATCAACTTCCGAAATCATCGGTGTCTCCCAAATTTAAAATTTTAAATTTCTTGATCGGAGAGCCAACGGAAGCCCCCGACTAGCATTGGCTGGCGCTGGTCATACCATACACATTGGTTGCGTCTGCGTATATAAGCCATGATTGGGGCTTTGTCTCGTCATAGTTTGGTGTTCGTTGTTAACTACTGCCCGTCTAACACTACTTTGACTGACACCACCCCGTACCTTTTTTTGAAAAAGTGATGCATCTTGATATCTGTTAGCAGTTTCAGCTCTACCCCAGTAGCTTTTAGGGCAGCATTCTAAGCAAGAGGTGGGAGCTGTGGCATGCTGACAAGGATCGAAATTGTACACTTCGACACAAAGATTCCGGAAATTTTCAAGCACATCTGCCAAAAGAAACACGTCTGATTTTATATATATATATATATATATATATATATATATATATATATATATATATATATATATATATATATATATATATATATATGTATATATATATATATATATATATATATATATATATATATATATATATATATATATATATATATCTGAATAATCCCCAAAAGTTTTACAAAGAAACCCCTGCCATACTTTGCATGCACGCTTGTAGGCAGCATGCATACTGTGTTCACCTCGTAGCCTATCATATAACCCTTCTTCGGATGGAAGTTTAGTCTCTTGTAATTTTTCAAATAAATCAACATACGAATATTGAAATCCACTCTTCTATCGAATAAAGTTACATTTGTTTACATCCGCGAAATATTTCTTAACTTCCCTACACTGACTATCTCCCAAAGTTTTGCTAATTTCTCTAAACTTTTTGCTATAAACATAAACGAATCTAAAAATCTAAGTTTAATGTTTGTCTTTTTTGTTTTGCCATCTTCCAACTCCTCCTGATCGACCAAGACGTGTTTGCTAAATGTGATGCATCGCTCTTGATACATCTTTCTAGTATCGTTTTCTTACAGCTGAACACAAACTTGAGCGGTGTCCTGACTATGTTAAGTTAGGAATTTTGATAGCAAGTTGTCGAGAGAACATTTAATATAATACGCGAACGAATACGGAATATGCTTGTGAGTCGTTTGTGTAAATGACTCGCAAGAATTTTGAGGTTCTTCAGTTTTCAAAGGGCATAAAAGACTCTCAAAGTCTGCAAACACAACGAAAGGGACACGTATCTTTTTCTGAAAATCGACAAACCTAAGTAAATTCTCAGGTGCGCATTTACCATATTTATCCTTGCCCAAATCGGTGGTGCGAAAATTGACTCTAACGTGATTTCTGATGCTCTACTAATTTTGATTCAGTATTAAAAAAGACTAAACAGCCATCGCCAAGGAACTTTTTATGCTCATATTTAGATATTTCACTTATCGCGAGACGAGACATATTTTTAATCAAACAATAATGGGTATTGTTTTTGACTTCGTCTGTTAGCAATAATATATTGATATGTCTCGTATTGCGAGAAGTCGTAAATATAAGGGGCCGCATATATCATATATGAATTTACCATTATCAAAATGTCTTTCTAATTCGTAATCGTTAACTGTTCTGTTCTTCAAACTGCACAATTTGATTAAGAGTAACAGGAAACTCAATAACTGGAAAATCCAATTCGCTCTCATAGGGCAAATAACGAGATAAGCGCTGTGGATTATTTTCAATAGGGTGGATAGCGGCCAGGACCGACCACATGAAACACCTATTGTCCGCATTCTGGATATTCAAACACGCCTTCTTATGCGCGATGCTCTTGAGCAGGTCCATATAAGAGCTGCCGCTGAGTGGAGCGAATTTGGCTACATTAACTTGAGCCAAAACCATATTTGGAGCACCCATCTGGAAAATCGAAGGAACATGTAAGTAAACGTATACATTTTGTAAATTGAAAAACATGATCTACTATACCTAATACATTTTCAAATTAAGAAAAGTAAATAGATAGTATTAAAAGTAAATAGATAGTAATGCATGTAAGGAGATAAAAATGTAAATAACACTTTCGTGGTGCGGAACTCCATGACTTTGGTCTTCACGATGTCTTCTAAACTCTCCACTACTCTGGCCACCTCTTCTGATGTAGTGACTCGCGTAGCCCGGGTATTAAAACTTTTGATGTCTTCGAGCGCTTTCACTGGTTGTTGGTAGAGACCGAAGAGATCGAGGCTAACTTTCAAACACTAAAGCTGCTCCATCTTCTTTCCTACAGTACGCAGAAACTTGGTCGGGCATACTGTAGGAATGCATCAGTGTATGTCGCTACACCTCTGGCTGGTATCCTGAAGATGTCCAGCTTGAAGGCGTATTTGATTATTTGCACACTATCTTCGCCGTCGATGCATTCCTGGTCTTATGCTTGCGAAGATGGCTTGGGAACGATGCTTGTAACAAACAGAAAAATCAGTAAATCTGATCAAGACAGTCAGTTGTTAGACAGATTAGGTTAGGTCTTGGGGTAGATAGACAGGTAAATATCTGACCGCTGTAAAGACTGTTGCTTTAAACCTATCATGATAAGCAAGATATCTAAGATGACAATTAAGATTGAACTAAAACTTATTTTCGGTATATCCAGGTTGCGGATGAGACATCTAGTGCTTCTTGCTGTCTTGTTGGTTGGTACCTGTTGTGTGGTTGTCCTTGTTGGGTGGCTGCCTTCCTCTTCACCCCGCTAGTTGATGGCGCTGATAGTGCTGGTAATGTTGTTGATGATGTTGAGGTGGCTTCCGATACAACATAAAGTGACTAAGTTCTGGCTCGAAAATTGTGAAAAAGTGTAACTAGCTGAAATTAATAAGAGAAAATTAAAATGAGGTGGTTTCTAAAACAATATGACCAAGTTCTAGAAAAATTGTGTAAAGGTTTAACTAGCTAAAATTGCTAAGAGAAAATTAAAAATCTGATTAATAAGAGAAAATTACGGTTAACGGCGGCACGAATAGTAATATTCTTCAACTATGAGCAAAAATTAATTTTGGTGTTGTTTGCGAGAGAAAATAGAAATTCAACACTGCTCAATCAATGTGAGAGTAATAGTCTTCAACTATATCAGTTAAAATTAATTTTGGTGTTGTCTGCAAGAGACAATTAAAATTCAGCACTGCCCGAATGAAAAACAATAAAAATTAAGATGTATACCATTTTGCATTTGTTTCTGAGAGAAAATTCAGCATTCGCATAAAAGTTTGTAAAAGAAGCAAACCATATATAAATCATTTGTATGAAAATTATTTTAATTGAACAATGTATTTACCTGCAGAATGGTGTGTTTTTATGAGAATCCAGATTGCCCCTGCGATTATACGATACTAGACATAAAATGCTGAAGAGCAAGCTTGAATTCTATCCGCACTTCGCTTTGTGGCGTTTTAGAGCGTCCTTTGGCGTATACACTTTGCCACACTCGCGCTTGAAAAGAGACATTATTATTCAAAAAAAATAGCGACTTTGACACAACAGATAACAACTGCGACTGATTTGTTATAACACGATCGAAACTGCTTAACAAGTGGAAGACTTATATATAAATTCTACCGGATACCATGCTAAAACTTCGTGGTTGTGTGGGCGTATCATTTCTACGGAAATCAGAAACGAACTCCCACACAAACTATATTCCGCTAAGTCAGTAGCCCACGCAACTTATAAACACATGACTTAAACCCACACATTTCCTATGGATCATTTGCGTGCTTGGATAAGAACTCCTACACGTGTGTGGAGGATGCAGATAACAAATATGTTATCTCTTGTAACGGATGTCATTAAATATATATCGAATGTGTTAATTGTTTTCATCATTTATGTGAAATGGAAATTTTGCGATATATTAACAAGCTTGTTACTTTATAACTTAAAATATGTTTTAATAAAACTTGCATATCGTCGTTGTTAGTGCAAAACCTGCTATGTGTAAATTTTAGGAAAATGGAGTTTTTATTGCTTCTGGTGCAGAAATACCTGCTACGTGCACAGGAACTAACAGTTTTGTGAAAAAGTGAGTCTACTTCCTGGTATACTTGAATATAAATACCTACTATGTGTATCGAGTTTCGAAATAACTGCTATTTGCAAGGTACACACATAGCTGATATTACTGACATTTGCCTTCGCGCCATTTGTGAGAGAACTGTCACTTGGCAGATTGTTCCTTTGTGTTGTACGGCGTGTTTCGCTTGTAATTAGAAGTTTTTTGTGGATTTTCAGTTAAAGCTACTTCAAAACGTGACTAGTGGGGCGTTTAAAAGAATGGTAAGTTTAAAATTATGATAAAATACTTTATAACTATTGGATGGAAGTCGTAAAACTTATTCATCATGATTTAACCTCACTTTTCAATTTAAATGAATCTTGCTTTGTTATTGTTTAATGTTAAAATTATCATTGCAACAGATTATTATCATGAGGTTTCCATTTTTTCTAGTTGAATAACCGCTCTCTTCATATTTTGAATATAGCCAGAGATGGCAGCCTTCCTGCGGCAGTTCTTGCACCCGCAGTGATTAAGCTAAATCGACATACACCACCTAATCTTAATATCAATATCCCTACTGATACCAGTTGTGCCCATACATCAACTAAAAATATCAGCGTATTAAGTAATGAAGTCAACATCCTACAACAAAATAACAAATTTATAATTATACCTGATGATGACTTAATGAAAATTATTAACGAACCTACATTGAATATAGTCTCTTCGAATAATAATACTGAATGTTTATCTGATATAGTCGAGATGGTTGATATTGCAATTGATCCATCATTAGAGAAGGACACTGAAAATTTTGAGGGTGATTTGTAGTAGTATATGAAAATGATGAACACCATACTAATTACCTGGTGCGAAATCCTGCTGATGGAAGTAATGAAAATTATATGAATGAAGAGAATGCGCACGAAGATAATGGAGGGAATAATACTGAATATTTATCTGATATTGCCGAGATAGTTGATATTGCAATTGATCCATCACTAGGAAATGACAATGAAAATGTTCAGGGTGATTCTGTAGTAGTATATGAAAATGATGAACACCATGCTAATTACCTGGCGGAAAATCCTGCTCACGGAAGTAATAAAAATCATATGAATGACGAGAGTAATGTGCATAAAGAGAACGAAGGGAATGTGCATTAAGAAAATGAAGTGAGTTTGCATGAAGAAAATGAAGGGAATGTGTGTGAAAAGAATCAAGGGAATACGCAGAAAAGCTCAATTTCACAAGCAAGAAAAAAAAACAAGGAACAAGAGAGTGCAAGGGCTTAGTTACAAAGGATATACTAGAAAAGAAGGAAAAGCAAAGCTAAATGTAGAACGTGCTGGAAGATAAGTTAAAGATCGTTGTAAACATAACAAAATAATTTTAAAAAAGTGCACGTACTTATCTGTGTCATCAAATATATGAAAATGAGAGAAAAAAGTTTTCGATTATTTTTGGAAAGATTTAAAGACTTGGCAAGAGAAACGGGCATTTGTTACAGGACTAGTGTGCAGCAGAAATATCACAAGAAGGCGAAAGATTACAACATAAATTTTCAAGAAAAATAGAAAAGAACGTAAATGTCATAAAAAGACAAGAAATAATGAATCTTTTTAATGAATGTATAAAACAAAACTATTTTAAATTTAATAATAAAATTTATATTCAAAATGAAGGTCTGCCTATGGGTAGTCCGTTGTCACCTTTATTAGCCAACATATTTATGGAAAACTTAGAAAACCAAATTTTAACATCAGAACTTTCACATAATGTTGTCTTTTGGTACAGATACGTAGATGATCTTTTAGCATGTTTTCAAGGTAGTCATACAGAATTAAATGAATTTTTAAATTTTATTAATAGCTTTCACACAAATATTAAGTTTACTTTAGAAGAAAAAGCTAACAGTTGTATAAACTTTTTAGACTTAACAATTAGAAAATTAGAAAATAATTCATTTGACTTTTCAATATATAGGAAACCAACTTACACTGACACAACCATACCATACGATTCATGTCACCCTTTTTCACAAAAGCTGTCAGCCTATCATTCTATGATACATCGTGCATTTTCAACACCTATGTCACAAAACAATTTTGAAAAAGAAATTTCTATAATTAAGCAAACAGCATTTAATAATGGCTACTCTGTTAAAATAATGGATAAAATGATAGAGAGAAAAGAATACAAATTAGCGATTAATTAAATTTATCCAAATATTAGAGACAAAGAAGACAACAGATACGTTTCGATAACTTATTTTGGAACCATTTCAGAAAACATTTCAAAAATTTTAAACACCTGTACAAATACAAAGGTAGCTTTTAAATCTTACAACACGACACGTGATTTGTTATTTAACGCAAAAGAAAAATCTTGTATCCTGACAAAAGCTGGAGTTTATAAATTGGCTTGTGCACATTGTAATGCAATCTACATAGGTCAAACTTCTAGAAATTTTAACACCCGATACAAAGAACATATTTCTGCATTTAGAAATAACCACGCTGACAAATCTACATTTGCAAAACATATTATTGATACCGAACATAGACCTACAATAAATAACCGCATACAACCACTACATTTTTATAATGACAAACGTAAACTAGACTTTTTTGAAGCTTTAGAAGTCAAACGGCACACACACGACAATAACTACCTTGTTTTAAACGAGCAAACTGATTTAATGAATTCCCCTTTCTTGGATATTCTTCTTTCTAATTAAATATGTCAAAGAAAATAAATTTAACTATTATTTCAAAAAAGTTGTAATAAAATAATGAGGATGTATGTCGATATTTTCGTTGTATAGAGACTACTTTTATGCTGTTATTGTTTAGTTATTTTATTGTTGTAACTGTTATCATAGTTATTATAGGCTAGTTCTAGTTTTTATGTTAAATATTGACATACATCACATAGACATTTTGAAAACCCCATCTGTCACCTGTGTTTCATTTTATTTTCAATTTGATAGAATTTTTTGATCAAAACATCATATCATAACATAGCAACAGATATTTATTTGTAGTTGTCATGATTTCGTACTAATTCAATTTTAATCTGTCTGAAAATGCTGTCAAGCAGCGAAACTATAGTCACAGAAGCATTGAAGAACATCCTAGAACTTCCAGAATTCGAAGGGCCACTTGCTCCAGTTAGCTCACGCGCTGGCTACGTCCTTCACCACTAAAAACCAACAGTGCAGCCAGAGAAGTATTCTCCAAGTCTGTATGCAGTATGGACAAGTTTCACCAAGTAAGGGCAACAACAATCAATGAATTGAAGGATATGACATTTGTATGAGAAATGATGGTGGTGAAAAAGAACGGGTGTGTCGATTATTTTTTCTTAACACTTTAAACTTAGGTAGAGACACATTTACAAGATGGGTTAAGACCAAAATTGTTGAAAAAAATGAGAAAGACGACGAGTCATGTGATGACCCTGGCAGTGCAGAACCACCGGCCAAGAAAAGGAAAATACAAAAATATAATAATGTTAAAGAATGGCTTGACTTACTACCGAAAGTTCCAAGTCATTATTGTAGGTCTTCAACTACTAAAACCTATGTCGAATCCACATTTCGCTCGGTTTTACACATGTATCGGGTTTTCAAAGAATGGTGTAGTGATAATAACAGAGAAGTAGTGATGGGAAGAATTGATTTCGCTAATCTGTTGAAAAAATAAAAGATAAGTATTCACCAACCAAGAAAAGATCAATGCGACATTTGTTGTGGATACAAAGTGTCTACAATATCTAAAGAAGAATATGAAAACCACATAAAGAAAAAGGAACAATCCCGAAATGCAAAAAAATTAGCTAAAGATAGTGCTTCAAATGAAGTTTTAGTCTTAACTATGAACCTCCAAAGTGTGTTGATATGCCCGAAAACGCTAGCTTCGGCAATGTATTATAAACAAAAACTACAGGTGCACAACTTCACTATCTACGAATTAAACAAGAAGGACGTTACATTATACGTATGGCATGAATCCTCTGGAGGCGTTTCCAGTAACGAATTTACATCTTGTATTTCTCATTATTTGGAAAATCTACCTGATAGATACAAGCATGTTATAACGATATCTGATGGATGTAACTATCAAAATAGAAATAAGATACTTGCAAGTACTCTGAGCAATACTGCTAAGAGAAAGTCCCTCAGTATTGAACAACTATTTCTAGAGAAAAGCCATATAATGATGGAGGCAGACAGCGTGCATTCGGCTTTAGAACAATACTTTAAGCCTCTTATCAATTCGCTCAGCGATTATATTGCCAGAATGAGACTTGCTAGGCCAAATCATCCGTACTAAATACACGTGCTAGATTTCTCATTTTTCAAAAAATATGATGACATCTTTTCAAATCTTTCGTCTTTGAGGCCAGGAAAAAAACGGAGATCCCACTGTTTGTGACTTGCGAAAACTTAGGTGAGTGTTCAATATTTTTTGCACAATCAATTACATACTTAGATACTTTTCACTTTTGGCAGATATTTACCATCTGGCGAGATAGAATATCAGTTAGAATATTTTGGACACTTCCGCAAAGACGAAAATGTGACATAACCAATGCAGTGCCTTCTCAACTCTGTGCAGAACCACTCGCCATCTCAGAGTCTAAATGGAAACATTTGCAGGAGTTAAAATCTGTGATCGAAACAGATCATCATTTATTTTATGATAATCTCAAATATAAACCTGATCGTTAGTTTGCTGTTGTATATTTTTTTGTAACCTGCCTCTTATAATCGTATCTATGTACCTGGGTGATATCTGCTATGTGACCCAAAAACTTCAACAAATATCTGCTATGTGTCTTGTTAATTACAATTAATATATTAGCTGGAAAACGTCATGGATTTATTAATAACAAAATATATATAACAATAAACAAATATATAATTGAATTTATAAGTAAGAGACCCAATCAAAAGTATACGACATTTGATTTATAAGTAGTTTTTACTCCCTCCTGTAAAATTGTATATTTGTCATATAGCAGATATTGCACTAACAACGACGATATTTAAAAACTCCTTTAATATAGTTTATAATACGATAAACTATATTAAACTATATTAGTGCCACATTATTTTTAAATACAATAATATAAAAATCACATTATAATTGCAACAATGTTTCCTGCAAATGTTACATTCAAGTTTGTTAAAAACTACCATATTACTTCCACATAGTCACAATGTGTGGAAGTATGTCATCAGCGACAAAAAATTCGATATTTTTTTTTCGCTTAAACGTCGTCGAAGGTGTCAAAACATAGAAAATATTATTTGGGAACGAAAGTTTTTGTCTGTCGGTCTGCCGGTCTGTATGTATGTCTGTAGCCACGATAACTTTAGAACGAATTGAGACATCGTCTTCAAATTGGGTACACAGTTAGCATCTGGGAAACGAATGGTTCTGGTTATTTTTGGGTAAAATCGCTCCAGATGGTAGGGGGTGAAGGGGGATGATTGGGGAAAATTTACATTTTTTTGTGAAAACTTGAGTAACATAACGTTTTAGGATTTGTTTATTAGATAACTTTCAATTTTATCAAACATCTGGTATTCTGTGCTGAAATTAAATTAGGGATTGAATGTGTGGGGTGGAATATAGGTGACAGAAATTTCAATTATTTTTTGTCGCTAAAAGGGCGTAAAAAGTCTCGAAACATATAGAAAACTTGATTCTTTGACGAATTTTTTTTGTCGGTGTTTCGATCGGTCGGTCTGTCGGCCTGTACGCTTGTCTGTTAGTAGGAGCAATAACTTTCGAACGAATTGACATGCAATCTTCAAATTTGGTATCCAGTGATGTCCCGACAAAGGACCGCTTCGAATTGTTTTTGGGTAGGATCGCTTCAGGGGGTAGGGGATAAATAGGAGGTGATTTGGTGAAAATTTACATTTTTTCGTTAGAACTCTTGAGTAATATAACTTTTCAGAAGTTTATGGGTGCAGGAATATGAATATTTTCTTTGTGGTCAAGTCATCGACTCTGAATTTATTAACACAGCTATATGGAACTTATGATTCAATTTGCAGCACTGTTTTTAAGTATATGTTAATATTTTGTAATAATAATCGTGCCTAAATTATCATTATATTTATCTCTGACCACAAAAAAGGTACATCTAATCTCTGAGCTTGGCCAGTTCTGTTTTGATGTTGGCTATAAATAAAAAAGCTTTTAAGTCGTAATTCAAACGACACACCCGGTATCTTCTATTATTTTAAGGGCTTCTAAATTACTCATATATTAATTACTAAACAGTTAAAACATAAAAAACTTATTTTCTTTGTATTGTCATCATGTATTTGGTTAAACTATATGATTGGTTTCTTTCTGATTAAATATATCTTCTTGTGAAGGTTGATATTCGGCTGTTTGGATCTTTATAGACTATGCTCCATTAATAATATCTTCAAGAAAATTTTGCTCGCTTGTCTCTGCTGGATATGATGTATATAGCTCATTTATTTCCGAAATTATTTTAGTAAAATGTAGGATTATGACATTTCTGCTACATAATCAGTATTTGTTTCAGTTAAGTTGTCTGAAATTTGCAAATTTGGACGTTTCAAATCGTGACTTTGATGTTTTAAGAAGGAAAATTATAAAAAAAATTAAATAGTTTTTCTGCTATTTCTTGACCATTTTGCGCCAAGAAAATTTAACCGTTGTGTATAATTGTTTAATGTTGGGGATGTCAACCGCTAGTATGGAAACTAACACTTCATTTTTTAATAACTTTACTAAATTAACTATACACAAAAATAATTATATTCCTAATTTTACAATGATTTTATTAATATGGATATCTAAGATGAGATCTGTCCTGTGTGACAGTCTCTAGCGGTATCTTGTCTTTTCATCTGTTCCCTTTGTGCTTCGACACGTGTGAAACCGGTTTAGGGAATTCGGGAACTGCCTGTTGCACCAGTATTTACTATTGGTGTTTATAAAAACTAGTCTTGGTAAAGTTCTAACAATAATATTCAATTGGATTTTGTTGATCACACAAAATATTTTGTTCTTGTTGTTGCCTCTGATCACCAGTGGCACCCTATTATTTTTAAATGCCTATAATTTTTTTCTTCCAACTTACAGATCTCAATTTCGGTACGTAGGGCAACTTTGACATAACTCTGTTATTTTCGGAGATACAAAAATTTTTCCGGAAAAACTCGTCCGATTTTCCTGGCATATCCAAGCCACTTACAAAAGGAAGGTACCATATATATATATATATATATATATATATATATATATATATATATATATATATATATATATATATATATAGCTAAGAGAAATCAAGCTGCAGAACACAGTGAATGCCCCCAGATACAAGGCCTACAGAACAAAAGGTGGACACCCTTAACAGCAGTTTTATGCTAAAAAGATGTAAATCTCTGCAACAATATCAGGACAGTAACTTCTGGGTCTGGAATGATAACAGCTCGGAAACGGAAACAACAGCCTGCGGCTGGAATGCTGTAATAAACAGCCGTCCGGAACCGGAATCGGAATCGTAAACCAGAACCGAACCGAAACCAGAGCTCGAAACCCTGTTTCAGCAAAAGAACAAAAAAAGACCTGTTATATGTTAGAAATTGGTTTTAAAATAACTCAGCCTTCACGGGGAAAGATCCGACACTTAGCACACAGATACCTAGACAATAGGATTTCTTTGTCGGGATTTCAATGATGTCATTCTGACCATAAATCTTCCTTATTTATGCATATTTCTTTATGGAACAAATTCTTATTTGGGAAATATTTTGGGTAAAGGTTTACTTTCGAGGCGCATGTCCGATTTTGATGAAATGGACGTATTTTAGCATGTAGCTGACGAAAATCACAATAAAAATTAGGGCAAATGCCAACTAATGATGTTACTTCGAATTTTTTGTTGGAAAATTGTAGGTTATACTCACTTTTGCGGCATTTTTTACACATTTTCGGGGGCCGTTCGTTTTATATCAAGCTAAAGAAGGATGTATTCTACTATTATGGTTCCCTTACCTGTTTATGTGTCTCTGAAAATTACCCTTCTTTTCATCCTATAAGTTGCAATTGATATTTGACATAAAGCCAACTCAATGTCAGATGTCAATTTCACCTTATATGATGAAAAGAAGGGTAATTTTCAGAGACACATAAATAGTAAAGGGGGTGCACTAACTATGTGAAAATGAATTAGAATTGTGGAACACAGCCTTCTTTAGCTTGATATCAAACGAACGGCCACCGAAAATGTGTAAAATATAACAAAAACATGCCACAAAAGTGAGTATCACCTACAATTTCTCCAAAAAAAAAATCCAAATAACGCCATTAGTTAGCATTTGCACCTAATTTTTATTGTGATTTTCGTCATCTACCCACTAAAATACGTCTATATGCAAAATTTCATAAAAATCGGACATGCGCCCTGAAAGTAAACCTTTACCATATTTTGTTCTAAAGAAAACAAGATAATCTTACGTTTTGAGCTGCTAGATATGATTAAATAATTTTTTATTTTAGCGTGAAGTCAGAACACATTTAAGCAACAAAGACAAGTAGCCGCATCTCCATTTCCTTTTCATTGGTGATCAAAATGCACAGACAAACAATAAGAGGAATGGAGCTCAATCTCAACCAACACATTATAGTCCTAAAAGTGACTGAAAAAACAACTACCTAATGTTATTTGCAACAACGTAAGTGATGTGTTCTGCCAACACGTGCCTAACTTTTCAAATGCATAAGCTGGTTGCAAAGTCTGGTTCAGTACACCATCATCATCACTATGACCACTAATATTACCAATATCCACATGGTTTTGAATGTGAGTCTGATTTGGCTACAGAGTTTGTTAAAAACTGCGTGGCTTTATTTTTGGTAGTTTCGGAATCTCTTCACCATTTCATCAACTGCGTAATCCATGGTGAAGTTTGCAATTTCCTATTCTTTCTGGATATTTTTTGCGGCTGTGAATTCATTATTATCTTCTGTTACTCCAGAATATATGTCTGATGACATTTTCTCAATCAATTTCAGGACCTCGATAGCTCTATCATAGTGATTTGTAAAGTAAAACATGAGTAAACATGATACAACATCTGCACGTACAAATAAAAGCCTGATATATAAATCACATTTAAAGTGATGACACTGAAAACTCAGCCCCTCTTATCCTTGCATGACTATGCAAAAAGTGAATGAATAATTTGTAATCAGACATCTTCTAACACACCATAAATTGCATGGATCTTAAGATAATGATTCAGTTATTTAATTTGACCACGTAATCTTTTTTCCTCATTTCTATTACCGTAAAACGGGGTTATTTGGGAATTGGCGGGTAACTAGGGAATTCTCCAATTATTATATATTTGGCAACACTGTAAGGAACTAAGCCGTCTCACAACAGCTGAATCGCTAGCAGTGTGTGAGCAACATATGGCAGATAGTGTTGTGCAATAAAGGTAAGCATATCACGTGTAAGTAACGTCACACAATAATTTCAAAATTTATGTACAAAATTGTCCCAATAATTTGGGTGTCCAACTTTCACATGTAGAGCCGTTTAAGTGAACACGAGACATAACTTTAGTATAGTAGGAAAAAGTTGTATGTTAGGTTATGTCAACTTACAAGTTTTATTGTTTTTTTTTAAATACGTTATTTTTTCGCGATTTTTTTTTGAAAAAGGGGCTATTTGGGACACCAATTCGGGGTTACTTGGGAACTTTTTTTAATTTGCTAAAAACCTGTTTTAGGTAGCCAGTATGGTGCGTAAATACAAAAGAACGCTCACAAATTGTCGAAATGGGAAGAACTATCGACCTTATATGTCTTATTCAAAAGAAAAATTAGAGCAGGCCGTCCAAGCAGTAAAACAAAAGAGACTAACTATTTTACAAGCTGCCGAGCGATATTCGGTACCAAAATCCACTATTGGCCGACGAGTCCTCGATCAAAATATTAACTACAAACAACCTGGACGCCCCACTCTATTTTCAGAGGATGAAGAGCAAATAATAATTCATCATCTTAATATGGTGGCATCATGGGGGTTTCCCTTTGATTCACTGGATCTACGACTGTTGATGAAAACTTACCTTGACAAGAAGGGAGTTCAGGAAGGGCGTCTAAGGGATAATTTACCAGGGAAGGATTGGGTTGCAGGATTTCTTAATCGTCATAAGGATCAAGTATCTAATAGACTATCAGCGAATATATCTTCAAAACGGACAGCAGGAAGACGCTCGACGACACTAACTAAAGATGCATTTCCATAATTGTTGACGGAACTTCAGCAAGCACTAGATGAAAATGGAAAGGGTTCCCAAAACATAATTTCCGGTTTTAACAAAACTGGTCTTTATCCATTAAATCCAAATAGACCCAAGGAACGACTGCCTCAAAAGGAAACAGGAGACAACGCATCTCTAGTGTCAGATTCTGTTATATCACTGCTCAGTGAAATGAGGGGCAATACTCCTGACCTCGCTAGCACTTCAAAACCAGCCAGGCGCAAAAGGATCTCCGTAGAGCCAGGAAAAAGCATCGGAGCCGAAGATATTGCTTCACCATCAACTTTGAAGCAAACGAAAGGAAAGACAGCAAAAAAGAGACGGGTGATCGATGATTCTTCTTCAAGTGAAGCTGAAGAAAACAACGACCCTAATATATTCACCCTTGATGACGACACTGATTCACTTGAAGAAGGTATAGAACGTTACCCAATAGAACTTGAAGATGATGGATTTGAAGCAGAAGAACGAGAAGTTGGAGAATCTCAATTCGACTCTGATAGTAGCGACGACTTACCCTTGGCCCAGCTAGATATGAACAGGTTGCCTGAAGAAATCCCAGCGGTTGGTCAGTGGGTCGTAGTAGAGTACCAAACGAAGAAGAAAACTCGCCACTACGTGGGACAAATTGAGGCCGTCGAAGAAGGCGAGGAAGGCCAAACGTTCCTAGTCGATTTTTTGAAGAAATCTAGTAAGACTGATAATTTTAAAAAACCTCCATCCAAAGATACCGATGTGATTTCATTAGACATGATTGTTAAGAAATTACAAGAACCCAAAGTAGATGGATCTGATAGCCGACGATTTTATGTGTTTCGTGAAAATTTGTCACGATTTACGTTCATTTGAGTTTTTTTTTAAGTTTTTAGGTGCTTAAAAAGTGCAATATTTTTTTTTAGTTTTTTTCTACCAAAAGAATTGTTTTAATTTTCACAAAAAACGTTTATATGTATTTTTTATATGTATTTCTTTTATAAAGAATGATGGTAAATAAAAAACCATCGAGTATTTTGTTTTTTTAAAAGTTCAATTTGCTTCCCAAATATCCCAACAGACAGCGTTATTCGGTTAATGCATGTTTTAGAGGCAATTCCCAAATATCACCACCGCATGGGGTTATTTGGGAAAATACTTTTAAAAAATATATAGACCCCCACCGTGATAGTAGGGGTGTCATAATTGCAGTGAAGGTAGCCTATACCTATGTCTTTCCAAAATAAATCAGAAAGCAAATATCGCTGCATGCACCTGGAATCTACAACCAAAAAACCTTAAAAAATTTCCCAAATAACCCCGTTTTACGGTATTAAATAAATTACTCGAAAATCCCCTGAAATTATATGAAATAGTTGGAATAACGAGGATGTTATTAGAATCATTACGTACACAATACTCACCTGTTTCTTATATCGAAGCTGTATTACTGATTGACTCACACTGCTCCAAGCGTTTATCTTTTGCTTCTACCAAATTAGCTTCAAGAATTTTGTTTCACGTAGATGGGAACGATTCTATGATATTAACAATATTTTCTTAATCACAGGCCTTAGAGAAATAATAACATTTATATCAACTATATTGATATCAATAATTGATGGCCTTTCTGATTTGCCTGTATTTAGTGCTTTTACTTCCGAGTTTGATTTTATCAATATGACATATTTCTTTCTTTCCTTTTAATTATTTTTATAACAAATAATAATTGCCGATACTAAGCAACTTTGACACCGATTCTAAAAACCGTTAAAATGCAAAAATTGAAGCACACACATTACTGATGAGTAATCTCTTCTTTGTTTTAACCTAATGTCAGGACCGGTTACCTGTTTATTAGTTCCTCCATTATATCTTCAGAATAACAATTAGTAACATTAAAGAAGCGATATTAAAATTCAAAACGTATATTACGGGCACCACCTAAAAAAACTAAAAACCGGCACTTTTTCCGTTTGACATTTGACAGAACTGTCGAAAATAGGAGTTACCAATATATAAAATTAACGGAAAAATAGCTACCAACTATCACATAAATTTTTGAGAGGGAAATTCAGAATTCGAGATCATCTGTAAATGATTAGTCATGATCCTTGGCAATCAATGATGTACTTAATTGGATATTTCAAAGAAAGAGGACGCTGCTTCAGGTCCGCCAATAGATTCAAATTGTAAGGCTAAATCAGGATCATACCTAGTTTTGCCAGCGCGGGTAAGCACTGCTGGGATACTGCCGACCTCGGTAATCCGCCATCAATACATGAAATTTCCGCACCGACAGTATTTGCTGGGCCGTTTTTATCCTTCCTTTCAACTTTACAAATTTGTTCTTCCTAGAGGTGCACAGCTTCCTATTTGCGGTTTCAAAAGAATAGTCGTTTTATAACCATTGCAGCATGCTTAGCTTTGTGCCATTTTGTGTTGTGTTCGTCTCTTACTTTTAGCGAATTTTTCATAAAACGAAAAATTCACTAATGAGATTATATATATATATATATATATATATATATATATATATATATATATATATATATATATATATATAAATGTAAAGTTTCATAAGCAATAGAACAATTTAATTGTAACAATTTATAGAATTGCTAATAACAAATGAGTCTGGGTCACAGCATAGTTTATGAGGATTAGTCATTCATGGCGATTTCACTGTAAAGGCATAATCGAATGCAGCTGTCGATAAATCTTGCTCTAAGAGTAGCAAGTTTTTTTTTTTTTGTTGGATGCAGGAGGGGGAAATGCTCATGCAGACACCATTCACGGCCCCATAGGTTCCGTGGGATATCGAGGTACTGTGAGACTGTACTCACTAAAACCCACTCCCAGGGAGTACCGGACCTTAGTCCATACCTCCGTCGGAAAGCATTGCACACAATGACTTTTTAGGGAATGAATGTTTCCATTCTGTTTTTTTTTTCCGCGGGGGCGTTTAGCGGGTAAGTATAAGCTTTGGACGCTTATGCTTGTGTGGATGAGTAGCAAGTGACTACCTGATGCTGTCTTTATACTCAGAGCTAGTCGCTTATATTCCTTGAAATCGTATGTAAAAAGTTCTCTATATAAACGCCGGGTGACAGAGGCACCGAGGCTGAGAATCAGAAGGATCACAGGAGCTGAAATATTATTGTTAGTTTGAATTGAAATGCCTCTTTTATTACAATCAAAATATGTTTATATAAATTGCAAATTTACATTTGCCTATATAGTTCTTGGATACCAAACAAAACCCAGCTTTATCCTTAAAATAGTGCGTTTTTTTTTAATATTGGCTTACTAATACTGCACTAAATTATCAAAATGAATTAATATTATGACTTAATTCTTGTACATATTTTTTTCTGTCAACTCTAGCCTAACAGTTGAGTGTTATTAAAACAAAAGTTCTTAAAAAGTAGGTACACCTTTTCTTGTAGTTTACAAGGTATGAAGCAAATAATGTATCAGACTTTTAAAGTTTCTTTTTTATAAAAGCAAGATTTTTTTTTCTTGCCAAATATATATATATATATATATATATATATATATATATATATATATATATATATATATATATATATATATATATATATATATATATATATATATATATATATATATATATATATATATATATATATATATATATCTGCCTGTCAAGGGACCTACAACAAATCATATTTTTTATTTGTAAAAACAATTAGAACAATTATGATAATGAAAAGTCATAAAAGATACGTGTGCTGTGCTTTGTTTGAATGAAGCTTTCCACGCTTTTCTAGCCACACGTTATGACGTAGATGCAGCTAAAGACAGTTCACATAGTTAATACCGTTATTAAACGGAGCGGAGAATGCCTAAATGTGCGGCTGTCCAGACTTCCACATTGAGCAAGTGCCAGGCTATAATATAATTTTTAAATCTTTTGCTTTACTTTAAATACTCAATTCAACGAATAAATCGTATACTTTAATTCTAGGTAGTAAAACTTTGTAACTAAGTTTCACCACTATTTTAAACTATCTAATGGGTGATGAACATTTTTGTTGTGAAGTAATTCACAACTTATCATTGTTTAACAGTATGAGATACCGATACACTCGAAGGGTTTACATCTTTTCTCGATTCCTAGGGGGTTAATAATGTTTCCGCAACAACAGTAATACCTATGGAGTATATACGATTACTTATAAGCGAACAAATTTCCACAGACGAACGACTCTTATTAATTATAAAGAGTATACACTGACAAAACATTTCTGTTACAACAGAAACATAGACAATGTCCTACTTTAAAAGAGTACAAATTTCCAGAGGCATCAGCCTCTTTATTACAATTTTTTATTACTTCCACATCGTCACGTGTGGAAGTTTCGCAGCATCGGGGACAAAAATTTCAATTTTTTTTTTCGATTAAACGTCGTGAAAAGGGCCAAAATATATATAAAACATCATTTGGGAACGAACTTTTTTTTGTATGTCAGTCTGTAGTTCTGTCGCTGTGTATGTCTCTGTTGTCACGATAACTTTAGAACGAATTGAGATCTCGTCTTAAAATTTGGTGTACAGTTAGCATCCAACAAACTAACGGTTTGGATTGTTTTTGTGTAAAATAGCTCCGGAGGGTAGTGGATGAATGGGGGGGTGGGGGGTGGGGGTGAGTATTTGGTGAAAATTTACGTTTTTTCGTTAAAACTTGCGTAATATAACCCTAAAGGGTTTGTTTATTAGAAAACTTTAAATTTCACCAAATATCTTGTATTCTGTGCTGAAATTAAATTCGGGGTTGAATTTGTGGGGGTGGAATATCGGTGACAGAAATTTAGATTTTTTTGTTGTAAAAACGGTGTAAGAAGTCTTAAAATCGGCGGAAAACTTTTTGAATTTTGAAACGAATTTTTTTTGGTCTGTCGGCCGGTTGGTGGTCGGTGTGTATGTTTGTCTGTTAGTAGCCGCAATAACTTTCGAACGAATTGAGATATAATCTTCAAATTTGGTATGCAGTGAGCACCCGACAAACGAACGGTTCAGATTGTGTTTGGTTAAAATCGCTCGAGGGGGTAGGGAATGAAGGGGGATGACTTGGTAAAATTGATTTTTTTTCTTAAAACTCGAGTAATATAATGTTTTAGGGTTTGTTTATTAGAAAACTTCCAATTTTATGAAGCATCTGGTATTCTGCGCTGAATTAAATTAGGGGTTGAATGTGTGGAGGTGAAATATTGTTGATAGAAATTTTTTTGATGAAACGGCGCAAAAGTCTCAAAACATATAAAAAACTTGATTCCGGATCGACATTTTTTTTGTCTGTTGGTCTGTCGATGGGTCGGTCTGTTGGTATATCGGCATCTGTGAATAGCGGCAATAACGTCTGAACGAATTGAGATATCATTTTCAAATTTCGTATCCTGTTAGAACACTATAGCCCGAGTCATTTTTTATAAGTGTACAAATTTCGAGAGACGGCCAACATTTGTGAAATATTTTTTATTATTGTAGATTGGCTGTACCGATAGTCTCGAAAAATATAACGCCGTAGTTAATTTTTTTTCTAAACTCACTACGTGGCAAACATTTCTGTTACAACAGTAATATAGACGACCATGTCATTGTCTATATATAAAGCAGAAATTTTCAGACGGACAACTTTTATTAACTATTTTTTTTATTATTGTATATTGACTGTACCGATGATCTCAAACGAGATAAAGCTGCAGTTTAATGTTTTTTGGACTTCACGGGGTAACAAACATTTCTGTTTCGATACTAATGAATACCATATCATTGTTTTTAAGTGTACAAAAGAGTCGGACAGCTTTTATTAACTATTCTTCTATTATTGTAAATTATCAATAACGATGGTTTCGAAGGATATTAACCTACACTTAAATTTTGTTTTGGACTTAATACGGAGTGACAAATATTTCTGTTACAATATTATTGTATACCATAACTTTTTTATAAGCGTACCGTCAAAATTAATAAAAAAAATTTAATAATGTTATTTAGCTCTACCGATGGTCTTGCAGAATGACCTAACAGCCAAAATTTTTTCGGGACATCTATGAGGTGACAACGATTTCTGTTACAGCAGTATTATAGATCATATCTTTGTTTTAAGTGTAATTCTTCAGGGATAGAAAACTTTTATGGACTATTACTTCCACATCGTCACATTGTATGGAAGTATCATCGCATCGGCGACAAAATTTTCAAAAATCTTTTCTTTGTAAAAATATCAAAACATAATATATAAAACATGATTTGGGAAATAATTTTTTTGTCTAAAAAATCGTTAAAAGCTTTCTAAAGTTATCGTGTTAAGAAAGCGTTCTAGACACACTCGATTGCACGCACGTACACACACATGCACGCACGCACATACACGCACGCACGCACGCACACACACATGCACGCATGCACGCGCACACGAACACCCACCCACACGAACACCCACCACCACATTGATTTGGTTAGGCTTTTGGCATGCAAGCATAATTTTCAGGATAACACTGACAAATCTTATTCATCCACAATAATAAATAATAAAAACCATGCGGTTGTTTATGAGGATATACTTAATGAATTGAATGACAACATCTTATCAAATGAAACAGTTATCCCGGTAAAAAAAAGTGATAAGAATAATGTTGATATGTAGAAATAGAAATCACGAAAGAAGAATTTCAACAAAACGTGTGATTCCAGTGGCGTAGATACGAAACTTTATTTTGAACCTAATAACCAATACAAGTTTCAAAATAGAAGAAGGAAAGGAGGCGATACATTTATAGGAGGTGAAGCTGACCCAGTTTCTGGCTTCTCTGCGGGTGAACCTAAGTTATGACTGTATGTTGGAAGATGCCACCCTGATACGACTGCTGACAATGTCAAGAGCTAAATTGAGGGCAAAGTTCCCCAGCATATAGTTGATGTGGAGAGGCTGCAAACAAGGGGACATACAAACTCATTTAGGGTAAGTGCACAGCATTCAGTTGAGAAAACCTTATATCTTCCCAGTTTCTGGCCCACGGGTGTATTGGTCAAGAGATTTTTTTTCGAAGAGAATTTTTTCTCTCGAAGAAACAGTAATTTGGGAAATACCCGGGCAGCCGCAGCCACATTCTAACGGCGTCACTTATGATAAATCAAAAATCAATTTAAGTTTTTTAAATGTGCAATGTTTGACAGTTAAGCTAAATGTTGTTGAACTTTTCTACAGAATAATTCTATTGATATTATATGCGTTACTGAGTACTGGTATAGTGGTGATATACTAAGTACTATTAATATTCCTGATTTTGCAATTGCAGGTTATTTTTCTCGTTCACAGCATTAAAATGGTGGTGTTTTGATATATGTCCGGGAAGGTGTGTCTTTCAGAGAACTTAATTTTGTGACTGAAACTTCAACTGAAGTAGACTCTGAGGCGTACAGTCATTACTTGTTCTGGTTGTTTAAACAAACAAACAGCTGTGAACTCTGGAGAGTCTACACCGATAATATAGATCTAAACAAAATAATTATAACAAAGTACTTAAAAATCTTGATTGCAGGGCCAGGCAAAAACACATTTGGAGAATGGTGTAGCACCGGACGGGGCGGGCTGATGTTGCGCAGCCAGATATTGTGAAGGTTAATGATGAGATCATATCTAGGCCTATTGATGTTGCTAAGAGCTTTGCTGGGCATTTTTCACACGTAATCCCTGAACTTGTGCGTGCGTCCTATCCGCACGGGTTCTCACTTTTTCCTTCTTTGGCTCCAAATGCTAAATGTCACATTTTTCTTTCCGGTGGTCAGTGCAAGTGATGTTGCCTGCATAATTATGGCGCTTAATAATACTAACTCGGTCGGACACGATTGTTTGCTGACTAGGACCATAAAGACGATTTGTGCGTTTATTAGTGAACCACTTGCTTTTCTAGTAAATAAATCCATAGAGCTGGAGCACTTTCCAGCAGTTCTTAAGATAAGCAGGGTTATATTATTTTTTAAGAGTGGTGATTCCCATCGCTACTGAATTACAAGTCCCTTGCCATTCCCAGTGTTCTATCAAGGATTGTATTGTTGAAAGGGTTGTTTATGATAGGGTCATGTATCACAGTTATCACACTCGTGGCCGTGGTGATTTACGTTCGGTGGCCCATAATACAGCGAAATATGAAAGATCTTTTATATTTAATGGTATTAGATTCTATAATAAATTACCAAATAAGTGTAGGGAGCATACTGAGTTCAGGATATTTAAAAATAATTAAACACTTGTGGGATCGGTGTTAGCCTATAACGTTATTCTGTGGGGAGGATCTGTATGTGTTAACAAATTGTTGATCCTTCAAAAAAGAATACTAAGACTTATATTTGACGCGCCTTCTCGTGGGACTTTTGGGCCGGTTTTTGTCGAGATGAGGGTCATTACTATCTACACTATTTACATTTATAGGACTATTTTATATATAAAGAAAAATATTCATCGCTTTGATGTAAATTCTTTCAATCACAGTTATGACACCCGTGGCCGTGGTGATTTACGTTCGGTGGCCCATAATACAGCGAATTATGAAAAATCTTTTATATTTAATGGTATTAGATTCTATAATAAATTACCAAACAGGTGTAGGGAACATACTGAGTTCAGGATATTTAAAAATAATTTGAGAGCACTTCTAGTATCCAGGTCCAGGTGTTACTATAGCATTGAAGAGTATTTATGTGATAATGAACTGTGAGATATATCTGTTTTGTTTTTTTGTGGGTACTCGAGTACAATGGATACTTTTGAGGATCTAATCCTTTCCGATCATCGGATTCAATCCTCGATCACTAACAGAAATGTAAGATCCGGTTAAGCACTTCTTGCAGTGTGTATTGTCCAATACCCGCATTTGTTTTAGAATGTTTGTTTAAAAAACACTAATTTTGACGTATCAGACTGCGAGTTTGGAGTTTATAGGCCAAAAATCATCAAACTTTGAGAGCATTTTTTTTTTGCAAATTTGGACTTGTCAGCTCAAGAAAACCTTAATCTTCGCCTGTAACATGCAATACATTT
The DNA here is from genome assembly GCA_964006375.1 of Tillus elongatus. Lineage (NCBI taxonomy): Eukaryota > Metazoa > Arthropoda > Insecta > Coleoptera > Cleridae > Tillus > Tillus elongatus. The sequence goes on along the minus strand of OZ023266.1, from coordinate 104,951,462 downwards.
TGTTATTCACATATTTTATTTTCGTATTTTGACGTCCAGAGCAAATGAATTTTTTTAATGCTTATAACTATTTCTATAGAGCTAGAAAGATAAATTATGGTTGAGCTATATATGAGCAAATAGCGTGCCAAATTTGTAATATGTTTGGTGAATTCTGATGATTTAGAACAAAATTAAGTGAAATCTGGTGATTTATTGAGCTACAATCTGGTGAAATTTTGAATGTTAGGTTGGTGCTTATACGCACACAAGTTCACACCCCACACGCAATTATAATAACTACCGGCACCAATTATATTAAACGTTTATGATATACGGTTTCTCAGAACATACCATTATTTGTGTTTGAATATTTCCGTACACGGGAAGCATATTTAATATCCTGTAAAGCTAAATGGGAACATATTTTAACTAGCTAATGCCTAAATGCTACTACTACCAGTTATTAATTCATAAACTTTCTCATACACAATAACTTACTCCAAATGTAAGAAAAGAAATGAAATCAAGTAAATATAAAAAAAACGGGCAGGTTTAGGTATATAGAGTTTTTCTTAAAATCGAGTTAGTTGTCAAAACGTTGTGGAAAACTGGGTGTTATAAGTAAAATAACAGAGTAACATACTGCGGGTGTTTTATATAACACCCTGTTCAGGTGAAATAAATTCAAGATTACACCCATAATTAAAATCTGAGCACCATTTACTTTCGATATATTTCACGGAGTTTGCGCAAACTAGAATTTTCAGGAAAATAGACCCCTTTGTTTTGCTAATTTTTGTAAAATGACTTTTATATAAATTTCGTGGAACATTACTCAAGCTAATTTTTGTAAAAAAATGGCCAATCTTCGTGAAAGGGGTTCTTTGCAAATGTCAAGAAACGTTTTCAATTTTTTAAAAAGCTCTTTGTAAATAATTACATCTTGGTAAATGTAGTTTTTGTGTAAATTGTTTAAATTGTTGGGCCAGAAAGTCGGATCCATTTTAGGCATATTTTTATTTATTTCTGGAAAATTTTTGCAAACAACAAAGTTATTTTGATTATAAAATGTGGTAGGTACATGGGTTCTACCATAAATGTTATCCTTTTATTAAATTTGATGTCTTTCATTAGACAAAAGACATTTGGAACTAGGAGCATTTTTATGAAAATTCACTACCATAAACGCACTTGCTGGGTCCAGACATTTTTAAAACATGGTTAACTTAGCTAGTTTAGTAAAACAGTGCGATATCCTAACAAAAATGTACTTTGTTATAGACCAGTTGTTTCACACATTACCTATTTCTATTAGTGAATTTTCGTGGAAAAAATTAACAAATGTGATGGCAGCCAAACTTGGCACGCAGGGATATATTACAAAAAGTATACTATTTACCAAAATTTAGATCTCTTAATTAAGAAAAAAAATTATAGGTTATAGATTTTTTGTCACATCAAAATAACTTTTGCATAGAAATCAGTCTCAGAACGTTGTGACCCAAAATTAACAAAATCCTAAAATCGGATGTTGGTGTGTATAAGAGCGTGACCCCGTGCGTGCCTGTGTGTGTATGTGTGTGTGCCCGTGTTTGAGTATGCGCGTGCACATGTGTGTGTATGTGTGTGTTTATGTATGTGGATGTGTGTTATCTGTTTGTGATGCAACGGTTATGACAACGTGTGTGAGTTGCCACTTATGGGTCCCGTGCATACATGTAATAAACCAACTTGTGACTACTCAGGAAAGACTGATTCCAGCGCACCCTTCAATATACTCTTTAAAGCTGATATAAAACGAATTTGAAGCCGTGGGCTAATCGTAACCTGTATCACAATAAACAGTGACTCTAATAAGTCTCTTCTTTTAAAGGGACAATGATTTTAAGGAATGTTGTAAATCTAAACCAGATGTTTTCAGAGCCTATTGTATATGCTGTATCTGCCTTGTTTGACCCTATTATCCAACTGTTCTTGAAAAGTTTTATCTTGTTACTAACACACTTAAAATGTGTTGTGGTGATTTGAGTTCTCCAAGTGTGCATACTACTAGTTCTGATAAGTACACTTGGAGAACCCAAATCACTTTAGCAAATATAAAAATCTGACGATCGTTTCACTAACCTAATTAGCGTCATCAGAGGATGAATAATTATATGATCTTAATGTAACTTTTCAACATTGTAATCTACTGTAATTTCGCGCTTACAAACTTAAATGCGTACTTTATATCAAGGAAATGGAAAATTATATTGTTTTAAAAAGCATAGTCCTGTTAGAAAATTGCAAACTAACGGAACACCGAGGATTTCTTACTGTTAACTTGGATATGCACATTTATGGTTTTTCCTTAGTTGTACTATATGTATATACTGTAAATCATTCGTTGCAACATAAGCAAAATTATGAAAATATTCACAAAAAGAATGGAAATGTCTAATTTTATATTTGCAATTGGATCAAAGATTGCGGTTGGACACTGTGGCTGGAAACTGAAACAAAAAGCAGAATCACCCAAAAAACCACAAACATAATAACAGAGAGTTAAGCGCTAGATACGTATTTCGACAACGAAGCTGTTTTCGTCAGTAGCTTTCGCTAAACCGTTTCGCGTCACAGTCATTTTTATGGCATTTCTTGGCTCTTTTGCGCCAAAAAAAACTAAATCTTTGTAATGTACAATAGATTGTGTTATCCATACGAAATTTTTTGGTTTTGTGCGTTAAGTAACATTTTTTTCGTTTCTCTAGTCATCAGTGGCACCCAAAATGTTTTTTTAACTGTCTATAACTTTGTTTTCTTTGAACTTAGAGCTCTAAGTTTTCGTTTATAGTACACCTTTAACAATATAATATTATAATATAATCACCATAGCGTTGTTATTTCTGGAGGTAAACCCCGAAATTGTTCAGAAAAAACTGGTCCGATTTACCTGGATAACAAACTTGTTCAAGCCACTTGTAAAAAGAAGACACTCACCAAATTTTATCAAAATAGGGCTATTATTTTTTGAGTTATTGTTGTGATACATATATATATATATTTATGTATATATATATATATATATATATATATATATATATATATATATATATATATATATATATATATATATATATATATATATATATATATATATATATATATATATATATATATATATATATATATATATATATATATATATATATATATATATATATATATATATATATATATATATATATATATTAATGGCATGTTTGGGGACAGCAGCACATGTATATATTTTATTGAATACATTAAGGCAAAATACTTATCCAATGTTTGCAAGACTTTTTTTTTTGTAAAATGCTCAGTTTTTAAAACTATAAACATATTTGATATTCATTGGTAGTTTTAGGAATTGTACGAAAAAAAAACACATTTGCTACCTAATAAAAGAATTTTTCTTTATATACATTAATTGAGTTGGCTTTGGTAATTGTATAGATGTTGGGCACGTTAAATATCCCTACCCTCCTTACAGAAAGGCAGGGGTTCGGCAACATTTCCAGGATAGTGAGGTGAAACTGCTCCCTGGCGTCGGCGATTGGCCATAGTCGCAGAAATAGGTGAAGAAACAAAACACACACACTGGACATAAGTATAATGTACATGTAAGTGCTATGGCTTGCAAGCTACATTAATATAATATCTAAAGATAGTTATTTGTAATTTCGGTTTATGTTAAAAAATCTACTCCTAAAATAAGAAATAATAAGAAATAAAAAAATAGGTTTATTCACGTTTTTTTGTCTTTAAGTGAAAATTGAAACCTGTTATGAGCACTGATAAGCACATTTGAAGAACCCAAGTCACCACAACTCATTTTAAAAAACCTGTAATTTTTTGTAATAAATAAGACGAACTCTCAAACAGAAAACATTTTACTTTTACCTTGACAGACAGTCACGACTTTTCAAAATGACAAATTTTTCTTTGGTGCAGTTATTATAAGTAAATGGTTTACTAATATATGCGTAGTTTTCGCTAACGGGTAATCGTTTTTTCACCTTAAGACTGCTCGACAAGTTCTTAATGAAATAAAGGAAAACTGCACGTTTTTAGATCAGATATTGCAATTTTTACATTAACACACAGTCAGCCCGAATTTAAATAAAATTTTAGGTTTCAGGGGAAGTATTGTGGCAACGTACTATATCGTTAAAACTACCTAATTACTGATTTTGTCTTTGCAAAAATTAATTTCAAGTTATTACTTGAATTATATTAAATTATATTAAATTCAAATTATATTAAATTATATAAAATTAAGAATTTTTCAAAGGTGTTTCATTGAAATTACATTAATCAATGCTAAGCAACATTGTATGCAAAACTAAATTTTCAGAACTTTAGAGATGTGTTTCTCTCTTTCTATAACTTACCCCCTCCTCTCTCTCTCTCTCTCTAGCACACACTCTCTCTCTCTCTCGTCCCTTTCTCATATATCCCCCTCTCTTTCTCAATATATCACTCTATTTTTCTAAATCACTCGCTTTCTCTTTCTAAATAGATCTCTCTCTCTCGCTCTCTTTTCCTCAATTTCTCAGTCTCTCTCTCTTTCTCTCTCCCATTATTTCGTGGTCTCTTTCTCAATTTTCATATTAATCAAAGTTTCATGTTTTTCACCCACACACCACGTTCTTGCGCTAGGTGTTAGAGTCTTTGCAATTTGGAAAAAAACAATATTCCTACACAAAATACGCAGACAAAATTCAAATCATTTCCCAGAAACCAACACAATTGACATTCTTTAAGTGCAAATGTTGTACAATCACAAAATAATTTATTTTGCGTAATATGTAAGAAATCGCATAAGGTATACAGTTGTGAAAAATTCATTGCGATGCCAGTCAATAAACGTATTGACGAGATCAAAAAACACAATTTATGTACTAATTGTTTAAAAAACAAAAATCACACTCAGTCAAATTGCTTTTATGGCACATGTAAGCATTGCTCTAAAAACATCTCATTGTTACATATAGACACTGCACAGAGCAGCTCGGGTTTTAACAATATCCAGGGGATAACATATTTAATCAACAGCAGCCACTGGCGTCAAATTCACATGTTAATAATTCAGCACCATTATGTCATTCTAATGTCTTATTGTCAACTGCCCTTATTAATTCATTTGATAAACAAGGCAACATTGTTCAATTACGAGCTTTGTTAGACAGTGGCAGTCAGTCAAATATCATTACGGAAGACATGTGTGTACGTATGAACCTCGAGTGCAAGAAGGTCAATCAACCGATAGTAGGTATCAATCAAGAATATTTGGTAATAACAAACTAGTGAACATTCAGATAACGTCCAAATACACAAACTACACCACTAATATTTCATGTTTAGTAGTTCCAAGAATAACAAATGATTTACCATCGATTTCCTTTGACAAGAAATACCTGAATATAGCAAATAACCTAGAACTTGCAGACCCATATTTCAATAATCAAGCTAAAATTGATGCTGTTAGGTAACGAATTATTTATTAAATTGTTAAGGTCAGGTCAAATACAATTGGGTAAAAACAGACCCATTTTACAAGAAACAAAATTAGGGTGGATCATAGGGGGTCCTAATATCGTGTCAATATATGCTAAACCGACGTTGGTATGCAATGTTTCATTCCAAACGCTAGAGGCACAGGTAGCCAGATACTGGGAAGGTAAAAATTGCGGAAGTAAACGGATTAGTACGCCTGAAGAAAAAATGTGCGAACAATACTTTGTAGAGACCGTCAAACGAGATACAGACTGCCGCTTCATTGTATCGCTACCTTTTAGGGATAATAAGCCCCAACTAGGAGATTCGAGAAATACGGCAATAAAACGATTTACATCTTTAGAAGGTAAGCTGAATAGGAATTTCAAACCTAAACAAGAATACGTCAAGTTTATGAAGGATTACATAGATTTAGGCCATATGTCTTTAGATAACGATAAGCACAAGGAATCTGAAAATGATGAATTTTACTTGCCACATCACGCTGTTATAAAGGAAAATAGTTTAACTACTAAATTACGGGTAGTTTTTGACGGTTCGGTAAAAACATCTAATGGCCGTAGCCTAAACGATAATTTAATGATAGGGCCGACCATTCAAGAAGACTTATTTTCGTTAGTTATAAGATTCAGAACGTACCAATACGCGTTAACGGCAGACATAACTAAAATATATCGACAGATACAGGTCGACCCAATTCACAGAAAATATCAAAAAATAGTGTGGCGCGAAAATACGAGCGACGAACTTCAACCCTATACATTAAACACAATCACTTATAGTACGTCATCATGTGCACCATTTTTAACCCTAAGATGTTTACAGGAATTGGCACATGACGCAGCTAATCACCTGCATAATGCTTCCAATGCCATTTTACACGATTTTTATATGGACGACCTATTGACGGGATCCAATAACGTAACCGATGCCATTAAGTTAAGACAAGACATAACGCATATCTTAGAAAACTGAGGCTTTCACCTATGTAAATGGAATTCGAATAATATTGACTTATTACCGGCAAACACCAACCAAACAAATTCTAATTTAATTATTGATCCAAACACACTAACAAAGATGCTGGGTATTACATGGAACAGTAAATTAGATTTAATTCAATATAAAATAGGTGAGTTCGACACGGCCGATATCATTTGGCCTAAACGAACGATTTTATCAATCACTGCTAAGGTTGTCGATCCGTTAGGGATAGTAGGTCCCGCAATATTAATCGCGAAATTAATTTTACAGTCATTGTGGCAATTAAATCTAGGATGGGATGATCAAATTCCTCAGGATGTAGAATCCAAATGGAGACAGTTTGTAAGACAATTGCCAGTTTTAGAATTATTAAAGATCTTAAGAATTGTTATAGCATATTATACGTATGAAATCATTGAGTACCACGGTTTTTGTGATGCCTCTCAAAGGGCGTATAGTGCGGCGGTTTATATAAAAATAACAAATCAGGAAGGAAAACACGAAATACGTTTGTTATGTGCGAAATCGCGAGTTGCTCCTATTAAGGTCATTTACATTCCAAAATTAGAACTAGAACAGCATTATTAGTAAAATTAACAATAAAACTCAAGGAATCGCTGAACATAAATTTTGATCGAACGTACTTTTATACAGATTCTACAATTGTGCTATCATGGCTATCAGCGCCACCAGACACCTGGCAAACGTTTGTTACCAACCGAGTAACCCATATTCAATCACATTCAGAAGTATCCGATTGGTATCATATTAGCACCCATGAAAACCCTGCACCCTGCACACCTTAAGGTGGAATGGACCGGACTGGCTCCACAGGAATAGTTCACTAATGTCGGTACCGATTGATAGCGACTTAAATGACGTAACTGAAAGGAGAAGGGCGGTTGTGTTGAGTAATTGCGTTCGGAACGAATTACAGGTTTTTAAGAAATTCTCATCGTTTTCTAAGCTAGAACGAGTCTTAGCGTATTGTTTGCGTTTTATTCACAATTGTAAAAATAATGTCAAAAGACGTGGCTTTCTAACTAGTGACGAATTACAGAATTCATTTAAGTTAATTATGAGACACGTTCAGTCTCAGTATTTTCAGCAAGAGCTGAATTGTTTAAGGTCAAATAAGCCTGTTAAAAATTCCAGCGCAGTAAAGTGCTTAAATGTATTTCTTGATTCTGACGACATAGAGTTGGTGGGCGTCTTACAAACGCAACAGTTCCCTTTAATCACAAACATCCCATATTACTACCAAGAGGGGATTCAATCACCAAATGTGTTATTAAGGAAATACATGTACGGCATTTGCATGCAGGTATTCAAGCAACTCTATCGGCTGTCCGTCTAAAATTTTGGCCACTGGCAGCAAAAAATATTATTAAACAGATAATCCATAATTTCGTAACTTGTTATAGGTTTAAACCAGTCCCTTACGAACAGCTCATGGGTTATTTACCTAAGGACAGAGTCCAACCTGTAAGACCATTTCTTAACAGTGGTATTGATTACACTGGGCCGATATTAATTAAGGAATCAAGGGGTCGTGGTAGAAAAACCATAAAATCATACATAGCATTGTTTGTCTGTTTATGTACTAAGGCAGTACATTTGGAATTAGTAACAGATTGTACCACTCAATCCTTCTTAAATTAAAGGGTTCAAAATTTATATTCAGACAACGCTGCAACCATTGTAGGCGCCGATAGGGAACTCAAAACTATATATGAATGACTGAATTCACAATAATTCAAGCATGATGTAATTGAAGGATTGATTAGCGATAGAATCACTTGGTATTATATTCCACCACGATCACCGCATTTTGGTGGGTTATGGGAGGCCGCTATAAAGTCAACTAAATATCATTTAAACCGAATAATTGGTAATGTACGGTTAACTTAAGAACTATATACTCTTTTAACGTTAGTAGAGTCATGTTTAAATTCCCGTCCTATTACCCCATTCTCCAATGACCCAAACGACCTGATGGCATTAACTCCAGGACATTTTTTGATTGGCGCACCATTGATGGCTCCAATTGACCCAGATATTACACACATCAAAATGAACCGACTGTCACGCTGGGAGTTAGTTCAGCAATTGCAGCAGTATTTTTGGAAGAGATTGGTTACAGAATACTTATCAAACCTACAACGATCGAAATGGAAAAACACCACAGCACGCCTTTAAGAAGGTTCTATGGTGTTAGTTCGAGGTGATAATCTACCCCCACAACAATGGAGGTTAGGCAGAATCGTAGGAGTTCATCCAGGCCGGGATGGACATACGAGAGTAGTGTCCATTGGGACATCAGGTGGCGTTATTAAACGCGCTGCTCGAAAAATTTGCATGCTACCACTGAATCAAGAGGAAAGTGAATAGTGCCCTTAAAGTTTCATGTGGGTGTAATGGTGACCATTTTTTTGCCTAGAATAAGTGTAGTAATGTTGTTTTTTTTATTTTGAAAGCGGTGCTTTCAAGGCCGCCAGAATGTTGGATTTTCATATTAATCAAAGTTTCATGTTTTTTCAACCCCCCCCCCCTGTATTATATTGACTTGGACACTAGCTACCTGAAATTTTTTCTGAATATTGTGTGAAGGCTGTATACCTGCTTTAGGTACCTGCGCACCACCACTTACCAGGATAAAAGGCATGCTGGTGAAGAATTTATGACATTATTGTATTATTATTCTTGCGATCATAACGATCAGCTCAGTTTAAGTTTAGTACACCCTCTGTAATAGTGCAGCATTTCTGTAAATTTATATGTAGAATAAATAAGTTAAGTTTATTCTTGACGTGTTCAATTATTTAAATCACAACAGTTCATCGAGTAAGTACAAATCACAACACACACACACACACACAAATATATATATATATATATATATATATATATATATATATATATATATATATATATATATATATATATATATATATATATATATATATATATATATATATATATATACATATATATATATATATATATATATATATATATATATATATATATATATATATATATATATATATATATTAATGGCATGTTTGGGGACAGCAGCACATGTATATATTTTATTGAATACATTAAGGCAAAATACTTATCCAATGTTTGCAAGACTTTTTTTTGTAAAATGCTCAGTTTTTAAAACTATAAACATATTTATTTATTTGATATTGATTGGTAGTTTTAGGAATTGTACGAAAAAAAACCACACTTGCTACCTAATAAAAGAATTTTTCTTTGTATACATTAATTGAGTTGGCTTTGGTAATTGTATGTATGCATCATTATTATTTGAAAGTTAATACCTTTTGCATTTATAACCATATTTTTATTTATATGTTAAACGGTAGTTTTCAGAACATTTAAAAATGTTACTAGTTAACAATAGGTTCTGGCATTGTATTTAGCAAGTTGAATGTATGCACGTTCAGCCCTTCGGAGCAGGCGTAAAGCCGTCGGTCCCGTGGCTATGCGATGTTGGACACGTTAAATATCCCTACGCTCCTTACAGAAAGGCAGTGGTTCGGCAACATTTCCAGGATAGTGAGGTGAAACTGCTCCCTGGCGGCGGTGATTGGCCATAGTCGCAGAAATAGGTGAAGAAACAAAACACACACACACTGGACATAAGTATAATGTACATGTAAGTGCTATGGCTTGCAAGCTACATTAATATAATATCTAAAGATAGTTATTTGTAATTTCGGTTTATGTTAAAAAGCCTACTCCTAAAATAAGAAATAATAAGAAATAAAAAAATGCGTTTATTCACGTTTTTTTTGTCTTTAAGTGAAAATTGGAACCTGTTATGAGCACTGATAAGCACACTTGGAGAACCCAAGTCACCACAACTCATTTTAAAAAACCTGTAATTTTTTGTAATAAATAAGACGAACTCTCAAACAGAAAACATTTTACTTCACAGACAGTCACGACTTTTCAAAATGACATATTTTTCTTTGGTGCAGTTGTAAGTAAATGGTTTACTAATATATGCGTAGTTTTCGCTAACAGGTAATCTTTTTTTTATCTTAAAACTGCTCGACAAGTTCTTAATGAAATAAAGGAAAACTGCATGTTTTTAGATAAGATATTGTAATTTTTACAATAACACACAGTCAGCCCGAATTTAAATGAAATTTCTCATATATCCCCCTCCCTTTTTCTCAATATATATATATATATATATATATATATATATATATATATATATATATATATATATATATAAATATATATATATATATATATATATATATATATATATATATATATATATATATATATATATATATATATATATATATATATATATATATATATATAAATATATCTCCCAATATCATATGTTTTTCTATCTCATTCTCAATATCTTGCTCTCTCTCTTTCTCACTATTTCCCTATCTCCTTCTCAATATATTGCGTTCTCTTTCTTAAAGCAGAAGTTTTACGTAAGAAATCATATTACTAAGCTAAAAATCTTAAAGAAAAACTCTTTGCAAAGAAAAAAACCTCAAATGAATGTTATTTCTTTTCTTCCCTGTTTTGCTCAGCAGTATTTAAATTTATTTGTTTCGATTAGGAATTTGCTCTTTTGTTATTCTAAAACAATTTTTTATTTGTATCTTCATATTATATCAATTAATTTGGTTCAGAAATTGGTTGTTGTTTTTATTTTTTAGTCAGGTAACTAAACTTTTGCATAGGTACTCTGATTTTTTACAATGTTGAAAGTAGTGATGCAACCGATACTAAGTTGGCCGGGAAGTTGCCATTTTAGTTAATTAAAAATTAAAAAAAAACACTAATGAGGAGACGCGACTTAACTTTACGATTAAGACGTTTGAATTTTTAAAACAATTTATTTAATTAAACAATCAATACCTAATTACTTAATACAAAAATGAATAATATAAAATAATGACAAAAGTAACGATCAACATACATGTGATCTAAAGTCTAGCACGCGATGTTCAGTGTCTTAACTACTTGGAACAAGAATGAACGGTCGTATCCTTGTAAGCAGCCTATTTATACACTATACTCCAGGCGTGGCACTATTGTCTCTGGGTGTAACAAAGGATCTGCTCATGTAGATTCTCACGAGTAATATTCCGTCCAACTTGCTAGTCTGAGCCTGCATACTTGTGGGCTCCTCTAAGTCTACCGCTGACCTTACTGTGGGAAGGCAACTTTGTGGTATAAAGTGCCATTGTTGGGGCTCATTTATCTCCTCCCCTTTTTAAAGAACGAAGCTATGGTTCGTTCCGGATTTTCAAGAGAAATCCGGACTCGGTGGTTCCTGGGTTGTTTTCCTTGTATTCTCTGGTGATTCTTCGTTTCTTCAACCCCATTCGGACGGCTATAGTTGTTATTGTTATCAAGGCAGCTACGTATAATAATATGGTCCATATACTCAGGTGATGGATCGGTATATTTATTGGTCCTGGTATATTTTGTTTAATATTTTGAAGTTGATGTTGGATTTGATTGATGTTATGTAGCTGTACGTTTTCTAGTGATAGTTCACGTACCTTTTCTTGATTTATGAATAGCTGTTGTGTTTCTGCTGTTGTTGGGCCGGTCTTGTAGGTCTTGGTGCCTAATCTCAATTGGCAATTTGGTTGAAAGTTGACTAACTTGGTACCTTTGATTATGTTGGTCCACTCCTGTTCCTGGAGAGTTATTCTCGCGTTAGTTTCTTCGGGTGCTATAACTATATATTGACTAGTTCCATATCTCGAAACTGTGGTTTTATTAATTTTGACTAATTCTTGATTACAATTGTTAATAGGTTTTTGAAATTTGATTAGTTTGATTTCACATGGGTTTTTGATCATTCCTGGTTGTTGGATTGTCCTCTTTGCACAAATATATCTGGTTCTTTAAATTTTGACTGTTTAGGATTGGTTCTGGGAATTATCATGGTAAAAGTGTTTGTATTTTTAGGGAGAGGTAATGTGTATAATTGATAATAATCATACTCTGATTCGTCTACTAGAGGTATCACTATTTGAAATATAATTTGGAAATTGTTTTGAACTGCTTTTATTTTAAATATTTTTTCGTATAGATTTAGATCAGTGGTTGTTATTAATCTAGCATTAGTTAGATATTTTTGTATATTATTGATTTCTTTTATTATAAATTATGGCTTTAATATTGAGGTGTGAAAGATTCATAACTTTGAAAAAGTGATGGCATTTTCTGTTGTTAGTGCTATTTCTTGAATATTGTTTTATAATTGCCCTAGCTGTGTGAGTAATTCTAGAATTTTTATGCGATGGTAGTGAGTTAGCTGTTCGCTCCTCAGGCTATCGATTGTATTACCTAATTCATTTATCCTATTTACTATTGTATCCTGGTTATGACTCAATCCTACTATTGTTCTATTAAACTCGACTATTGCCTCGAGCATGACCGAATTCTGGGACCTGAAAAGTTCATGAATTTTACTTTGGTCTGTCGTTAAGACTTCTATTGCTTGATAAATGCGTTCCACATCCTGTGAATCGAGATTCCGTGTGATCGATTTAAATATAGAACCTAGTCCGTTTATCAGGCCACGTTTTTGTCGATTAATAATATTATTATTTGGAAAAATCCTGTAAAATATATCTACATTGTCTATGGTGAAATTCAATGTCAATATGAAATTATGATATTCGGAATGGTAATCGTTCGTCATGAATGCAACGGTGTCTGCGTAGTGTCTTTTTATTTGGTTATAGTCCTTATGTAATTGTGTCAAGTCATGTATGTGTATCAGATTCCAACTGCTAGTCTCAGTGTATGCTGTGACTAATTTCTTTGGTAGCATGCCTGGATTGTCTGTCAAGTCTTGTATTTGGGCGGTTATTCCCGTGGCAAGGAACCTGCAATACATAAATTTCTTAATTGTGCTATAGTCTGTTCGTCATTTTTATGATTTATTAAAATAGCCTTGTTATGTTCTAATAATGAGATTATTGAGTACGGTCCTGAAAATGGTTTTTTATGTTTTTTATGAAATCCTGGTGGTATATTTTTATAGACAATATCACCTTCTCTGAATGGTTGGTTCGTGTTTTTATTTGTCCTTTGTAGTGTTTTTATTTTCGAATTCACTATCAGGCTTCCTACTATTTCGTAACTAATTTGCATTAAGTCCTTATATGGTACGAGGTATTCCTGTGTAATTATGACTTCCGGGTCATAGTTAAACATTTCTGGTATGTAGCCAAATATTAAATCAAAAGGTGGTTTTATTGTCTGTGAATGTATTGTCGAGTTGTAAGCGAATATACAGTATGGTATTAAGTCTACGGGTTTCATATTTTTAAATTTCATTTTGAATAATCGATAATGTTCTATAATCGTGCTGTGAAATCTTTCTGTTGGTCCGTTTGATGTTGGGTTTTGCGGTGATGTTATATGTAACTTTATCTGATATGTTTCCAATAGTTCCTTAATTACCTGGTTTGAAAACTCCGTACCTGGGTCTGCGATTATTGTTTTACACGCTCCATATTGTGAAAAGTACTTGATTAGGTTTTTAGCAATTTCGGTTGCACTCTTACTTTTTATCGGAAATGCTTGGCCTAATTTACTAAACGGATCTATTATTGTTGGGAAGAAAGCTTGTTCAATTTGGAATGTGTCGATGTGTAATATTTCTAATGGTATGGATGCTGTGGGGGTGTGTTCCAATGCTATTTGTACCGGGTTCCTATTGTACTTGCATGTTTGGCATAATTCGCAATTTCGTACAGACTCTTCTATATGTTTCTTTAAGTTGGGATAGTAATATGTTTTCTTCATTCTCAGGTAGGTTTCCACAGCTCCCCGATGGTTACTCTGACCCTCATGGTATTTCACTATTGTCTCGGTTAATTCGTCCTCGTTAATTTCATTCCTAATTTCCAGACATCTATAAAATTTGGGTGATTCTACGTTATTAAAGTTTTTATTGATTGCCGAACATACTAGTTCGTAATCTTGTTCATTTACAAAAATGCAGTAATATTTCCTCTGTGGTAAACAGTATTCTTTTATAAATTTCTCTATTTGATCCGGTTTATTTAAAATAAAGTTTGCATATATGTAATTCCTTTTGTCCATTCTGATTGATAATATGTCTGGGTTGTCCGTATTTTAAAAAACTATCTGATTAGTTTTGCTGTTAACGATTTCTTCCTCGAGTATCGGTATGCCTGGTGCTGAATATGAGTCCGCATTTGAATTTGCTGTGTCGTCATCGTCAATTTCTATTATTTCTTCCTCTTCGTCAATATTATTGGCCATTGATTGGTTATCTATATCCAGTGGGTTTATTTCTACTCGGGAAAGTGCATCTGCTGCGCAGTTTAACTTTCCTTTCTTGTATTAACTTTTAAATTCATATTCCTCTACATACATTATCCAACGGAGCAATTTTGAGTTTGGTTGTTTTAAAGAAAATAACCATTTTAAAGGTTTATGGTCTGTATAGATGGTGAATTTCCGTCCGTATAAGTATGGTCTGAAATAATTAGTTGTCCACTCAATGGCTAATAATTCTTTCTCTATTGTGCTGTACCTGGATTCTGTGTCATTTAATGTCCGGCTGGCGTAAGCTATCGGGTGATCCGCATTTGGTTCGCCCTGGCTTAATATTCCGGCTATAGCTACATTTAAAGCGTCGGTTGTTAATATAAAATCTTTGAAAAAATCCGGTGGTATAAGCACAGGTGAATTCATTAAGATGTCTTTACACGTGTTAAAGGCAGCAATGTATTCTTCATCGTTCACGTTTATTTTCAAGTTTTTCCTTAAGCATTTTGTTAGTGGTTTCGTAACGTGTGCGAAGTTTTCTATGAACTTACGATAGTATCCAACTAATCCTAGTAATGATTTGATTTCCTTCGGGGTTTTAGGTATTGCGTCCAGTTTCTTTGGATTCGGACGAATCCCGTCTGTGCTGACCACGTGTCCAAAAAACTCGGCTTCCTTCTTTAGAAAATCGCTTTTGTCTAGCTGGATCTTTAAGTTGCTTTGTCTGAAGCGCTCGAATACTAGTTTTAGTTTCTCAAGGTGTTCCTGTAACGATGTGGAGAAAACTATGACGTCATCCATATATACAAGGCATGTTTGTCCAATTAGGCCCTCTAACACGTTCTGCATGAGCCTAGAAAAAGTCGCTGGAGCCCCAGATAACCCGAACGGCATTCTGGTGTTGTACCAATGGCCAGTATCCGTGGTAAATGCTGTTTTTTCTATGTCCCTGGGATCCATTTCAATTTGGTGATATCCAGAGATCAAATCGATCGTCGAAAAATATTGAGCTCGACCAATTTTGTCCAGTATTCCGTCTATTTTGGGAATTGGGTGTCTGTCCGGTATTGTTTTCTCATTTAGTTTCCTATAATCCACCACAATTCTCCATTTTTGTATTATTTGACTTGTCCATTTTTTTCGATATAACCCAAATAGGTGAGCTATATAAGCTGTGGCTTTTCCTAATGATTTTCTGTTTGAGCATGTCATTTATTTGTCTGTCTACTTCCGGTTTATGTACGTAAGGGCATCTATAAAATTTGGAATAGACGGGTATGTGGTCGGTCGTCCTTATTCTGTTTTATCGCATTGGTGTGCGTCAATGGTTCGTTTTTATTCAAAAAGATGTCCTGATATTTTGATAATAGACTAAATAATAATTGTTTTCCTCATCATTTAAGTCGCCTGTATCTATTTGTTCAATTATTGCATCTTCATTGTTAATTCGTTTTTGATTACCCCCGTATTGTGGGTGTTTAAATGATTAATATGAACTACACGAGAAATGCTATTATGTATAGTTGCTGGCTCATATAACCTTTCCATCTGGCTATCTCTGATTTCAGAGGCATATTGTTTATTTAATCTGCTGAATGGCCTGTTCTGTATAGTATAAGCTTCGTGGGTGTTGCTTAATACGTGATTAATTATGTCAAGTTCGTTATTACGTACGAAATATTGCTGGGTTATTATATTATTTAAATCTAAATGTGTTTCGGGTGGTAATAAACGATCTGCTTTGGTTTCTATCTTTACCGATTGATTATCGTTAAGATCTGGAAATTTATTGGTATAATCTTCTTGCCTATATACAGCTTGTGATCCTTAAAATCTATTTCAGCTTCATTTAGTTTGAGGAATTCCATCCCAAGTAGACGAATGTAATTATTGTTAAAATTAAAAAGACAGAATTCTTGTGTCTCATCTGAAATTTACTTAAACTTAATATTTGCACGTTTTGAATGCGCTGAAATTCCATGCGCAGTACGTATGGTAAAATTATCTGTAAATATGTTTTCTGGGAACTTATAATATGCTATAACAGGATTAAGTTTTTTTGAAGATCCTGAGTCTAATAAAAATGTACCTTGTATTTCTTTTAACTCTATGTATGGCAATCTACTTAATGTATATTATTTATATATATCACGGTTCTCTCGTTGAGGGACCTGCAACTGGAAAATTTCGCTGTTCCATATCGTATTCCTCTGCTGGCGAATTTTCATAATAGTTCATCATTTACATCATTTAAATCGTAATTTATTTCATTCATATCGTTATCGCTAATTTCCGTGTTATTTACGTGAGCTGCTCGCCTTGGTTGCTGTTGTGACAGTCTTGTATTAGAGCTGTCTACTTCCATTGGTTCGTGATAAGTTCTGTTTGCGTTGTCATTTATATGGGGTCGTCCCGGTTGATTATTGAAATTGGGTCTCCTAATTTGATTCGATAAATTTTGTCTCTGCACGAATTGTTGATTTTGTCTAGGTTGGAAGTTCGTGTGACTATTTTGAGCGTTATTGTTTTGTTGAAACGGTCTGAAATTTTGTTGGAAAGGTCTTTGAAATTGTACGTTATGAAAAGGCGGGTTATTTTGTTTGTGAAAAAATGTACGGTTCTGTCCTTCCGGTTTATTATTATTGAAATTCTTAAGTATTGTTTTGTCTCTATAATCGAAATTTTCTTCTGCGAATACAAATTTCAGAACTTGTTCTATACTTTCTGGTGACCTACTACGAAGCACAATACCTAATGGATTGCGTAATCCACCAAGGAATGCTTTTAACGTCTGGTTCTGGTAAATGTCTTTTTTTGATTAACCTTACACCTTCGTTATGTTCGTTTGCAATTAATCTTGAGATAAGCAATTGCTCTATATTACGGCATCTGTTAGCAAACGACAGTGCGTCTTCCGCATTACGCTCTTTCAACGTAAGCATTTCTGCTAATAAACTATTATCATCGCGCTGATTACTAAAGTTCTGTACAATGGCCTCTCTCAGATCTGCCCACGTATTAAGTATCTTAGTGTTCATGATAAGCCGTGCTGTTTCTGTTTATTCTGTCTGAATATAATTTAATAAAAAATTATTCATATACAAATTCTCGTTTGTTACGTAGAACTGATTCATGACCAAGTCACAAGATTTTAAAAAGTTGCCTACGTTGGCTGGTTAACCATCAATCTCTGGTATAGCCTTCAGGAATAATTCTATGAATTGGTCTGTCATGTTGCTGCTATTACTATTACTATTAAAATTTGAACGATTTATTGTCGCTAATACTGATTGATCTAAATCTATATTCTATATTAGATAAACTTTGTGATTCTTCTTCTGAATCAGACATAACATTTCAATACAACACATCAAATAATATAGGAATTGAAAAATGGGATAGCAACTTACCATAATACGATGGTTTCTGCTTCCATTTGGCCCTGCTTGGCTACTGTTTCTGCTTTAACTTGGCTCTGCTTGGCTCGAATTGGTTATTAGGCGTCGATACGCTTAAAAATCGATATGCTTTCGGTTTTCTAACCAATACTAACGACTGCGCCACTTAACTTTACGGTTAAGACGTATGAATTTTTAAAAAAATTTATTTAATACTTAAAACAATCAATACTTAATTACTTAATACAAAAATGAATAATATAAAATAATGACAAATGTAACGATCAACATACATGTGATCTAAAGTCTAGCACGCGATGTGCGGTCTTAACTACTCGGAACAAGAATGAACGGTGTTATCCTTGTGAGCAGCCTATTTATACACTACACTCCAGGCGTGGCACTATTGTCTCTGGGTGTAACAAAGGATCTGCTGATGTAGATTCTGAGGAGTGATATTCCGTCCAAATTGCTAGTCTGAGCCTGCATACTTGTGGGCTTCTCTAAGTCTACCCGCGACTTTTGAATTTTGAAAAAATTTCTACACCCAGGCCTCCATGATATATCGTTAGGTTTTTTATGTTTAATTTGCAGATTAAGCTTGTAACAATAAGTATCTTTAAAGGCAACATGAGAGGGGTAAGAATTAATTAGGTTTATTTTATACTTTTTTTTGACACATTTTTAAGTGTAACACGCCTCCATATATAAATCGTTGAAAACAACTCCGTTTGTATTTGCTCCAGTACACGTATCATACGTATACGGCAACAACCATGGTGACAAATCTACATATTAGGTTTTTGCTTACTACTAAGTGATCCTGTCCTTGGCCTTGTTCCTTTTTTCTATTTTAGACCCTATTATTTGTCTGGAACCGATAAAATCTCGTCTTAAAATAGATTGCAAAATAAGTAAAATTGGTTATCATTTAAATAATAAAAATAACTAAAACATGTATTCTAAACTTTATTAATTGTTGTTGCCTTTACTTGGTGAAACGGTTCCATACTAAAATAAAGTTATTCAGAAAATGGCACAAATAACTAGTTTGAACTTAAAAATATTTGGGAATAGACTAATGTACCTAAGTAGAACTAATGGCTTGGTTATTGCAACAACGTGGGAGGAAAAAACAAAACATATTTTAAACAGTAATTCAAAACAGGTAAACAACCTGTAAAATAATAATAACAGTTTATTGATAAGTACACTTGGAGAACCTAAATCACCACAACACATCTTTTTAAAGACCTGACGATCGTTTCACTAAGTTAGCGTCATCAGAGGATGAAAAATTTTAACTACTTTACTACTAACATTACCTTTTATACTGAATCTTATAGGCAAAGCACGATACCAAAAGGGATACTAAATCGCAGGCAAGATCTTCAGTGTATTGTATTTTAAGTGCTGGACGAGATTTTCGCACTTCCTTTATCACTTTACCTGACAGGTTTCGGAATGTTTCTCTTTATCAAAGACAGAGCGCAAACAGAGGACTGCAAACCAGTGGCGGGGCTCAGTTTAAGGAACTTTTGTTTTTTATTGCCTTAGAAATATAAATACTTTCGTACGCATCCAGCTCCGCTGGCCGTCTAACATTTTTGATAAGTTTCACATTTTCTTTATCAATGTGGTGGTTATTATCGCAAATATGTTGTGCCACGCATGACTTGTCCACACTACCGTATCTCAGCTTTGCCAGATGTCCACGAAATCTAGTCTCAATGGTTATCTTAGCCTGCCCAACGTATCTAAGATTACAATGTTTACAACACACATTAATAATCCGGATATGCGTTATATATCGGATTGCTTAGTGGAAAAATAAATTAAGACACAGAACAAAGAAAATGTTAGCGGAATGCACGACATTCGGAAATAATAAAATAGAGAAAAAATTTGTTTACCTACCTTTTGAACTGCGTATCAAAAGGAGTCTCGAGAGCATTTTAAGCTAACTTTTTCGACAAAAAATAATTTAAGAAATTTATACTTATACTTTATACTTTATTGGCTGAAATTACACAATACGTCTGTACAGTAAGTCCATTTTGACTTGTGTTGTATATAGTGACATAATTTAAAAAGTTATTCTAAAAATACTTGACACTGCATTATCCAAATATGACACTTCGAATTTTGACAACCCATTTTAAATAAAGTTTTTATACCATTTTTTCTTCCATCTCACATTTCCAATCACTGCCTTCATTTACTACTAATCTTAATACGAAAGATAAAGATATAGCCACTGAAATGTCGGGTATTTGATTGTAAAGATTGTAACGTTAGATACGTGGGGCAGACTAAGAGAACTATTGAGACTAGTTTTCGTGAACACAGCTGAGATACGATAGTGTGGACAAGTCAAGCGTGGCACAACATTTTTGTGATAATCACCACAACATTGATGAAGAAAATTTGAAACTGTATTTATATTTCTAGGGCACTAATTATGCAGATAAACATTTCGAAACCTGTCAGGTAAAATGATAAAGGAGGTTCATAAACCTCGTCCGGCAATTAAAATAAAATACGCTGAAGAATTTATAAGAAAACTGTTAAAAATGTGTACTAGTAAATTAGTAATGAAACAGTTTACTTCCTCTAAGGATCAAGTTCAGTAACTGACCTAATTTTATATTACACATTTCAAATTTTTTTTGTGTACTTATATATATTTCAGTAGAAGTTTTGGTATTATATCGCTGTCGGCTGTAAACAATTTTGATACTCTATATTTGAAAGTTTTACATTTATATTGGATGCTTTTTATCGTTTTTAGTGAATTTTCTTTAAAAAAAAATTCACTAATGAAGAGATCCCGAAAATGACCTGCTTCCAAGCTAACTCTCTCATACGTCACACACGCAGCCACAACAGACATCCGTGCACTGTTGCAATATTTCTGAGGCGTATTGGTATGTAAAATACTCGGAGGAAAAGCCTACTGGGCCATCGTACGAAGTGTATAAGTGTATTAAACGGTGACGCCACCTGTTAGAGGTACCGTGAACTGGTTTGTGTAACTGTATATGTGTACCTTGCCAAACGGCCTCCGACCAGAAATTTAGAATTCACCGTTTTATGATGAATAGATCATGGTTTAATCGTTATACACAGGGATACGTATTGGCCTCTGATATTGGAAGCGAGTTCTTTGAACGCGTATATATTTTGGAGGCGTATAAGACATAATGCATATATATATATATATATATATATATATATATATATATATATATATATATATATATACAGGGTGATTCTTTGGCGAACAATAAGGGGTGTCTTTCTTTTAAATTTTTTTCTTGAAACCCCTTCTCCTCCAAGTTACAGCCCTTTGAAATTTTGGCAAAAAAAGTTTTCATTAAATTTCTCCGTTATGGAATAATTTTTAAAAACTAAATTTTGCAGATGCATAAGGCTAACAAAATGACAGTTTTAAAAGGATTTTATAACCCTATAATGTTATCACAAAAGGGTGAAAAAACCTACCCTTACATTATTTTTTATCAGTACTTTTTATTGTGTGTACCGTTTTCTATTAAAAAAAAAAATGATTTAGAAAGAAGGATTCATTTAGCAACTTTTTTATATCTTGATATTTTCTCATAAAATTGTTAGTTTTATCACAAAAAAAAATATTAGTCAGATTCATGTCACATGTATTTACAGAGTGGTTGTTATTTGCTGAAAAAACAAGTACGTGGTAGGCTGTCAAATAACGTCATAATTACACTAATATGTTAATATGTATTGTTCTGGCTTTTACTAATTTCCAAAAATTCATAATAAGAAACAACAACTAGGTATTGTACTACTATTTAATAATTAATAATTAACAAACTAAGAAACGAAAAGAAATATTAACAAAATGTCAGTACGTATCATCATAATAAATGTTGAAAATGCCCCCCCTTCGGAGAGAACGCATGACTCTAGTCTGTTTCTCATTGAACTTCGTATTCTATGAAAAATACCGGGTGTGTTTCTTATAATATCACATGATGCGATAATACGATTTCTGAGGTCATCGATGTTTGCAACAGGACTTGAATAAACTAAGGTTTTCAGAAAACCCCACAGGCAAAAATCCAACGGATTCAATTCAGGAGATTGGGCAGGCCAATTCTGTGGGCCTCCTCGACCTATCCAACGATTTGGGTACACTTCGTTCAAGTAGTTACGAGCGTTGATACTAAAATGAGCCGGAGCCCCGTCGTGCATTTACGACATTTGTTGTCTAATTTGTAAAGGAATATTTTCAAGAAGTAGGGGCAACTCTTCTTCGAGTAGATGACAGTACACTTCTCCATTTAGTCTTATCGGAGGAAAATATGGTCCATTTAAGTCATCACCAATGGCAAGCCATACATTTAATGAAAACTGGTGTTGAAAATGAGATTCCGTAATTTCGTGTGGGTTTTCTTCAGACCATATGTGGTTATTATGAAAATTTCTAATAGATTCTCGTGAAAAGTTGGCCTCATCAGGTAAATAAAATACGAGATAAGAACTGTGGAACTTGCTTGATCATTTGAAGCATCCATTGACACAAGATCAAACGAGGTAAAAAATCAGGAGGTAAGAGCCCTTGAACTCGTTGGATACGGTAGGTATACAGTAGTTGTTCTTTTAAAATTCTAAATACCGTGGAATAGCTGACATTTAAGACTTGAACGATTCTTCTTGTACTTGTACGAGAAGATTCTTCAATTGAATTGACGACAGCCTCTTCAAGTGCTACAGTTCTTACTTCTCTAGAACGACCGCAATCGGCGGCACTTCTTGAAAATTTTCCTTCTTCTTGCAGACGTTGATGAATGCGTGCGAATATGCTGTGATAGGGTACAGTTCAATTTGGATATAACTCAGTGTAGAAGCGCTGTGCTCTTAATCCATTACCACTTTTTTTGCCAAAATTTCAAAGGGGTGTAACTTGGAGGAGAAGGGGTTTCAAGAAAAACTTTATATTTTTCTCCAAAGAATCACCCTGTATATATATATATATATATATATATATATATATATATATATATATATATATATATATATATATATATATATATATATATATATATATGCTCGTTCCAAACATGACTTGTATTTTGCCCTGCCTTTTTTAGTTTTTGAGTTATTTTGAAAAAAATAAAATTTGTCGTTTCTGTTTTCTTCAATATCTAAGGAGGCGTTGATCTGACATGTCTAAGACTTGCACATTATCAGGACACTTTTTACAGAGTAATCTTTTTGTGCTATTCTCAACTTTGGATTGTCATTTGTTTTTGAGCTACAGGTATCAACGTTTGTTGTTATTATGGCAGGCATATTGTATTTTTTTTGCTCATGTGATAGCCTGTGAAGAGAGCTTTCCAATGATGTACAACATGCTTGAGAAATCATTTAATTGCACTTACAAGTTTGAGAAAACCCGTTTTGAGGATAGTAGTCTATGAAATCCAATACCAGAAAACAAATTACAAAAAAAGTGTTCAAATGCAGTAGGCCATGGAGTCTAACAATAATAGACTTCAAGTTTTAACATAATTGTCCGTAATGATTCACGATAAAAAATATTGTGATTTAATTTACAGTACTTAATTAGGTAATAATGCTAGGTAATATTATGTAAAACAGTTTAATAACGAAACCCGACGATAACAAAAACTCCACAAAACAACACAATTAGAAACGGAACTCAACAAATAATAAAATAGAAACTTAAAAATGCACTAAATAGAAAATTGTTCAATATGGCCACCGTTTTGTTCAATGGACTTTATACACCTTTTTGAAACATGCGTGCAAAATCTGGTGATGGTGTTTTGGTTAATATGCTTTATAGCGTCCGTGATTCTGTTTCGTAATTCACTGATATTTTGTGGTGGATCGAGTTTATACACATCATTCTTCAGAGTACCCTAAACGCCTAAATTAAAAATCCATGGGTGTTATATCAGGACATCGAGCACACCAATGAAGCGGCCCATGTTACAAATGACACAGTTATTAAAATTTTGGTACAACAATTCTTCGACGATCATAGCATTGTGAGCTAGATAACCGTTTTGTTGGTACAAAATCTCATGTAAATTATCATGAACTCTTCTAATTGTTGGTAAGATATCATTTCCCCAGTTAAGTTATTTTCAAAAAAGAACGGATCAACAATCAAGCTACCTGAAATATTTTAAAATTAACTGTCTAATCTACAAATAAAAATAACAGTTTTTTACCTAATAAGCCACACCAAACATTAATACCAAATCTGTCTTGCAAACGTCTTTCTTCCTTTAGGTGGGAATTTTCATTTGCCCAATAATGCCTATTATGGCGATCGCTATAATAGGCATTAT
Source organism: Tillus elongatus (assembly GCA_964006375.1). NCBI lineage: Eukaryota > Metazoa > Arthropoda > Insecta > Coleoptera > Cleridae > Tillus > Tillus elongatus. The sequence goes on along the minus strand of OZ023266.1, from coordinate 104,926,882 downwards.
TATTATTATTATTATTATTATTATTATTATTATTATTATTATTATTATTATTATTATTATTATTATTATTATTATTATTATTATTATTATTATTATTATTATTATTATTATTATTATTATTATTATTATTATTATTATTATTATTATTATTATATAATATGGATTGATGAATCCTGATTTACAAATTGTGGTGTGTATGATTATATATACACACCACAATTTGTAAATCAGGATTCATCAATCCATATTATTTTCAAATGAATATTTTCATCTTGCTGACATTGTCCTTGATACCATCTGCAGAATTGAAGTCGCTAGGGTAACCGTCAAGATTGAAGCCTTGTACGATTGTAGGTTTGTATGGATAGTAATGATTTTGTTTTAATACTCGGTGTACCTTACTTTTTGGAACGTCAATTTGTTCACCATAAAACCGAGCAGATTGCGAAGGGTTTTCGTTTGAAACCTGTAAGACGGCATTATTTCTTTCTTCATTTCTAGGCATTGGTAGTTTCTTTGCGTGGAAGCTACCGTCGTTCAATAGATTGCTTAAATACACCTTAAATTGTTCAGATAATTTAGAATGACAATATTCTTAATTGTCGTGAAAGTGTTATATCTATAGCAACCTTTCCTCTGTTGTTTTTCAGTTGACTTACGTTTAAAAATCAAACAATTTTCAAAGTCGTCTTCGTAAACCATTAATCTGCTTTTTATTGAGTTCTGTTAGTAAATTTAGTTATTTACTAAGTTTACCTATTTAATTAAATTATAACAATTTTTAGAATAATGTTGCAATGTAAAATATCATTTGTAATAATGGGCCGATTCATTGGTGTGCTCAAAGTTCCTTTTTTTATCGTGAATCCTTATGGAAAATTATGTTAAAAGTAGACCATGGCCTACTGCTTTTTGAACACTTTCTTGTGTTATTTATTTTCTGGTATTGGATTTCATAGCCTACTATCCTCAAAACGGGTTTTCTCTAAATTTTCAGTGCAATTACAAAATTTCTCAAGCATGTTGTACATCATTGGAAAGCTCTTTTCACAGGCTATTACATGAGCAAAAAAATACAATATGGCTAAAATAAAAACAAACGTTGATACCTGTAGCTCAAAAACAAATGACAATCCAAAATTGAGAATAGCACAAAAAGATTACTCCGTAAAAGTGTCCTGATAATGTGCAAGTCTGAGACATGTCATCTGACATGATCTCAACGCCTACTTAGATAATGAGGAAAAAGAAATCGACAGATTTTGTTTTTTTCAAAATAACTCGAAAACGAAAAGAGTGAGGGCAAAATACAAGTCATGTTTGGAACGAACATGAAATTCTACAAAATATTGCCAATTTAACCGTCTCCCTATCTCTAATAACAACGGAGATAGCATTACATTCCCATCCAGTTTGGGACACACTCTATATATATATATATATATATATATATATATATATATATATATATATATATATATATATATATATATATATATATATATATTTATGTGTCACACCGATAACTCAAAAAATAATACGCCGATGACGATAAAATTTGGTAAATACCTTCCTTTTGCAAGTAACTTGGATAAGTTCGTTAGCCAGGAAAATCTGCTCAGTTCAGATAGATTAAACAATGCTTTGTTTAAATTAGAGAGTCGGATCCGTGCCACTTCTGAGCTGACCTTTAATGTATGGGGTTTCGACTAGGTAATTATAATGAAGGTTTGTGAGAAAAGAAATTCGGGACGCAACAAGTGCGTTATGGTAGCGAAGTTTTATTAAAATCTGCTCAGTTCAAATAGATTAAACAATGCTGAGTTTTAATTAGATAGTCAAATTCCCCCGGTCCGTGCCAGTTCTGAGCTGACATTTAATGTATCGAATTTCGACCACGAAATTATAATGCATGTTTGTAAGAAAAAAAATTCGAAACGCCGTAAGTGCGTCATGGTAGCGATTTTTTATTAAATGCTTCAAATTTGAAAGCTCAATTTGGTTTGTTGACCAGGAAACTAGTTTTTTCAGGAACATTTGAAGTTTATTTTCAAAAAATTTGTGTACTTTTTCAAACAATAAAGTTATTTTGATGATATATGATACATTGTTTTTACTATATAGGTCATACTGGTAACCAAATTTGATGCTTGCTGTCATAAAAAGACACATATTTTCTATTTAAAAGTTTCTTATCAAAATTCTATACCATAACGCACTTGCTGCGTTCCGAACTTTTCTTAATATATATTTACATTCTATACACATAGTTTATATCAACCGATGTCCCAATGTTGTTAATAGTCCACACATAGAGTTGCTATTGTCTTATATATATATATATATATATATATATATATATATATATATATATATATATATATATATATATATATATATATATATATATTCATACACAGAACTTATGGCACCGATGCCACAATGTTGTTGTATTCACGCTTGCTCATCTCAAAATATCTCACCAATTAGCGAGTGTATAGAAGATCTAAAGATATTCCAACCTCAAAGTGAGTATACTACAACTCGAATCGTTTGAGTCGCCATTTTTTGATACATTGCACGGTTGCCATAAACATTGCAATATGTGTATGTGTGTGTAGATATTTATATAATTAAAAATTAGGTCTTGTATATATTTAAGCGACAAAAACAGAAAACCAGTTTACATGTCTCAAAATAAATATATGCAACAAAATAAATAAAAACTCTGACTCTTATAATCTAAAAATAAATTTTGGAGTTATTAGTTTTAATGTCTAAAACAAATAGTTGATACTATCCTCTTTTGGCAACACATAACATGCGTTGCTAATGTATTGCATGAAGAAGTAATGTAGGTATGACTCAACTTTTTCTCTTATATCTGTAGTGCAGCTGTTCAAAATTAGCTATTATTATATTGGTGATTTGTGTTTCATTGAGACTTACGGGTGTAGCAGATCTGGAGCTAGAATTAGAGATGGAGTCTGGATCAGAGGTACAGGGTATGAGGGCCCGGGGGTACTCCAACTGCTAGGTGCCTTCTGCTCTGTGCAGTAGGGCGAACTGGCACCCGCAGTCTCTCGTATCAGTCGTCCTGCGTGGGTACTGGAAACACTGCTCCCACATGCAGCAACCCTAATAACAACATAATTCTAACACTCAAAATACACACATACAAAGATTACAGTTAAAATAATGTGGCTATTAAAAAGACATAGATGATAATGAAAATTTGGGTGTTTAAAAGCGCTGTATTTTTAAAAAAGCTATGTAGTAATTAGTCGCTCATTGCGTAAAGTCTGAGACGGTTTCTATTTTTTTAACGAATTTTTGTAAAAAAAATTCGCTAATGCGCAGATCTAGAATTTGGAGCTTTCAAAAAAGTTATTTAAATGAGCACAACTAAGTCCTCTGGAACCCATTTCGTCGGTCAATTTTAAATATTATGTGTTATGTAAGTAAGTACCTAATTATTATTTATTCGTAAAAATTATACAATATGTTTAACAATAAGTCTCAAACTTGTGCTGCATACTAACATAATTTAAAATGTTACATTCAAAGAGTTTGATAATCCTAAGCCAAATTCAGTACACTTCACATTTTGACATACCAAATATGTATAAATAAATAAATAAATAAATAAATAAATAAATAAATAAATATATAAATAAATAAATAAATAAATATATAAATAAATAAATAAATAAATAAATAAATAAATAAATAAATAAATAAATAAATAAATAAATAAATAAATAAATAAATAAATAAATAAATAAATAAATAAATAAATAAATAAATAAATAAATATATTATGTCATTTATCTTAACCTTGTTTCTGTTAATAATTCCGGAATAATAATGTGTTTTCGGTTCCAAGCGCCAGATTTAAATAACTTGGAAATGATGTACAAGTTATAATGTTTTTCTTCAGCTCGAATGAAAAATTACTATTAGTTTTGCAGTCATTCTCTGATATTATGTGTTTTTGGGTTTTACGATAACTCATAATTTCAGTTGTAATTATTTTTAAAAGGACGAACTACACAAATTTAACAATGATATTATTTTCTAGTAAAGCCATAGATTTTGAAATGGGATTTTGAAAAAATCAGTGGTGTAACATTTTTTGGAAACAAACTATTTGGTTTCATTTCTTATAGAACTTCAACCGATCCTGTATTTCAGTCGACAAGCGCCTAGAAGGAAAATGTTATACGACGAGGTTATAGTATTTTAGCGCGAGGTACCGGCACAAGCATTGTTTTGAATCATAAACAGAATACCCTGTATGTAGCGCCATGATTTGAAAATATTTTTGGATATACAGGTTCACACATAATGCCAGAGTAAACCAAACATATGCTTCATTTTAAATAAAATATCCTGTATATTTTTACATTTTTGAGTTACTCCCAATCTTACTGTTCTCATGATATAGAATTTTTTCATTTTATACAACATATTTTAAAAGATATGAGCCCTTTTGTATTAATTTGTAGGCACAGCAACACCCTCTAGCGTCATACAGATGTGACATCAAATAATGTACTTACATTTAAAAACATTCTAGACTATTATACTTGTTTTTAAATGTACTGGTTCATTGAAACATACAATGCTTGCATAGAGGATCAAAGCTCGGAATGAATGTTTTCTTGATTTATTTAAATATTCTATTATTGTAAGAAACTCTACTTTTATCCTGCTTTAGTTTTCATTAAGAATGCACTATACTTAAACGTGCTTTTTTAGTTAATTGTTATTTTACGAACTAAAAATGTAATAACAGGCTGGATTTTATTTTGGTGGGTGCGGAAACTATTAGGTGACAATAATTAGTGCCTAGCGCAAAAATAACAAACAAAAAGTCTGGACGAAGCAAGTGCGTTATGGAAGTGAATTTTGGTAAAAATGTTCTTAATAGTAAAAATATGTATTTTTTTAATGAAATCAGGTATCAAATTGGTTACCAGTATAACATGTATTATAGTAGAAACAAATCTACCACACCGCAGCAAAATTAGTTTATGGTTTGAAAATGTACAAAAACTTTCCTGAAATAAACTTAAAATGTTCCCGTAAAAACTTGTTTCCTAGCCAACGAATCTTAAGTTACATGCAAATTGAGTTATTGAAATTTAAAGCATTTAATGAAACTTCGCTACCAAAACGCACTTGCTGTGTCCTGAATTTCTTTTCTCACAAAGATGTATTATAATTCGATGAAAAGAAGGTGTTCGATTTAAAATAAGAAAATTTGTATTACCAACGACTTATGGACCACGCTGTGATTGTAAAATTAGTTAAGATGCAGCTCAAGACAACCTATAATTAACATAGGTATACAATTTTTCTCGTATCTTGTATATTAACGGATATATTGAGCTTTTTTCTGCGATAATTTCCTAAAAATTATAGACTATTAAACCATAAATTCTAACTCATCTAACTAATCACAGAAAGAGTCTATTTGAAATGAATTCTCTAGAAATATTTTAGTAAAATTCATTAAAGTAGGGACGCAGCAAGAGCGTTATGGTAACGAATTTTCATAGAACTGTTCTTAATGTTAAATATGTTTTTTTTAAGAAAGACATGAATTTTAGTAGATAGTGTAACCTTGATAGTAGGAAAAAATGTACCGTATTTAATCAAACAAACTTTTGGTTTGAAAAAGTACAAAAATTAAAAAAAAAACTAGTCTGACTAGCCAACGAACCTATCCACGTAATTTACACAAAAACTACGTCAGTCAAGATACAATTATTTACAGAAAGCTTTTTGACAGAAATTTAAAAAATGTTTACATGCAGATTTGTGTTCTGATTTATGTTTCATGATAATTCGCCATTTTATTTACAAATATTGGCTTAGTCATTTGAGAGCGTCCTATATATTGGCACATTGATTTTTTGACGAATAATATGATTAAAACCTCCCTAAATGCGTGATTTTCTTGGGACTCCGATTTCCATTGGTAAAAACGCCGTATCACAATTTTTGATATGTTCCAAAATGTAAAAAAAAAGAAAAACAATTAAAATAACTCTAAAACGATGGGCAATATAAATGTTTTTTCCTTACAAGCATGTATTAAATTTGAATGGAAAATGCAATCATTCAATAAATGGGCTGTTCCATTAAAAAGAGAAAACTTGTGTCACAAACGACTTATGGGCCAGCCTGTAATTGTCAACATACTTTTATAAAATCTTCAACATTTTAAGAAGAAAAACTATAAAATTTTCAAAGTAATTTTTTTGTTATTTCTTGACCTTTTTGCGTCAAGAAAACTTAAACCTTTTCTGTAATATACAACAGATCTTGTTATCCACACAAAATATTTTGGTTTTGTGCATTTCTCTGGTCATCAGTGGCACCCAAATTTATTTCTAAGGTTTATAATTTCTTCCCTTTCAACTTAGAGATCTGAATTTTGACATGTAGGGTATGTTTAATAGTGTAAACCTAAGTACCAAATTTGGTTGTTATAGCTTTGTTATTATCGGAGATACAAAAATTTTCGGAAAGCAAACTCAACATTTTCCAGGAAAAACTGGTCTAATTTTCCTGGCTTACGAACTTCTCCAAGCCACTTGCAAAAGGAAGACACCTACCAAATTTTATCAAAATCGGTCCATCGGTCCATTATTTTTTGAGTTATGGGTAAGTTCGCGCCTCCGTGGCCGTGCGTGAAAGTGGATTCAGACTTTCCAATACGGACTCGGGGGACGACGGTTCGTGCCTCACCGGCGCCGGATGATTTTTCAAAATCACTGTCGTCGTTGAGATCGAGCTCAAGGTGGAGGGTAGGTTAGTTTAGATGAGCAAAAAGGGTCAGCAATGGCCTAATTGCCAGTAAGCATCTTACCTTTTTATGGGTAAGATATCTATCAATAAATATATATATATATATATATATATATATATATATATATATATATATATATATATATATATATATATATATATATATATATATATATATATATATATATAAATACAGGTGTTCCAGGAGTTGTGTGCACAAATTCACTCACTGATAGAACATCGAAAAATAAGTGGAGTTTTGTTGATAAGTATGTGTTCTCCGATGCTTTATTACGGAGATACAACCCCTCAAAGCGGTGGCTCGTAAATATTTTTCTGGTCATAACTTCCAAATGTCTTAATCGATTTTGATTAAATTTCGAGAGTTCAGCCATGTATCTAAAATACACGTCCCGAGTAAGACAAATCAAAAATATCGTAATTTTAAAAGTTGTTTTCAAGGGGGTGGGGGTGTCTTTTAACCCTTAACTTTTTGGGGGTAGATATTTGGAACTCTAGACATAAGTATTGAATTCTACTTAGAAAACTGATTAAAAAAGGTATACTATTACAATAAAATGTACCGCTTGCGAGTTATTTGATTTTGATTATTTTGGCTAAAAGACCTACAATTGCAACACACACACACAATATTGTTTTATCGGACTATTTGTACATAAAGCATTAATGACATTATTCAAATAATAATAATAATAATAATAATAATAATAATAATAATAATAAAATAAACACATTTCTAAGTTAACGACAATTAATACAATCAATAAGATACAACAAGCTAACGGAATTGTAATTAGTTTATAATATATGCTCAAAATGACCACCCTCTATTTGAATACCATTACACCTCCGAACCAAAGATTGATAAGCTCTAAATAGTTGTCCATTATCTTTATTTACTTGATTTATAGCTGCATGTATTCTTTGAATAAGCGCTTCTCTGGTGTTAACCACTTCTGCGTAAACGAGTTGCTTTAAGTGGCCCCATAAAAATAAGTTAGGTGGTGTGAGGTCTGGTGATCTCGGTGGCTATGGAATAGGACCACGTTGACTTATCCACCTGTGTGGATATCGGGAATTTAACCAATCCGTTACAAGTCTTTCACTCTGTGGAGGTGCACCATTTTGCATGAAATAGATATTCCTTCTTAGCTCTAGCGGCAAGTCCTCTAACATATCCGGCAATCCGTTTTCTAAAAATGCAACTCAGACAGCACAGACACATTATGAGAATATACCAGGAACGTTTCGAAAGAATATTCAAATATCCCCAGAACATTTTCACAAGGTACATTCATAGAACATTCTATGAACATGCGAATTGGACAGATTCTGCCATACTAATATGGTTCGTAGAATGTTATTTATAATATTCTTAGGAGCTCCCAGTATCTGCTGAAAATGTTCCACGAACATTCAATGAATTTTTACAAAATGTTCATACTCATGGGAACATTGCGTTTTTTAAAAAGATATACAGTGTGTTTACCATAAGAAACGACAGAGAGCAGGGGCATGTAGGAGAACCTAAAATATGGTGACTTAAAGCAACTTACCCCTATGCTAAGATGCGTCCATGAGAGGTTATAGGCCTTCAAAGTGGGGTTTTAAATTTCGAAAAAAATCAATATCTCAGAATATTTCAACTTAGAAAACCCAAATTTGGTACACGTTTTGGGTTACCAAGAGCATTAATAGTTGGCGAGTAGAGTTCAATTGAAGCATTTCAAAGGGTTGAATAGTGTTGATGCACCCATAAAATGTGACAGAAATTTTTAGCTTATTGGCGGATATAAAAATTATTATTTCATTTAATGGGGAAGTAAATTATAAAACTTATTTACTCTTGTTATTTTTAAAAAAACGTTTGTCGTTTTCAAGAAAAACCCAAATAACTAAAGACACATATATTATCAATGTTACTTAAAATCACCGAAAATTCAATAGATGCCTGTGAAATTATCATGTTGAAGAATTTCTATAACTTTTCGATAGCAGTTTTTTATTTCTGTTGTTTGAGTTGTCTGTTTTCTAATAAATTATATTTATTCACACTTTTTTACTGATTGTCAAATTTGACCTATACATAGGTTTATTGGAAAATATTTAATTTTCGATGATTTTTAGTAAGAATGATAAAATATGTTTCTTTACTTATTCGTGTTTTTCTTGAAAACAATAAAGTTTTTTGAAAATAACAGGAGTAACAAAGTTTTAGAGTTAAATTCCTCATAAAATGAAATATTTTCTTAAATCTACCAATCTGTTAAAAAAAAGTGATATTTTAAGGGTGCATCGCCCCTAATCAATCCTTTTAAATACCTTAATTGAACTCTACTTACCATTGATTAATGCTCTTGGTACACTCAAAACGGTTACTTAATTTGATTTTTCTAAGTTAAAGTATATTGATTTTTTTCGAAATTTGAAACCCCATTTTGAAGGCCTATAACTTCTCAGGGCTGAACTTAATATAGGGGTAAGTTGCGTTAAATCACCATATTTTACGTTTGGGTACATGCTCCTGCCCTGTGTCGGTTCTTATGCGAAACACCCTGTGTACATTTTTTGAATGACATAGAAATTAAGACAATGCAAAGATATGAAATATTGGATTTATTTTAAAAATTAACTGGCCTTTTATATATTTTCGTATAAGTAAGCCCAACAGGCTAGAATTTGAACCTCAATCACTCACCCTTGTGTAGGTTACCAGTGGCTACACACACCTGTAAACTCAAGTTCAGATACGTAATAAGTCAACAATTCGAGTATTGCACATTTATTCAGATGAAGTATCTACTTATAACACATACAAAGAAATGTCTGAATAAAATATTAATGAAACAATTAAAATTTCAATAACATAAAAATCAAATAAATAAAGATACAGTTTCCGAGATGAATAATCGCGGTTACCCCACTGAAGTAACTTGAAGTTTGGCTAGACTATTGTTCCTACAGGCTTTCAGTGTGGCAATAAAATAATTGCATTACACAATAGTACTTACACCTTTATAGAATACGACTAAATGGGACAGAAGATGCCACAAAATCACGCTCCTTGCACTTACACAAAACTACAACAGTCATCGATCAGAGCTTTTGACTATTACCTTGTCACCAACAGCATGGACATTCTGGTTGTAAACGCATACTTTGGCAAAGTGATTCCGTATATGATAAATTGCAAGTTTGATTGTACATTCATCTTCCCACTATATGTTCAGGTCCACATTTTCTGCACTTTATAGTGATACTTCTTGCAGCATTAACTTCTTCCACAGGAGTAAAAAGCCCAAGATGTTGCTTAGACAGTTTTATAGATTTGCAGTATTCTTACACTTTTCCTACCCATCAGTCCATCCATATAAAACGGTGGTGGTGGTTTATATTGCATGACTTAGGTACTATTGAAAATAACACAATTTTTAATTATATATTAGGTGTACTGTAGATGTACCTAATTCGTAAGATGATCCAGTCTCAAGCAAAATTGGCGAACCCATCCTCAGTGTCAACTGCAGGAGATGCTTTAAAACTTGTTTTTTACTGGGTGCGTTTTAAATAACCTGACACCAGGTTTTTTGCAATTTTCCGTGTTCACGTCACATTATTTATTTTAATTAATTATGTTAGAATAAAACGTTATACAGCATTATTCGCAGACCCTGAATTTTGACATTAATTTTCATTTACGTCTAGCGGCCATCTTGCCATTTGCGATCTTTCCTTCCCGGCGGCATGGACCATGGACATGCGCTCTATGCCTAAAGAAGGGATTGCCTAAATATACAATATGTTTACCATAGACAAGTAACAGAATCAAACATGCAAAATAGTTACTATTTTAATTCTCACCACTATACCGCAATCATCATCTATCTTTTTCATTAAATTTTAAAGTTATATAATATTATAAGGACATCTCAAACACATTCTAAGCGAATATTTGAAATAATAATCTATTTAAATATTCTCTGTATATTGACGAAGAATTTTCTTAGGATGTGAATGATTGAATGTACTCAGAATATTCAAGATTGAAGTTATAAATTCCATAAATGTTATTAGAACATTCCGAAACAAATATTCTGAAAAAAGAATGTTCACACAATGTGAGAGAGAGAATATCTTGTGCTGTATGGGAAGATATGTTGCTGCATTAAAATATACTTGGAATTCGTGAGTCCCTGTAATATTACCTTTGCCAATGCCGGGCCAAACATTGACTGAAAATCTGCTATATCTGGAAACCTACTTTCCCTGATTACATGAGGATTATCAATGGACCAAAAATGATAATTTCTGAAGTTGCTTATACCGCTTTCTGTAAATGATGCCTCAGTATACTGCGTAGAAAGTTATTGTCTTCTGCATGACGGTCTAAAAGCCAATGGCAAAATTGTAATTTTCGCTGTCACCTGGGTGTAGGGCTGCACTCGCTGGACATGATAAGGATAGAGCTCCTCCTAATGTATTATCCTCCACGCAATATTATGAAGGGCAGTAACGATTGGGAAACCTTCGTCGATACTCCAGCGCAGCTTATTTTGCATTACCATTGCAGTATCCATAAATAAACACAATATCTGCATATTTGGCATTACTGAATTTCTCCATGATTTTAGTAAAGTAATAAATATTTAAAAAGAACTTATGTCCAAAGATTTAACAATAAATAACGAACAACGAGCAACTACAATAATAACCGAGAATGACACTGTCAATACAACAGTATCGCACATACTGAAAATGCATTATTGCTGCTTGTCATATTCACAGCATCTTTGACGTTTCGTTTTCACAGCAACCTATCTAATCTAAAAATGCTTTACTATAAAAGTTAAACGGAGCCTTTTGTGCTTTTCCTTTTATAAGTTTAAAATGATTACTAAAATATTGAAAACCGTCCGGACTTTCCAAAAATCATCCCTTCAACACGCTTATTTTCATCTAAATCGGTTATTACTCAGTAATATGTGTAAATTTCTATATATATATATATATATATATATATATATATATATATATATATATATATATATATATATATATATATATCACACCGCTTACTCAAAAAATGCTCCGATTTTAATAAAATTTGGTGAGTACCTTCCTTTCGCAAGTGGCTTGGACAAGTTCGTTAGCCAGGGAAATCGGACTAGTTTTGTTTCGGAAAATTTTTATATCTCCGGAAATAACAAAGTTAGGGCAACCATATTGGGTGTGAGGCTTTATGTCATAAAAAGAAAACCGTGCATCAAAATTTTAATCTCTACGTTAAAATAAAACAAAGTTATAAGCTTTTAAGTTTTTATTCTTAAAACGTCAAAAAATTCACCTTCTAAACGTAAAAATTGACATGTTCTAGATAGAGAACCTACATGAACGGCTATGAAGCGTGATTGTCGTAAAATAAATTAAAAAGCCTTAAGTTTCAGGTACAATCTTTGTTGTTATTTATTTTATTAATTTATTTGCAGAAAATTAATTTAAAATAGACCCTTTATGTGATGCTTTGGTAGCAGTTTCAGTTATTTATTTCTTTTTAACGAATTAGATTACGCTTATTATGTAGCTTTTTTCTTGAACTGTGCAATGTGGAAGTTTTTTATGGAGAAACGGTAGTAGGTAGTTAGTGTCTGTTCGGGAACAGGGAGGAGTGAGTGAGCGAGGTCAAGGCCATCGTCAAGGACAGAGCCAAGATCGACGTCAAGGTCATATTCCAAGGCCATATTCCAAGGCCATATTATGAGATATAACCTTGAACAAATTAGTCCTTGAAATTTCTATTATATATGTGAATGGGAGATAGCTCGTGTAATTCAGTGTAGTATTAGCAGTCTGTGAGTTCGAGTTTATTTAAAGTGTGTAGGAATACACCGTCGGACCATAATTTTTTAATTAATTGGGACAGTTTACGAAATGCTGCAAATATTCGCCATCGATATGCGTTAAATTATGAAGGAAGTGTTTTGCAAAATCGCCATATTCAAGGTGTAGCATTAATGAATGCACACCTTGGGGCTGTCGACGTGGGTGAAGAAAAATGTCAGAAATTTTATTTTATCGGAGATCCTTGCATGGGTTCAATAGTTTGCAGTGATTGTTTGGTGGGAGCTAGGTATGCAGTATTTAGTGTGTGCGACAAAAGTGTCGTCGTGAGATATCACCTCCATAGCAGATACATATCCCATTGTTCCTATTGTAACAGGCGAATAAAATATAGATCTGCAGAACAGTGCAAACAGGCAACCGAAGTAGCTTTTATGTGTAGTTGTGTAAGAATAAGTCCAGCTGGGAATATTGAAGAAACGGTGAATTGTGTCAGTAGTTAAGAAGTCATCGTCAACGTCGGTATATTATAAACAGTATGATGGCAAATGTGAACAGCAAATGCCAGTGTGAAAAAATGGAAAGTAATGAGCTAGAAGAGAAATTTCGTTTAATTGTGTGCAAAATAAGAGACATAGCTGGTGATAAAAAATTCGAGTCTGAAGGAGATGACTGGACTAATTCATATTTGTATGAATTGTGTAACATATATTTAAGTGGCAACTGTACAAAGGAGTTTTTTGTTCTTTCGCACAAAGCTTATGTGCAAAGTGGGGAAATTGAACACTTACTTGAACATTACGTTCCATTTTAAATTTGTAGAAAATTTAAGTTAGACATTGTATTCATATACATGGTTTTTAAATAAAAGAAAATTTATATGTTTTAACTGGTTTTATTATTTTAAAATATTTACAATATAAAAGTTAATTCATAATATGATTATTAAATAAAAAGTATACATTAGTAAGGGCGCAAACGCAATGGTTATTTAAATGATAAATGCAAGAAGGTGTAGATGATTGAAGTGAGGGTTGTTCATCTAATTCCAAAACGAGGGCTGATGAATATTTTCTTACATAATCAGCTTTCTCCTTTCCTTTCACATAAACGACGTTGGTGTTGCTTGTAAGATGTTTGATTATTTCAGCAAAATTGTGTACTTGTGTAAAACCTGATTTCCAATCAATACAATGATGATGGTTTATTAACCATTTCGTCTGCACTTGTACATTTTGAGGTAAATAATCCAGACTAAATGGTGCTTTGAAAACATAGTGACAGATCTTGGACCCATCAAACGATGCAAGTTCTTTTGGAAGAAATTTGTTATTTTCCAGTTTGAAACCTTGAATATCAATTACGAGTACCATAGTTTACAATGACAGATTTAAAAAGCGTTTATACATTTTTTTCTTCATGCCGTAAATGACAATCACTTTTTTGAGTTCTTTTAGTTTTTTTAAATGAGCATTGAGTTGTTGTTTATACTTCAACGTCATGATCAAATTGAAATAGGTGAAGCGATGCATTTAGCTTAAATAGTATAATTAAATTTGTCTTACGATTTTCGTCAGGGGATTGTAAGTAAATAGTTTATCATGCAAAATTAAACAGTATGCGGGATGTGTTATGTGGTATGTTTGCATTTGTTTCGAATTCAAGTCTCACTACAACCGACCCTGATTGAATGCTATCCTTTTGTCGGGAGCAATCAATATGAACTAAAGGCGCTAATTTTGCAAATTCAGTTGGTGTAAAAAGGGGTTGATTTTCTTTTTGATAATAAGATTGTTGAAATTTTGAAAACATATCGTAAAGGGAGGCCAATTTATTTTCCAAAATATTTAAGTTGAGGTCCTGGTAGGGATACCTTTCAGTGTTTAGAAAAGCTCTAAAATTTCTTAGGTTACAATTATCAAATTTACTCATATCTTTTAAAAGCTTTCCTTTTCTATCAGTTTGAAATCCTGTAAGAATATGGCGTGGCGATTCGAGTTTTGTAGTGGTCTTAACTGGCCAAGTATGTCTAGATGTTTCTGGAAGAGCTGCGTATTCTATTAACTCCCAGCTTCGAAAGGCTAATGGAATTTCCACCCCCTTTTGAATTTGTCTGGAAAGCTGTAACTGTTGTGCGAGAGAAACGGTAACATGGGGAACTTTCCAGGACACCTTCTCAATTGTAACTTTCGGCTCATCTATTGCAGGGGTGGGAGCTGCAGGATCATCAATGTAGATTACAGCATCTTTATCATCACTACTTCTAATAAAAGGATTAATTCTTGTTTCATATTCATTATAATTTTGCGGTAATCTTCGAAAAATCCCAATAAGTGGGAATATGGAATACAAACATTAAAATTTCCATTCGCATCGACCTTGATACGATCATCTGTGCGTTTTTCGCTTTTAGGAAACCAACCTGCGTTTTGAAGTTTTATGCTTTCGTTAGAATTTAATGAAAAATAATTTTTCATTGTTGAAGCAAGTCCTACATTGCGCGTGGAATCCACTACTACACCGTTCAGTTCATAACGAATTTCTCTAAAAAGAAAAGCTATTGCATTGTTAATAAAAAACAAATTGTTCGACACGGTACCATCTGTTTTGGTTAATTTACCTTCAATGTATTACCTTCAATGTACAAAAAGCTGTCAGAAGGAAGTGTATATGCATCAAGTTCTTGAACAGTGATCCGCAATTCATCGTTATAATCAAATTGTGAAGATGTACATGCCTGGTAGGTATGGTATTGGTAATCTACAATAGAATCATCTACAACTACTTTTTGTGCAACGTCAAGAATATTCATTTTACTTGAAAACCAAGTGATTTTAAGAATTGTCGGTTGGAAGGTGTTAATTGCTTAGGCCTTTTTAGAATACTGATTTTTTTCTGAAGGTTTCTGTTTTTATACTCTGGCAACCAAGAGGGTGGATATAAAGTATTATATCTCACGACCATTTATATATCTTTTTTTAAATGCACCTTTACTGTAACCGTTTCATCCCTAAAATTTACTGAGATTCCGTCTTGATCAAGTACCTTAATGGTTATATTAGTAATGGTCTTAACGGTAACTGGAAAGTAAATGATGTTTTGAGGCGTTTCCACTATTTTATATCCATGAGGTACAGTAGGGAAAAACTGATGTATTGTATGAACCGGCTTACCATTATTATACGAACCAGAAGATATGTTGCAGTCAATACATAAAGCATTTACTTTAATAATTTCAACTGGATTTTCTGATTCATGAACTAAGTTCGCCTTTAAAAGCTTATTACTAAATCCTAAAAGTTTACCGATGGAATTGGCTTTTGAAAAATCAATATCTTTACTACATTTTAAAATAGTTTTTAATGTATTATTATTCGCTTCGAGTTCTAAAGTTTCTTTTTTCATGCTTTTCTGTAAATACTGATGTATATCTGAAATTTCATAAGAACCTGTTGGAATTGTAACATGTTCAGTGCCATAGAAAAATGTATTGTTGGTTTCATCAATATTAGGGATAACATTGAAAGTCTCGAAATTTGTTAGACCAATAACATATTGCAAATTGTCATCTAAAAATATTGGAGGATTAAAATCTGCGCTAAGCACAGATTCCTTTCCCGAAAATGTAAATGCGTAAGACATGTTACACAACTGCCAATACAGCAGAGATACTGTGTGTTATATAGAAAATTCAAACACACATGACCACACCTAAAATAATGGGGGCTTTGTTCCCTTTGATAATTATAAGCAATTGTATTATTATAGCCATCGCTAAAAAAATAATTAACCACATCGCTAGGCGGTCGCAAGTTTCCATAGCTATCGAAATAATTTATATGTTTTTCTTTTTTTACATATGCTGTCCACCCTGTTTACTATCAAGATTAATAATGCCGGACTCGTTGTTTTTAATTTTGATTGGTAGATTGTCTCTCATGTATACTCCCCGAAATTTTTTTATCTTTAACAAATTTGCAAATTTTAGTAAATCAACATTCGTCAAAGGTCGCGATGGTAACTTTATCGGAAGTTTTTTTGATACGGTTTTAAAAATAACCCAGAACCTTTAGATGACCTGGGAACTTTTTCAAGTTCCATATTGTGACGTTTTGCTTCTTGTAATACCTTTGCAGCCTTCTTGGCATCAACTACGGTTTTCGCTATACTGGCGCCGCCTCCGGCTAACGCACCTAACGCTCCCAAAGCAGGTAGCAAGAAAGGTAAAAAACCACCAATTTTGGGAGCACGTTATTCTGCTTTTCTTATTACCTTTCGATTTTTTATGTTTTCTTTTAACACCGAAAGACATTTTGAACAAACCTTTTCCCTTTTTGAATAATTTTCCTCTTCTACCAAGTGCTAGTGCTAACAAACGCTTTAGTTTCATATTAAGGGATTGTGTGTGTGATTGGGTTGAAAAATAGTGCAAGTATGATTGAGTTATGAAACTATTCGGCTATATATATATATATATATATATATATATATATATATATATATATATATATATATATATATATATATATATATATATATATATATATATATATATATATATATATATATATATATATATACTCTCAATCTTTCGCAATCAAATCTATAAATACATTTCACTTACAGAATTCACACCATTTGTTATAAATAAAATGAGAGTGACGCAACAAGCATTAAAGTTGCCCATTCAGGATCACGATGACATTTCTTTAGCAGAAAAGTTCAGCCCACACGGTGCTTTATTAGGTGATGAATGTAAAAGAGGTCTCTCGGTTGTGGAAAAACAAATGTAATGATTACGCTCTTAGAACATCCGAATGGATTACGTTTTGAAAACATTTACATTTATTCCAAGTCACTTAATCAACCCAAATATAAATATCTCAAACATCTTTTGCAACCTATTACAAATATAGGATATTTTGTATATGAAAACGGTGATGACATAATGCCTCCTGACCAGATAAAGTCAAATTCAATCATAATATTTGACGATATTGTTTGCTGCAATCAAAGCATTATGAGAGACTATTTTTGCTTCGGCCGCCATAACAATGCAGATTGTTTTTATCTATGTCAGACTTATTCCTCAATTCCAAAACAATTAATTAGAAATAATGCAAATTTGCTTGTAATATTTAAACAAGATAATACTAATCTGAAACATATTTATGATGATCACGTTAATGTTGACATGACATTTCAGAAATTTAAAGATATATGTTCTTATTGTTGGAAAGATAATTTCGGATTTTTGGTTATAAATAAAGAATTTCTATTCCAGGCTGGCAGATATAGAAAAGGATTTGATGTCTATATTTATCCGTAAGGATGAAAAAAGTTTTAGTGTTAATTAACTATTGACAACGCAAACATGGATCAAACAGTTGCAAGACAGCTAATTAAACAAGAAAAGCACTTAAACGAAAGTTACAAAGTCTAAAATCTGATGTGGTAGAATCTGCCATTCAGAGAGAGGAAGAATTAAAACCTATTACAACAGAACCCTTAAAAAGATACTTTCAGATATTAAACTGGAAAAAAATGCATCCAAAGTGAAGGAAGAACAATTGAGCAAACCAGAAAAAAAATCCGTGAAATATGAGATAAAAACGAGACCGCGTCGTTTATTTCAAGAAGCGCCGTTAGGCGATGAAGAGGTATTTATCGCAGAACCTGAACAAGAACCGGAGCCTCCCGCTGAAATTAGCAGAGCAGAACTTCAAAGACTGCTCAGTGAACCTTCTTTTGACATATAATTGAACCAATTTGCACCACTACCTCGACAATACATAGAAGCAATGATAAGGGATTCTGATGATGACTTTGATCATACGCATGGGATTAAACATGACATACTTTCAGATAAATTTTATATTGGAGACTCTGAAATTAATTTTGATAACGAAGATATTGTTGTAAAAGGTGTCAAATATAAAGGAACAACAGGATTTTATGAATTATTATTTAAAAAGAATCCAGCACCATATAAAGTAGCAGAACATAAAGATTATCTTCATATTTTGAAAAGAACAAATGCTCTCCGACGAAATTATGATGCAAATAACCCCAAAATAGGTAATCCCTCAAAGAAATATACTTCTGTAATAAAACCTCCTGGACAGAGACCACGCTCGGGTTCATTTCCTAGTAGTGTATGATTTGCGATCGGGAAAGGGTTTTATGAAATGGAACAAAAATCCAATAAGCTTTATACACTGGGATGATCTTAATGAACTAGTTGATAGACTAAAACTCCTAATTGCAGCTCAAAATGCTGGTAATAACGGTAACCACAATGAGATAATTTCCCTAATTGAAGAATTAAAGGAAGCCCACATAATAGTATAAATAATAATTATCTTTCTTTGCTCTATTAGTGTCAATATGACTTTAGACAAATTTGGTAGAATAGTAAATAGAAATCTTAATTCAAAACTACAACAAAAAATAATTTTACTATATAATGGACATAAATCAATCGATAAAAATATCCATAGGTGGTATTTAAATAATGAATCCTATGCAATAGTGTTTGACTACGCTGCGGAAATAGAAAAAAAATATTTAAATCCGTCAACTGAAGTTGACGGATTTAAATTTCATTTTGAACATTCTCCAAACAGCAAAGCGATCGCTTGCGCCATAGAACTACACCTAAAATGTCCGCTATCAACGTAAAAGAAGTAGTGGTGGATGAACTTCACAAACCCGCTAGAAGAAATTATAGAAGGCGTCATGTAATAATTAAGGGATTAAGTGATTTGTTTCAGGCAGATTTAGTAGAAATGCTTCCTTATTCTAAATTTAATAAAGGGTACAGATACATTTTAGTAGTAATTAATGCCTTTTCAAAATTTGTCTGGGCTGAACTATTAAAAAGTAAAACATCAAAAGAAGTTGCAAAAGCTATGGCTAATATTCTAAAATCTCTCAATACTCAACCGAAAAATTTACAGACGGACAACGGTGGGGAGTTTTTTGGTTATGAGTTCAAATCCCTGATGGATCAGTTTAAAATAAATCATTATACCACTTATACAAACCTCAAGGCTAGTATATGTGAACGTGTAAACAGAACATTAAAAACCCTAATGTGGAAGAAATTCAGTCTGCAAGGAAATTACAAATGGTTGGATCTCCTTAAAAAAAATGTATCATATTATAATAATAAAGTACACAGCACTACTGGTATGAAACCAACAGAAGTTAAGAAGAAACATGAAAAACATATATTAAAATATGCATTCAGTCATATGAAAACAGTTGATCCAAAGAAAAAAAAAATCATGTTGGGGATTTCGTTCGTATAAGTAAACACCGTGAACTTTTCGAAAAAGGTTATACACCAAACTGGTCCAATGAGGATTTTTCAAATAGCTGAGAGTGACAAATCCAACCATGTACTATCTTGAGGATGAAAAAAAGCTTCAAAAAGTGAAATATCCAGACATATATTTAATCGAAAGAATTATTCGAAGGAAGGGGGAGAAAATACTTGTGAAATGGTTAGGACTAGATAAATCAAATAACTCTTGGATATCTAAGAACACTTTTGTATAATATAAATTAAATATAACATGTCTTATTAAGTATATCATTTTTACTTTGTTTTATAATTTTGTAAGGTAAATATTTATTTAAATAAAAAGCAGAAAGTTTATATATATATTTTTAATAACAAAACATCTTAGGTAAACATATGTTTATTTAGACAATAATTTTAAATAACACAATAATTTCACAAAAATACAATAATTCTAAAATACAATAATTCCAAAATACCTTCCAACAATTATTGTATAAAATTAAGACTAATTAGTACATGACATTTAAGAAGCGTTCTTCATAAATCCGCAATCTATGACTTTAACAAAAATATAGTTAATGGCGTTAGCAGTTCTGTTTATTCGACGAAGAAATCGATCACGATCTCTTGCGTATTGTTCCCATTCGCCAATTCTTGCTTGACGATGTGCGAAATTCCAAACTACAATATACTTTACTTGATTGCAAGATTCATTAAAGGTAATATGTTTCTTCATATTTAGTGTTGATTGTAGAAGGAAAACGAACTGTATCTGTTGTTATCTTTTAAATTTGGATACTGATATACCAGTTCCATAACTGAACCAACATTTTCCGAATTTCCCGTTGTAGATACTTCATTTAAAATAAACTGACCAACATCAATGTTAGAATTGACACTGTCAATCAGAGTATTGAAATACTTGAAAAATTCTTGTTTGTTGAGCATATCTATTTTATAGTTGATTAATGGTACCAGTTCAAATAATTTATCAACAGTTTCCATACCTAAGTAGACTCTGTTGCCATTTTTATCTTCCACTTTTATAATTTTTATATCTCTAAACCACTCAAAATTTATTGAAAATGAAGACTTGAGTGCTTGGAATGTGTCAGCATTTGGTGTATAAAAATAGTGTCATTACACCCTGATGTTCCAGAAACTCATTCCATTCAGTTTCATTTAAAAACACACAATCACCTTTTAAACCTTTAATTATTACCAAAGGTTGAAAATTAAATTCGTAAGCTAGTGCACAGCACACATATTTTGATTTAGATGGGTTAAGATGATACTGTTTTTCATTAATTATAACAAAATTATTTTTCTAATTTGCCTTTTCAGAAATTGCTTGGTTAGCTTGCTGGCAACTGCTGTAGTTATTCATTGTATATTAAAAAATTTAATAACTGCCACCAACAAAGACGGTTTCTAATTTATATAGCTCCCCCTTCCAAAATATTGAAAAGAGGGGGAAGTCCTTGATTTGTTGCAGATTTATGAGAACTTCTTTACAACAATTTAAAAAAGAATAACTCTAATACATGTGTGTGTGTGTGTGTTGTCTTCTTTCATGGCTGCGGTCGTCAGACCATTCGCACATTTTTTAACTCTAATACATAAGCATCTAAAGTATTTAGTGACATTAAACATTTAAAAAATGTTATGAATAAATTATTTATTTCATTTTTTTTTAAACAATACATTAACTTTAAATACAAGTATTGACCAAGATATATGAATCTTTAAACAGACCACTCATACAATTAACTTAAAGTTTCAATATAATCTTTACATTTTGTTGAAGGCCATTTGGCCATACAGGGTCCTTCTACCCACCCTAAATTATCACAACCTTTTAACCCCTTTTCAATATTTTTTGTTAACCATGCATGCACTTTTTTAGGCTTATCATTGTTACATGGGTCAAAGTGAAATTTAACATTATACTTTTTAATTACAGCCATTAGACATTTTAAAAGTTTAACATCGGCAAAATGAGCAGCACTACAAATAGTTTCATCGACTAATGAATCAATTTTTTTATATTTGAAAGAAATATTTTTTGTTTCATATCTTTCATCAACATTTTTCAAATCTCCACATGCTAATAAAGTAAACAAATAATATTTTTCACAAATCGTTGAATCTATGTGATTCTCACCAAGTAAATCATCCAATTCCAAAATACTCAAAAACTCATGGCCGTCACGTTTCACCACTTTAATTAGTTCGTCCATAAACTTGTCTAACTTTAATTTTCTTTCCACCAATAATGAAGTCAAATCAATGTTGCAAACTTCGCTCTCAACTATATAGTTAAAAGCTTCATCTGAAACAGCTATTTTATTTAAAATGGCTACAGCGACTGGTAAATTTTCTTCACACGGATTTCTAGTAATTATATGTCGTAAAGTACGTTTACAAATTGTTTGTGTTTCACCACATAACCGGGAGAAAAGTTCTGAATATAAGTATTGACTCATGTTTAGAGCTAAAATAAGTGGTACGTTTTGAATAAATGTTACTTATATATTTCACCCCCCACCCTAAAACTATTGTTCAATGTCACTTTCAGCAACCTCTTTCATTACTTGAATAAGACGGTCTAATCTT
Organism: Tillus elongatus; assembly: GCA_964006375.1. Classification (NCBI taxonomy): domain Eukaryota; kingdom Metazoa; phylum Arthropoda; class Insecta; order Coleoptera; family Cleridae; genus Tillus; species Tillus elongatus. The sequence continues at coordinate 104,904,279 of OZ023266.1, read as the reverse complement.
TCGTCAGCTGATAGACTTGTCAATGGTATATCTATATGCCGCCAAGCCAAAGTTGCGTTTGATAAAGGGATGAGATATCGTTTGTCATCTTTATTAGATAAAGCGATTTTGCGTGTAAGGTTGGTAAAAATCTGATGCGATTCTGACTTAAAAACATACATGAAACAATGTACGGTTGAACATTCTCCATCCACAATTGCTTTATAATGTTTAAGTTCTAATTGCTTTTTAATGCTAGCCTTACTTACTCCTTTTGCCTTTTTAGAAAGTGTATCTGGAGAATTTATACAATATGCTTTCGCAGAAGTACCTTAATATGATTCTAAGACTTTCCCGGCATATTCGTCCTTCATTTTTCCTATAGTCGATAAGGTTTTCGGAATGCTGTGAATATTATGTAGATCACAATTAGACGTATCATATTTATCAATGTGCTGTTTTATATCGTCATAAAAATTTTCAGTTTTAACACAATTAGTAAAGAATCCGTATCTGTATATAAAAGAGATACATTATCACCGTTTAATGGTTTTAAAAACCCGTAAAAAAATTCGTAAATGACAGTTTTTGATATATTTAATATTGAAAATCCAACATAGATAGGTTTGTTATATTCAACGTGAGTTTTTTGCATTTGAATAGCTACTAAATTTTCACAACAAATTTTGGATTTTGTAAAATGTGGTCTACTTATATAATTTTCAGCACCATTTTTTTCACGATTTTTTTCAAATTGTGTTGCTAGCTTGATATTTACGCGGTTTTCAACATTTTCAATGGTTTTTCCAAATATACAATTTATTATCAATTTAAAACTACGGCGCTGAAAATTATTCTTGGCAGAATTCCGCAACTTTTTATTTAACTCTATATATGGTTTAATCCATGCCGATTGAGAAAATTTTATACCTCTGTGAATTTTTACTAATTTAAGACCATACTTTAGACATTGCTTTAAATTTCTGTAGTGTAAAATATATTTTTCTTTATTTCGCAAATTTGGAATTAGTTTTCGACTTTGGCTACCATGTGGTTTATAATTTTCCGGACAAAACGGTAGGTCATTATGATAGTCGTGTAAATATGTAGGATATTCAAGATCAACTTCCACAACGTAGCCAATCTCTGCATCGTCTGGAATATTTGAAACAGTATTATGTAAAGTCTGAATTTCCTCATTTGAGAGCCAATGAAAATTTCCCTTTGGAAGACTCTGCGCCATAACGTATGCATACATGCTCGTAAAGTCAAGATTCATAATAAACGAGTTTGGCATTGAGGGGTCATAATTTGGAAGAAATTTATTGTTGGCAATGGCTTTTCGCTGAATGCAAGTACTTACACCACCTCGAATATCCTTTTTAAAAAAATGTAGCATATCAATATCAGTTAATAATTCTAATTCAACTTTTGTGTATCTTAACATTGCATCCCAACTTAAACCTGGAGCTGTGTGGTAATGGGCCGGGTCAAGTTTGTATGTTTTGAGACATAAATCCCTATAGTTTTCAAAAACATCAGCGAGCAATAGCACATCAGACATTAAGTAGGTAAAAGTCAAAGTAGTCTCCTAAAGTTTTACAGTTTAAAACATGCCATGCATTGCAAGCCCTATTATAGTCTTCCTGAGAGACTTCTTCACTTCTAAGGTCATCATAAAATTTATCTTTGCTTGGCAAAAATGTTTCATGAAATTTAAAAAAATCAGTCATATACGTGTAAGGAAAAACCCCCTTGCGCCTCATAATAGAGAATTTTTGATCATCAGAAAAGAACTTGCGAACTTCACGACATTGATATTATTCTAAGTTTGAAGCCAGTTCATCTAATGAAGCGGATAAAAATTGATACGAGTCTAAAAATTTCATTTGAAGAAAAAGTGTTTTTATTCTACCATCTTTACTAGTATATTTATCAACTGGAAGTTTTTTCGCAAAAGAAATGTATTTTTCAAATGTTTGAGGAATTACAGTTACTTCTTCTTGATTTAAAGCGAGTTGTTTGACAAAGAGATGTGCATCACAGTTTTTTAAATTATGGAAAAAAATTGGTATTTGCAAAGGGGTTTTAAAATTAAGGTTGCAGGCATTGTGTGCTGCACCTCTAAAGTTTCCCGTAAAGTGGCAGTGATCTTTTACTTTTACATCTGAATCTGTAAATGGCATTTCACAAATATGACAAAGGGTTGCTTCATTGAAATTTTTTTTATCTTGACATGTTAAAGGTTTCATTTTAGTTATCGGTTTTAAATGCTTATAATAAATATCTCGTAAATCACTTTCTAATCTAGAAATGAAAACCTCTGGCGCATCAGTATTTTTGTACAAAACTAATTTAGATAATTCATCGTTAAACGAACATTTTATGTAATAGGCAAATGAACAAGGTATATGTTTATATTTTTTAATAGTGAAAATTTCTTTGTTATTAACATCAGTATTATCTTCTACAGGTTCTAGCACACATTCAAAGTCGGCAAAGACGCAGAATGGCAATCTCAGCTGCTTTTGGAAATTTTCAAATTTTAAAACATTGTCTAAAACCGTATTCCCCAACTTATCGGTCCTTGTATTTAACAGTGGCATTTTTGCAGTCACATAGCTACAATCATTTTGAGTATGTCGAAGTAGCTTTTCTCTACAAGCAAAATATTGTAAACAACCATCACAAAAATGCTTCACTCGTGTGTTTTTCGATATCTGAGAGGAAATTAGTCTAGAAAAATTATTTATAAGACAATAGTGATAATTTCCTTCACAATCATCAAGTAACAATAAGTTTATGTGAATGGACTGCTTTTTGTGTGTATAATGAAGAGGACCCGTAACTTGATGTCGATAGATATTATTTTTAAAACATTTCTCTAAACCGTAAACATTAATAGAAATATGTTTTTTTTTCAAATTCAGGTATTGATTTTAATGCGACAGGAAATGATAAATCAGTAAAATCGATACAGGTATCGCTAAAATTCGGATATGAGCTTGGTGAAGAAACTGAACCAGTTGGTTTATAAATAGCAGCCAGTATTGACCAAGCAAAACAATATACATCATTATTTTTGATATTAATTATAGATTTTTTTAAGGCAATTTCTCTTGGTAATGGTAAGTAAGAAGCAGCTCTTAAAGGATTATATTTATTAATATTTATTTCCAAATATAAAAAATTTTCCAGCGCCCAACCCGAATCTCTTTATGTAAAATCAGCCGCTTTTTCATCAATGGTGGTAGTAAAATCATTAAACAAATTTTCTAAATCAGATGAAACTGTTGCTATTTTATTAGATGTGTTATGAGATTTTATTTCTCTTATATTACGAGAGGGTAAAATATATAATCCAAATAATTCAAAATTACATTTAAATGAGGTTAATTTATGAAGGTCATTTCTAAGCATATCGATAGATTTATCCTTAACACTATTCATATAATCATTAATATTGAGTCCTGTATAATAAGAAGTAATTTGATAACTCACTATTCTACCTTTAAATGTTCTCCTGCAAACATGAACACCATCTGCTAAAGGTTTCCAAAACCGAGCTTTGTGCTTGATACTTTTGATATGTCCAGCATACATGTTGGCAGGAACTTCACAGTCACATGCACTGCAGCGTATGGTCGCAGCTGGTTGATTTGTTGTGGACAGTCCAGCGTTAGAATTGTCTATCGGTGATATTGCAACATTCCTGATTCCACTAGGTCCAGCGATATTGGAAATTGTCGCCACGTCGACAGCTGTGCGACTGCGATTTGTGGTCGACAGGCTAGCATTAGAATTATCTGCCATGTCGACAGCCGTACGGCGGCGTTTTGTTGGTGGTTCACAGTGTGTACGGTTTATGTCTCTGGCACCACGTACAGTTCTGTGGTGTCGACTGAGGTTGTCCTGCCTAGTAAATATTTTTTGACAGGTCGTACATGTTAGACTCATGTTGATAAAGTGATTCTCTATCCATCAAATTAAGCCACTAAATACTTGATTATGTGTCGGCGTTACTCGGCGGAGACCAGCTTGAAGATCCATAATCATCCCCCGCCATATTTTATTCTACAATAAACAAATTTCTATTGATAAATTGTCAATTGATTGTATTAAAATTTGTATTAAAAAATATCTTATATGTTACCCCTACTGCGAGCGCGAAGCGCGAGACGTTTTTTCTTATTTTTTTACCCCCCTCCCCCCTTTTACCCTATTTTTACCCACACTTGGTCAACAATAAAGCAGCAAAAAAAATGTAAACACCCACAGCGAACTGTGACTAGCTTTTTTCCTCATTTAAACTAGAATTAAAAATCTAAAATAATGAAACTTATTGATTGTATTAACATTTCGATTTAAAAAAGTGTTATATGTAACCCCAACTGCGAGCGCGCAGCGCGAGCTGTTATTTTCGCCCGTTATTTTCCCCCTTTTTACCCCCACCCCGCACCCCTTTTTTCAACAATAAACCACCTAAAACATTTAAACACACAGCGAACCGTGGCTAGCTTTTTTTTCCACATTTAAACTATAATCCAAAATCTAAAAAAAACTTAAACTTACCACAACAATTAATTGTAGGCACTTCAAATCTCCATTGTTTATGTCGACCCGAATGCCACCTACCATTATTTGCGCACAGGCCTTAGCATTTCTGCCAACCCAAGAAGGTGTTGCATTGTTTCTAAAATTATTGAAGGTGTTGCTGATGCTGCATTAGATAACTGTGAAATATTAGCTAATGCATCACCATCTGCCAGGTCTAATGGCACTCCCACTGTTTCATCTTCAGCAGGCATAAGAGCTTCCATGTTTGCCGAAGACGACTCCAACTGCGTGAAAGGAATGCTTTCAAAAAAACTGTCGTCTTCAGCAGACATAAGAGCTTCCATGTGTGCCAGTGCACTTGGGGCCGGCGCTATCCCTGAAGACGACGACGACTCCATGTCTACCACTGCACTTGGAGCCGGCGCTGTCCCTGAAGACGACGCCGACTCCAACTGTGTAAACGGAATGTTTTCGAAAAACTGTCGTCTTCAGCAGACATAAGAGCTTCCATGTGTGCCAGTGCACTTGGGGCCGGCGCTATCCCTGAAGACGACGACGATTCCATGTCTACCACTGCACTTGGAGCCGGCGCTGTCCCTGAAGACAACGCCGACTCCAACTGTGTAAACGAAATGTTTTTAAAGAAACTGTTGTCTTCAGCAGACATAAGGGCTTCCATGTCTGCCAGGGCACTTGGGGCCTGCGCTATGCCTGAAGATGATGCGTGCAATGTAATGTCGTCTTCAGTCGGCATAAGAGCTTCTACACCCTCAACTCTCTCTGATAAAGCTGCTTCATTAGCCAACTGCGTGAGTGGTATGTTGGCTAAAAAATCATCATTACCAGAGGAAAGCGTGAACGTAGGTGTACCCAGATCTTGAGTTAGTTGTGTAAAAACAAACTCTTCAGTGTTCTGGGAAACACCTATTTGCATTGCAGATGGATTCACATCTTGGGTTAATTGTGTAAATACCCCTTCAAGAATCATCTACTTGCATTGCAGAGTTATTTGCTTGCTGACCCGAATCATTTTCCTGAAGAAATTCTTGAAGAAACTGATCCGGGTCAACATCGACAAATAATTCAGGTGTCGAGCTCTGACCTGGTGCTCCTTCGTTACCGGTGGCTTCCAAAGCCGGTTGCAAAACAATATTCTGTAAAATTTTCACCTTTGGGTTGCATTGCGAACAATTTTCACTACAACAAAACGGAAGCCTAATTTTGTTTTTTTTTCCAAAAGTTTTTCCAAAAGAGGTCTGCGGCTTTGCGAAAAACAGCAATAGTGGCACTTAAAATTGGGAAGACACAAACATGGCTTTTCCATTTTAAACTTTAATTTAAACTACTATTTTCTCACAAACTAAAAAAACTGTACTGTCGCTTTTCAACTCCTCCTCAGTATATGTACCTCTTTCCAAGGTTGTGTAGAGTGTTGGTAAACATGTAGAGTGGGGGTAGACATGTGCCGAGACTCGGACAAGATTTAATGGCTGATTAACATTCACGAATAATTTTTTGTTTCATTATACAGAAGTCTGGAGCAATAAATAAATTGTGAAATAAAATTTTCTTGTATATCTTGAGTATATGAAAAATGGCGGCAAATAAAGACGCTATTTTTATTATTATTGATGATGGTCGCCGAAGCGTCGTTTTAGACGATACGACGTCGACCACATTATTGGAGGATGTGGGAGCCGTCGGAAATGCTCTTTTACAGGATGTGTTGGATGAGTTAGAGGTATTTTTTTAAAATTTCCCATATAAGCTCATTTTTTTACTGGGTTAAATATTGTAAGATATGTTTAATAATTTAATATATTACATTTAATAGCAAAATTGCAGGGTTCAGGAGGAAAACAACGAGCATTTAGAGGTATATAGTATTTTTTCTGCATGAAACATTTATTGCACTAAATATGTTCTTTTTTAATAGGGGATTTTGCGGAAGACCAGGAAAATAATCATGAGGTATAATTCCTTTTTTGATTCTTGTTTTTTTATATTTAATTATGTTTTTTTATTTCTTTTACAGATAGCTAATGAAAATCGAGTTGAAGAGGTATGGTGCCATATTTTTTCACTTAAATTATCATTTTATTTATTGTCAAATTAATTACAGCATCCAGAAGACTTGGGTTATGGAATCGGATTAGAATTAGTTTCTTAATTATATATATATATATATATATATATATATATATATATATATATATATATATATATATATATATATATATATATATATATATATATATATATACATTGTTCGATGTCAAAATGACATTTAAAATTTTGGTGCTTTAAAATTTATAATATTCGAAAATCTAAGTTAAAACAAGACAATTTTGTTATTGGACCATGATATAAAAATTCCAAGGATATATATGAAATATTGGTTATAGGAAAAAATTATGGGAAGTTAATTAAAATGAAAAATTGGAAAACCAAAATCAAAGTGCCGTCAGTGTCAAGAAGATTTCGAGCTATATTATTCATTATATTCAAGTCCAAATTGTATCAATTGCAAACACAAGTTTAATACTTAATTGTAAGATGCGTTGTAAAATTTATACACCAATAAACTAACTAATAAAATAATATATATATATATATATATATTTATATCTAGATTAGTTTTTTTGTAAAAATGTAGTCTGTAATAAACAAATAATTCCTAAATTATCATTTTTTTACCTTCGTCATAATCAGCGCTATAGTAGTAAATTTTACTAAAAAATGTTCTAAATTAATTAATCAATATATAACATGTAGAGCAATGATTTAATTTCAATGAAATTACTTGTATGAAAATAAATTTAGAATGTTCCATACCACGATATAATCAAAACCCTTTTACAATTTTAAAAAATAATTTCTTTCACTTCTTAGCATTAAAAAAAGTTCAGAACGCAGCAAGTGAGTTATGGTAGTGAATTTGTATTAAATGCTTCAAATTTGAATAACTCAATTTTCTATAAACTTAAAAAGTTTACGTTTGCTACGTAGTAAGGTCTTTAAAAAGGCAAGACTTGCACCAATTTTCATTAAAATAAGTTTGTAATTTTCGGAGAAAAAAATTTGAATAACTCAATTTTCTATAAACTTAGAAAGTTGAATTTTGGTACCTCGTAAGGCAATATATCCATCAAATTTCATTAAAACAGCTTTGTAATTTAAATAAAAATCAATTTTTAGAAGGAAAACCTCGTCCGATTTTCCTGGCTAACGAACTCATCCAGGCCATTAATAAAAGAAAGGCACTTGCCTAGTTTCATCGAAATCGGTTAATTATTTTTTTGAGTTATCGGATGGATACATACACACACACACACACACACACACACATATATATATATATATATATATATATATATATATATATATATATATATATATATATATATATATATATATATATATATATATATAAATTGAAACTGACCCCGGATATGAGTTCTAGGGGTCCTAGTTCGCGCTCATTTGAAAAAAATTTTGCAAAGTGTCACCATTGATACCTCTCTATTAGTGAATTTTTCTCAATAAAAATGAATGTAATTCGATTATCTAAAATAAATTGATTTTATTGTGAAATATATAATAAATTATATCATCTATTATGTTACAAAATGCACCAGAAAAAAATGTACACCAAAATACTGCCTAATTATATATATATATATATATATATATATATATATATATATATATATATATATATATATATAAATTGCAAATGTGAAAAAACACTCACTTTTTGTATAAATATAGTCTCTAACGATCAAATATTTCCTAGACGGTCATTTTTTCATAATTATAATATATAGATTGCAGCGTTATGGTAGTGAATTTTCATTAAAAAAATTATCAATATAATCAGTAAAAAAACGACTTATTTTCCATTTGTATGAAAAAATGCTTCCTACCACGATATAATTAAAGCCTTCTTTTTTTTATAAGCAATTGTCAATATTTTTTGATTCAGCTTCTTATTGATAAGTTGACTGATTTCACATTAGAAAAAAAATAACTCGTCGCGAAACTAAATACGTTACATTAGCGTTTTAAACCACTTTCATAAAACTCATTATTTTAAATGATTACAACTGAATTTCTCCTAGAAGATTTCAGAAGCCAAAGCGAGAAATGTTAATTAAGAGAATTTGTAAAAGTGTTGCAAAACTATAATACTTTTTTGCAAAAAAAAGTCAATAAAAAATATACAAATTCAACATGTTTCCTAGAAACAAATTTATATATAATCTTAATCTGGAAATTATTACCATAACGCACTTTCTGCGTGAAGAAATTCATATCTTAAAAAAAAATTAAAAGAGGGTAGACTCCTATAACTCAGATCTCAGACTTAATTATTTATTTAGGTGTGGTGACAAATGTTTTACTATTATCCAAATGTATGCTTTTCATTAAAAAAATACTTAGAATTCACTACCATAAGAGACTGTTGAAATTGTGTTTCAGCAATGCTTTGTTTGTAAAATATACTGTATAATGTCAATTAAAAAATATAATTAGCTATAAAAACTTACAATATTCAAACACACATTTTAAACATTATAACTACCGAACTACCGTTTTTTTTTTATTTTTTTACAAGCTTGGTTAATCCAAACGAAGTGTAAACGCAGATGCCAAAAACCATACTGAACATTATATTATCCTTTCTAAGTTGTACGATTTCACCTGTTGCAGGTGCATGATTATATCATATCTTAAACCTGTAATTAGGGTTACCAGCATTATTATGTAAATGCCTTCTGCAGTTTATTAAATTATGGGGTCTGAAACCAAATTTGCATAAGTGCAGAGGTATTATTGAAGTACTTTCTAGATGCAAACGTTTAAATAAAGACATATATATTTATATAATATTTATTCACTAATACATTCAAAATGTTAATATGGTTATTTACATAAACATACAAAATTATTCTGATAAAAACACTTTTTCCTATATGTATAGCTGAAAACTAGATTACACTTTGTACATGATCTTGACGTGATCTTCAATGAAATGCTGCTAATGTCTTGTTAAAACTATTACAAATACTTAAACGCACTGAAATCACTTTTTATATTCTACGATTCGTTGACCAGTGCTTATATGAATAACAATCCTTTGTTGATTATCTTGACATTTGCTTAAGTAATTTTGGATGATTTTTGAAAAGTATTTCTTATGGCTAAAAAAAGATATTGACAACTAGATTGCTCCATGTGATATATAAAGCCGCATTCACACAGGGCACCAAGCTGGAATTTTTTAACAGCTGTTAAAAGTCGACTATATCTGTGAGTTAGTTGGATCCAGTCGCTGTCTGTTTCATACGTTGTTCTTGATACAATTTCTTCTATTAACTTATTTTTTATGTGTTCTAAGACCTCTTCTATTGAACTTGGGGACGTACTGCTTACATGCTCCATCTTGTATATATTTCAATCACTTTATTAAATAAAAATTTTAACTGACTACTACTACTACTACTAACACTGTTTTACCATCTTTTTCAATACTAAATTACTCGAGCTATCTCCCATTCACATATATAATAGAAATTTCAAGGACGAATTTGTTCAAGGTTATATCTCATAATATGGCCTTGAAATATGGCCTTGGAATATGACCTTGACGTTGGCCTTGGCTCTGTCCTTGGCCTTGACGGTGGCCTTGACCTCGCTCACTCACTCCTCCCTGTTCCAGAACAGACACTAACTACCTACTAACGGTGTTGGTAAGTAGTTTCTCCTTTCTATGGACTTCTGCAAGGTGAATTTTTTACAGTTGGATTTGTAGTTCCATTGTAGCATGTTTACCTTGCACAGAACCTCAAATTGACTTTAGTTCTCTTAACTGTATTGTGGAGTTGAGATCACAGCATTTGTACGATTGTTAATGCATAAAGGGGTTCCTCTAAGCATGTTTCTGATATTTTTCTCAAAAAACGAACAATACGCTAATCTGCAAATTTACCTGTAAATGTCATTAATATTAAAAGAAATGGAAACAACGCTCGTGCGTGGAATAAAGTTCCCTTCGTCATTTTAACTTTAAATGAAATTTCCTTCTCCCGTTTCACATCCGTTCAACACATTAGACACAGAAAATATAGGAATTAACTTAAAATTATCATTTATAATTAAAGGAAAATACAATTTGTTCTAGGTATGCAACGAAAAAACTCACACAAAATAGAATAATTTCTAGATTCTAAAACCTACTGTGATATATAATGAAACAACGTCAAATGAAACGAAAACCATTCAGGTTAAGCGATGGAAAAATGTTTTTACAGTAAAATAAGCTTTCGTACTCCAAAAAAGAACAAGATTCTTATAAGGCGTAATACAATAGTGCATAAAGATGGTCCACGGCAACAGTACATGTCATATTCAACTGACAAATTATTTTGATAAATGTTAGATCTACTTTCAAAGTGACATGTAAATGAGTATTTTATTTTCTGACATTTGTAATACAAATGTAGACATGCTCTTCTTCTTACAATCATATTTATTTTTGGCCATCACAATTTTACTCATAGAGTTGGATACAATTTTAGTGACTTTTGAATTTTGAAAAGATTTCTTTAAATGAGCGTGAAGTAGGCCCCATACACCGGGTTAGTTTCAGTTTTTATCTGTTTTCATATATACAGGGTGGCGCATTTCTAAGGTCAAGCTCAAATTATCCATTCTTGTACAAGATATGATAAAAAAAATTATATGTTAATTATACGATGTCTGGAGCTGCATCTTATAAAATGATTTTTACAATCACTGTCGCTGCAATAAAGTAATTTTGATGAAATATGGTACATTGTTGCTCCTATATAGGTTATACTGGTAACCAAATTTGATGCAAGCTTTCTTAAAAAAATCCTATTAAAAACATTTTTATGAAACTTAACTACCATAACGCCCTTTCTGAGTCCAGAGATTAATTAATTAATTAAAACAATGTGTAAATGATTTAAATTAGTCACAACTCCAAGTTTCTTTATATTAAACAGAATCAACTTATTCTATTAAACAATTTGGTTTAGAACAAAACGATGAACATCTGATATTATTACGCTGTACTTGTCTTTACGATTGTTTTGTACTCAAACTTCATAGTTTTTTAATCTGAATTCAGTGTCACTTCAGGCTTGATACTTTTTGTCACCTTTTACTATAAATACAGTCATGGTCTGGCTACATTTTCTTTACTTAAAACTATTTTGTACTTGATGTCAATTTCGTTGACTTTATAAATATATATAGTTGACAAATTGATTTTACCCTATGGTTATATATATATATATATATATATATATATATATATATATATATATATATATATATATATATATATATATATATATATATATATATATATATATATATATATATATATATCTCAAGGTGTCATTAAAGTTTATTTTTTCTTTTTTTTAGGTTCTACTAGAAATGAATCTATTACGACCCATGACCTTAGTATGGCTTTATTTTGATGTCCCCATTCATTTAAAATCTATAGAACATAGAGTGTACTTTTCAAGGTATTCTAATTTGATTTACTTTTTCCATAACTTTTTCATTCCTACTTTTATTAAATATTACCTTCGTTGGCACTTATTTATGCATTGTTATTAAAATTCTTTCCTAGACTTTTTATATAAACAGAAAAAATAGTTTTAACTATTTTATGCTTAATCGTTTGTGATATATGTATTTCTGTTGAATTATACACATATACTTGCTTGTATAGCAGGCATATGCATAACTTCCCCAATAATTAATTTGTTGCTCTGGAATCTTGATTACAGAATATCAAATTCTTTATTCTATTATTCTTAATTATACTATGTGTTAATATATTTATCTTTTGCTTTTCCATTTCTCTTTTATTTTCAGCAGATTGTTTGTGGCCTTCAACTTTGAGAGGTAGCCATTATCCAGCCTTTGTAACTAATCAACCCTCTGCTGTCTGTAGTTTTTGCTGCTTTTAGGACTTCCTTCTACGATGCCTGTGTTCATCTTCATCTCTCCCGTACCTCTGATGCTGATTCTTTGTTATCATTGCTGTCCTCTCCATCATCGCAGTTCCAGTCTAGTGTTTTTATTGTGTTTGTTTTTCGTGGTTTAAAGGGTAAATCAGTGATATTGTTCGTGTAGTGTCAAGGATAGTGTTAGTGTTGTGTGTGCTGTGCATCATTTCACTCCTGGGATTACATCTTTACTATATTCCTTTTTTTTACAGTCAATGATTGCTATGCAACATGAGACTTAGCTTTAATTTGCATGAAATGTGCACGTTATTAATAATGCGTTTAACGTTCGATCAAGAGACGTTATTAATTGACATCACACGTCAGCGCTATTATATAATGTTTTTCCCTTAGATATGACCTTATATCTTGCCTTCTCATTTTGTTAAATTTGTTAGGTCATCTTTATAATTTCTTTTCGCCTCCTTCTCAATTTGTATACATCTCTGTGTTTGTACGATTCATTTTGTACATCTTGTTTGTTCATCCGCCAAGTCTTTGTATCCAAACCAACATTACAATATATTTCCCTATTTTCATCCAACTACCTTATTTTATTGTAAACCCCTCTTATTTTCATTTATTTGCATCGAAAGCGTTATCCTGCTCACTATTTAAAATCTTTTTAGTTGCAACAACTTGGCCCTTGACCATAGCTATATATATATATATATATATATATATATATATAGCTATGGTCTGGCTTTTTAATTAATGATTTGTTAATTACTAATTAGATGCTGATATTACATAAATTACTTCTAATCATTAATCTAATTTCTAATATATCTTTATATTAATAATTTATACCGTTGGACGCCAGGCAACTCACTGTTTGCCAATATCATTATCTAATATACTTTTAATAAGCCAAAACCTGCAAATATTACCCCGTCAATTAGAAGATAATTTATTTTACTCACTTACCGTCTTAATTACTTCTAATTTCCATTTGCTCATTCCTCTCAGGATTTTAAGGATTCAACTTGTTTTTTATTTTTGGTAATTATTTTGTATAATTGGTCTTTGCTAATTACTTGGTCTTTTTCTATTTTAATTATGCATTACCACTTCTATTATGAAGGCCAAATAGGAGATTTAAATGAAAATCTAATTATACAAAGTTAGGCATCTTTAATGGTGATTACCCATTGAAATTAAAATTCACAAATATTAAATAACAAATTAAGGGACAAATTAGTTGCATAATATACCATAATAGGTTATTAATAACAGAAACATATTATTCAGTATCAAATCACTTACATTGTTAGAACCAGAGATTTGGCTTGTTAATTATCGGTCACCTTACACATTCCTGTACACCATGTCCACAAGATGGTATTTGGATTCTTTGATTGCATTGTTAGATCCAGAGATTTGGCTTGTTAATTATCGGTCACCTTACACATTCCTGTACACCATGTCCACAAAGATGGTATTTGGATTTCTTTTATGAAATTCTGTTGTTTTGGTTGATTAGCTTTAACTGTTTTATTTATTTTCAGTCATTATCTTCTCGCTTAACTACCCCTGGCAACTATATTATTACCAGGCACCTCTCCTGTGGACCAGGCACCTTCTACCTGTTCACTTCTCAACGTTCCCCAGCTGACCTCCTATTGGTAATTTTCGGTACCGACCTCGAGCCACTACATTTACTTGTTTGCTCTACCACGCTCTCCAACTGAATCTAATTTTTACTGTCCCTCCTGTTTTGCCTTCGACCTGCCAACCGGTTCTTCTTGACTATCAATCTCACCACAAGTCTCTTATCACTAGATCGCAAACCATACAAAAATTGTTTGTTTCTCTTTATCTTGCTTTTTATTTCACGATATCTACTGCATTATCAATATATTTTACTTTAACTCAATACTAATTCTTATAAAATAACAACATAAAACCTCTTTAGATTTCCATTTAAAATATATTCCTTTAGTTCTATTGCACTACTAAAATAACTTGACCATTATTTCTTAATATTATTATTCTAATTTCTATCCTATGTCTATACATAGCAAATTCCCCCAAAAGAAAATTAAATTTTTCTGCTAAGACATATTAAATTTTGTTTAAATTAAACATTCATAACGTTAATATATATTCAAATTTATAATTCATGGTATTTGTACAAATGCTCTATATTAAATACCCCCCGTATCCTATCATTGTCAGTTTCTTTCAGCACATAACTATTTTCTGGGTTTTCATTCTCTATTATGAATGGTCCCTCATTTCTTGGCAACAGTTTTGGGCATATGTCTTTTCCCCCTTCTACTTTCTTGAAATACTTTATCACAACCAGATCACCTTTTTTAAATTTCACCTCTTTAGTGAATTTTCTTTAAAAAAATTCACTAATGAGGAGATCCCGACTTTTGAATTTTGAAAAAATTTCTTCAAATGAGCGCTAATTAGGCCCCCCAGAACACATACTTGGGGTCAGTTTCAATTTTTATATGTTTATATATATATATATATATATATATATATATATATATATATATATATATATATATATATATATATATATATATATATATATATATATATGTATCACACCGATAACTCAAAAAATTATGGGCCGATTTTTATTAAATTTGGTGAGTACCTTCCTTTTACAAATGGCTTGTATGAGTTCGTTAGCCAGGAAAATCGGCGCAGGTTTGCCCGGAAAATTTTGAGTTTTCTTTCGAAAAAAATTGTAAAAAATTTATATCTCCAAAATTAACAAAGTAAGGGAAACCAAATTTGGTACACGGGTTTATATTATTATACGTAAGCTACCTACCAAAATTTAGCTCTGTAGATCAAAAGACAAAAAAGTTATAGGCATTTAAATAAAAATTTATTGGGATTTTCCTCAAAATGTCAAAGTTGCGATTTAAAACGTCAAAAATTGGCAACATTTAGGCAAAGAACTTGAATCTAGTACGGGCTATGGAAAGAAAATGTCTCAAGAAGAATGTTTTACAAACCCTGAAGTCTTAGTTTCAACCGTCATTGTCCTTCATTTTACTAAAATATTTCCAGAAAATTCATTTAAAATAGACCCTTTCTCTGATGCTTGGCAGTAGCCTTAGCTATAGAGTTTATCGTTTAATGGTATATAATTTTTGTCGAATTTTCGTAAAAAATCAATAAAGCTCAATATATCCGTTATTATACAAGATATGAATTTTTTTTTAATATATTAATTATGGGGTGTCTTGAGCTATTCTTAATTTGTTCTTGTATCTTACGCTTATATTTTTCTGCTTTTCTTCTTGCTCTTCTTCTTATTTGGTCCTTTATTTCTTCATATGTTTTATTATCTTCCTTTTTCCATTTTCGTTGCGGACGAATACCTTTTACTACAAAATATGGAGTTTCTTCTGTGTTAGTGTTGGGTGTTTCGTTTAAATACCTTTCTATTTGAGGAAGCTGTTCTACCCAATCCCTATGATCTTCTTTACACAAGTCTCATAAATTTAATTACTTCCGCTATATATCTCTCCGAGGGGTTTGCAGCCGGATGTCTTACACTTGTGAAATTTATAGTGATTTCCCTATTCCTTCCATAATTGAGAAATGTCTCACTTCGGAAGTATGTGGCATTATCTAAAATAATTATTTAGGTTTTCCCATTTCTTCTATATATTGGTCCAAACATTTTATTGTTTCTCTGGCATTGGTTTTCCTACAGGGGTATAGCTTAATAAATTTTAAAAAAATATCCACAATGACCAATACATGTTTAAACCCAAATTTTCCCCTTAATAAGTTACTTAAAAAATCAATAGCTATTATATCTAACGTGTTTTTGGCAGTTATACTTTTTACTATGTTCTTATTCACTATATTTTTATGCTTTAATAACTGACATTCATGGCAACTACGAGTTATTCTTTTACAAATTTTTATATCTGAGTTGGCAATATAATTTTCCCTAAACAACAACCAAAGTTTTTGTTCATTATGTAATTGCTTTAGCAAATTTTCGGCTAAATTTTGTGTGATACAAAATAATTCATAGTCATACATTATTTTGACATAAATGTCTTTTAATATTGCCCCCCTCTTTTCGCTATCTAACAAGTTGTATTGATCGTTTATGATTTGTACTAAGGAAAAATCTCCTACACTTTTCTTCATGATATTATAGCCCACTTTTACTCTCTTCTCATGCTTAGTGACACCTTCTTCTATCGACAATGAATCTGCCACAATATTCTCTTTTCCCGCTATGTGGACAATTTCGTAATCATATTCTTGCAACGGCAAAGCCCATCTATGTACACGCTGATTGTGAAATTTGTTATCTAAAATCGATGTCAGTGCAGAGTGATCGGTCTCTAACCGGAATTTACCACCTATTAAATAGTATCGCAATTTCTTGTTGTTGTTGTTGTTGTTGTTCGAATTATGGCTGTGGCTTTTTGCCATTAGCTCATTTTTCCAGTTTAGGAGGTATAGTCAAATATTTCCAGACCAGCCGATAACTGATACCGATTGATAATAAACAATAGTGTCGGATCACTCTATGTAATGATATATACATTTTTATCTTTCCCATCCATACACCCTATCATACAACATACTTCTCAATAAATGTTTGATATATAATATATACACATATATAGACACAATCATACACACATATGACATATGTACACACAAATATATACACACATTTTTTTTTTTTTTTTTTTTTTTTTTTTTTTTTTTTTTTTTTTTTTTTTTTTTCCATTTTTATTTATTCAGGATTGCACAGGGGACACATGTCTTCGTGCCAAGGGGTCCATCATGGCAACTTTATAGACAAACAGGAAGACCTCTATAAGAATAGGAGAACATAAAGGGATTGAACACTGGGAATATCTACCTAAACTACCTTAATTCTATCCTACGTCTAAATATATTTATCATAATTTTAAAGCCAACCTGTGCACGTGGTCTATTAATACTTTATATAATGCTATATTTTTCATCTCTAGTATTTGTGTTATGCAAAATGGTTTTTGTACTATATTTAAGTTGTTAATATATTCTATAAAAATTTCAATAATGTTATATTTATTGGTACATTCCAACAAAACATGCTGCGCGTTTCCTACTTCCCCACATGCACAGGTTGGCTCATCTGAAAGGCCTATTTTATATTTATGGCTTGGGAATAAAGCATGGTTGAACCTTAACCTACATATTATCGTTACAAAATTTTTTTCGTAATAGCAATTTCTAAACCATGGTACCCTAGGTATCGTGGGCTGAATATCTCTGTAAAACTTTCCTTTTGTCTCTCTGCTGTATTGCTCCGCCCATAATCTATTACTATATTTGAGACCTTTCGACAAAAAATCTTCAAGTGGACAGAGATACTCAGTCGACTGACCCTCTTCCAAAGCTTTTTTTGCTAACCTGTCTACAATTTCATTGGGTACAATGCCACAGTGGCCCTTAATCCACATAAATCTCACCACTTTGTTGTTAAGCATTAGAATATGTAACCACTTGGCAAGTTCACCAAATAAATAGTTGTTACAAATATGACTATTGAAGTTTTCTATTTTTTGTAGTACACTTTTGCAGTCTGTAATTATTACTATATAATTGTCGTTGCTGTCGGTGGCATACTTCAGGGCTTCTATGATAGCTATCAATTCTGCTGTGTAGTTAGACATATTTTTGTTCAATTTAAAAATTTTTGAATTTTCGTCTTGGACTGCAAAATAGGCACATGCTGTTTTTTCGTCAGTTTTTGATCCATCTGTGTATATCAGACAGCTATTTGGTGGTACTAATTTACTAATGTCTTCCTGGAAGATGTTGTTTCTTAACGGCTGGGCTATGTATGAGTAATCTGGCAGGTAGTCAATTTGTACATTTTGCAATACTTCATATTTTATATTGTAAAACGGCTGCGTATCGTAGGTGTACATATCGGGCTTTACTTTGAGTGCAGACAAATATGCTTCTACTGTAAGTGGGATTGCTTTTTGACTCCAATAACGATGTCTTGCTGTGAGCTTGTGTAATTGGTCCAATTTGAGTAGGATTGGGCTGTTTTTTGCTTGTAACTTTAATATAAATCTTATTGCTATCATTTTTCTTCTGAATTGAAGAGGCATCTCACCACATTCGGCTAGCAAATTATTAACTGGAGTGCTTTTTAGTGCACCTAATGCCAACCTTAAGCATTTATTTTGGATGGTACTGATTTTATTGAGGTGGGTTTTCGCCGCTTGGTCATAGAGGAATGAGCTGTAATCTAACATGGCTCTAACAAATGATCTGTATATCATTAAGGCTACATTTGTGTCAGCGCCCCATCTTGTGTGACACACCATACGAAGTATATTTATTGCTTTCTCAGTTTTTGTCGTTAGATGTTGAAGATGATCCCTCCAGAGCAGTTTTTTATCCAAAAACACCCCTAAAAAGCACACCTTATCCTTAATGGGGTAATCAGTGTTGTTAACAGTGACCGTAGTGGGCAGTGGCTGTCTCTTGCGCGTAAATATACATAGCTGAGTTTTTTTGGTTGATATGTTCATGTTGTTGTTGTTCGTCCATTGTTGTAGTTGCTCTATAGCTTTTGTAACTTCTTGGATTCCCCTATCTATTTCGCAGTTGGTGTCATAAATGCATATATCGTCGGCAAATTGTAATACTTGTATGTTGATATTGTTGCTTATGTCATGTGTATAGATCAAATATAAGAGAGGACTGATTATACTGCCCTGTGGTACTCCTCTTGACGTGCTTCTGGGAGTGATATTTTCATTTGCTGTTAGAAGATGTATTTTTCTGTTTAAATATAATTTTATAATTTTACGGGCAAAGTTTGGTTCTATTCCCAAGTATATCATCTTATCATACAATAGGCTTAAGTTTATATTATCATAAGCGTTTTCTATGTCGATAAATCCTGCCACTGTTGATTTTGTGTTGGTGAATGAAATGTTGATATCTGTGGTAACCTTTGTTAGACTTTCTGCAGTGGAATATCCCTTTCTAAAGCCAAACTGATTTGGAGATAATTTATGGTTTTTTTCCAGCCAAGTCTCTAGTCGTCGTTTGATCATTCTCTCCAACGTTTTTAGTACACAGGACGCTAACGATATTCCCCTATATGACTTGGCTAAGTTGGGATCTCTAAATGGTTTCAAAAATGCCATAACCAGATATGTTTTCCAGCTTTCTGGATATTCTTCTGATAGCCATATTTTATTTATTACGTTTAGTAATAAATCCTTAGCTATTTGGGGTAGTTGGTACAACATAGAGTAATGTATGTTATCTGCCCCTGCAGCTGTGTTGTTGTTATTCTTAAGACTAAGGTTTAGTTCTTGTATGGTGAATATTTCGATGTTAATATTGGATATTGGACCGCCTCCAAATGAGTTTTCTTCCACCCAAGCCGGTGCTTGTAGCTGCATAAACTCTATCATCCAATCGTTGTTCAAACTTCGGGGTATGTTGTCTGTTTGCACGCCATTTATACATTTTATTGTTTTCCAGATTTCCTTTATTCTAGTGTTTCTATTAAGTGTACTACAAAAGTTTTGCCAAGTTTTTCTTTTATTATCTAAAATTACTCGTTTTGCTATTGCCGCACATTTCTTATATTCTATAAAATTTTGCATTGTAGGGTTAAATTTATACGATTGTAATGCTACTTTGCGTTTATCAATTGCTATTTTACAATTTTCGTTCCACCATGCTTTATTAAATTTTGTTTTTTTAGCTTTATTCACTGGAATAGTTTCAGAAATTATTAGATTTAGATTTTGAAGAAACTCTTCATAGCCTATGTTTGTATTTATTTCTAAGGCATTTTTTGCAAATTGCTCTGTTTTTTGTTTGTATTGTTCCCAATTAGCTTTTTTAACATTCCATTTTTTGTTTGTTATTTTGTTTTCCGAGGAATCTACGCTACTATTTGTATTATCTATAAAAAACTTATACTCAATAACAAAATGATCCGACCCTAATGTTTCATTTTTTACACTCCATTCAATATTTTGAGCTAAAGCGTTTGAAGTTATTGTTATATCAACTGCAGACCTGGAAATACTATTTGGCTTAGTCATACGCGTTTCTGCACCTGTATTAAGATAAGTAAGTTGATTATCATCAATGGCTGAAATTAAGTTTTGGCCATTTAAGTCTGTACTGGTACTTCCCAACGCTGTATGGTGGATATTGAAGTCGCCCCCTAGAATAAATGGTTTTTCTAAGCTTCTAAAAAAGGTATCCCATTGAGTAACTGAAATTCTATTTCCAGGTTTAATATATATTGAATAAAAATTAACGATCTTGTTACGATGTAGTTTAATTTTTGCACCTACGCACATTATGTTATCCACAAAATAAAACTGGTTAATTTGAGTAAAGGCAAATTTATTTGATATTAGTAGCGCTACGCCACCATATCCATCTGCCCTATCTTTTCTAAGTATACTATATCCTGACAATTTAATATTGAATGTAGATTTTAACCATGTTTCACTAAGCAGTGAAATATCAATACAGTTATCAAATAGATATCTTTCAAAGCTGCCCTTGTTTGACATTAAAGACCTACAATTCCATTGCATTATTTTCAGCGCGAATATGTATTTTGGGTTTGTACGATACGTGATATATCTAGTCTAAGTTTATCTAACAGCTCTTTGTCTAATGGGTTACCTGTGCCAATGTTTTTTAGTGTTTCTATAAAAAAAGATACCAGTTTTTCAGTTTTATCTTCGTCTTTTGGTAGATTATATCTAGGGGGTATGGGATTTATGATTGGTGTTGTTCTGAATGTTGTTGGCGCCACAATTTCTTGATGTTGTTGTCGTATGTTTTCCATTTTATTTTCGTGCAGTATATCTGTACGTTTGCGTTTTACTACAGGTTGTGGATAAAACTGAGAGTTTGCTTGTGAATGCGTAAAAGAATTTGGAAAAGTATAATTTGTTGCGGGAAGTTTGGCATCACCGTTGACTGAAAAATTATCTACGTTAGTTACATGTGATTTTGTTACTTTTGCGTAACTTTGTGAGTATTGTGTTGATGCTTCTTTATACGATTTATTTTCCGTGCTCATTATATTTTTGATGGATTTTTGTTTTTGAAATTCTGGGCAACTATTTCTGTCAGTGGCCTTATGTGGTCCCCGACATATAACACATACCGGTGTCCCTGTATGTGTGCACTGATTATTACTATGTTCTTCTCCACAGTTTCCGCACCTTTCTTTTCCTCTACATTGTGTGCTAACGTGGTTATAGCGTAAGCATTTCATGCATTGTATGACCCGTCTAATGTAAGGTTCTACCTCGAAAATGATTTTTTCTATCGACACTTTTTTTGGCAAATATTGACCTTGAAAAGTAACTAGAATTGACTGTGTTGGAACGTATAAAATCTGATCACCATTTTGAACACGCCTGTTCATTCTTCTAACACTAGAAACCTGAAAATTTTCGCCTATGCGCGGTTTTATTATGTTGCATAATTCGCTTTCTTGGATATCTAAATCTACTTTTTTAATTACCCCCTGCCTTTTTGTTAAATACTGAGGTATGTAAGCGTAATAATTTTTATTTTTAAGAATTTCTGAATTTACTAGGTTATTTGCACTTTTTCCGTTATTAAGTTCTAATCTTATTTTGTTCAGGCCTACACTAACTATCGATTTAATGTCTTGATCTATTTCAGGTACTGAATTACGTATAATTCTCGAAGTCGTTATGATATGACTTTTACCTATATTTCCATTGTTATTTTGAATATATACAATGTACGGACCGCTATGCTTGTTATCATAAAAATTATCCACAACTTTATACTGTTTATCGACCACTGTAGTCGGCTTATCGCTTATTGGATTTTTACATATATTTTCATTTACATTTTTATTTGAAGTTTCTACTAATGAATTAAAAACTTCACTTACCAAATCCTTATTGATATTATTTGAAACTTTTTTTTCGCCTATGGCTTTATTTTGATTTTCTGTTCCTACCTTATTAGTTTCGTAATTCATCTCTATATCCTGGGACATTTCTTGTGTTTTTTCATACCAATCTGTTTTTGCAGGATTAGATTCTAATCTTCCGCGATCAGGCGGTTCGCCTGTTTTATTTGTATACATTTTCACTTAAAAACACCAAAACACTTCGTATTTTAACACGATTTTCACTACGTATTCGCTTAACTACCGTTCACCTCGAACGCCGGCTGCCGAATGCACGCGCAATTTCTTCACACAGAAAATAATTGCCCCCAGCTCCATTTCAGTGGCACTGTATTTCCTTTCATGTGTCTTGGTTAAACGGGACACAAATTGTATAGGAACTCTTGTACCGAAGCGTTCTTGTAGCAATACTCCTGCATATCTATACATAGAGCTGTTTGTTTGCAAAACAAATTCTTCTTTATAGTCCGGGTGAAACACTTTAAGATTTCTTTGAAACTCATCTTTAATCTAATTGAAACTGTCTTCTTCTTCTTCACCCCATTTCCAATTATGTCCCTTTTTAAGTAATTCATTAAGGATCCGGGTTTTTTCACTCATATCCGGCAATAATCTTTTGAAATAGTTAATTAAACCAAAGAAACTCCTTAATGACTTCAAATTATGGGGTCTTTTGAATTCTTTAATTACCCTCACCTTTTCTTCATCCATTTTTAGTCCCTCTTTATCTAAAATGTATCCCAAAAATTTTACTGTTTCTTGAAAGAATTCACATTTTTCTAAATTAAGTTTTAAACCTGCTTTATCTAATTCTTTCAAAATTATTTCGACATGTTGATGTTCTTCCATACTTTCGGAAAAAATTAAAATATCATCAATATAATGCAAGGCAAAATTTTCATATTTATCTAACAATTGATGTATAGCCCTAACTAACCCACTACAAGCAGACTGAATCCCAAACGGGATTACTTTAAACTGATAAACAACACCATTTATGGAAAATCCAGTGTATTTTCTACATTCCTTTTGGAGTGGAATCAACCGAAAACTGTGTTTAAGATCTATTTTTGTAAACCCAGATGTTGGTGTAATATTTCCAAAAATTGCATCTATTGCTAATGGACTTTCATATTGGGGAATTGAATACTTGTTAAGACTTCTTGCGTCCAAACATGCGTAGCTCGCCATTAGATTTTTTTACTATAACAATGGGATTGATAAATTCCGTATTACTTCTTTCTATTATACCGTTTTAAAGCATTTGTTCTATTTCGTTTGAAATTTCATTTCTATATTTATAGGGAATTGGATATGTACGTACTTTAAAATCTTGTATATTTTGAACTTCAAATTTATGCAAATAATCTTTGGCGAAACGATTTTCTTTTGTGAATAATTCCTTATTTTCTTCTAATAAATTCTTCTTTAATAATAATTCTTCTAATAAATTCTTCTTTACATTCATTTGGACATTTTATGTGGTCAAATTCATTCATATAATTTTCTCTTTTATACAACACAATTTCTTCATCACTATTTTCTTCTAGCCTATCTAATTTATCATAACTTTTTTTATAATCATAATTATCTTTAAATCTTCTTATCTTTTTAACCATTATTTTATTTTTCATTATATCTTCTTTATCTTTAACTAACTTCATCTCTGTAATTTCATTCCTAATTATAACTATTTTCTTTTTATAATCTAATATAAAATCATACTTTGACATCATATCACTACCACATAAAATATCTACTTCCATATTTTTTATAACAAACAATTGCACCATAATTTCTGTTTTGTCATCGATTTTAATCCCTATATTAATTACTTGATTTATTTCTGTTATTTTCTTATTATTCACTCCTATAATCGATATTTTCGGAATTCTAACTATTAAATTATTTAAATTGTTTTTGTCAACAAATGCTTGATTTACTAAAGAAATTTCTGACGCGGTATCTAATAAAATTTCAACATCATTGTTATTTATTTTCCCCCTTATGTAAATTAAATTACTTTCGTTACAGTCCTGACTTTTATTTTCATTCAAATTTATAAATTCCACTGGATGTTCGTATAAAATATTCGTTTTTTTAATTTTATAATTTTGTTTACTATTATCGGGTTTTAATGTTGTTTCGAGTGTGGTTTTTACTGAAAATTTTGTGCTTGTCTATCTTGCATGAAATTGGGTACATGTTCCAATGGTGGTCTGGGGTTTTCCTGTTTAATTTCTGCCCTCTCTTCACTTTGATTAGGGACAGCCTGTTTATTTTCTGCACGGTTCATTCTGTATACCTGTGCGTTTCTGGACATATTGTCGCCATTGCTTGGAGGGTTTGGTACACTTATTCTACTATTCCAATATTGATTTCTGAGTGGATCCTCATCCCTTCTCGGCGGATAGGGACGATTATTATTACTACTATTTACATTGGCTTAATCAGTACTGTTGTTATTGTTAGGCCTCTCATTTTTATTGTAATTATTATTATTTCTATAATTGTTATTATTATTATTGTAATAGTTCTGCCTAAATTGGTTTTTTCTAAAATTTTGTTCCCCACTTCTTCCATTATTCCTTTCACGGCCACTATAGTCTGTATTTTGGCCTGTATAATTTTGGTTATTTTCTTCTTTACTCCGCCTACTTCGTTCAATTCTAGTCAAGTAGTTCAATAGCTGATCCAAGCTTCTTATGTTCTGGATAGCTATTGTTTCACTTATCTGAGTGTCAAAATGTCTAGCTATGTACATAATTATTTCCTCCTCAGACATTTTCGGATCGAGATGTTGGACTATATTATACAAAGTCAAACAATAATAATTATAATCTTTATCCCTTCTGCTATTATACCTGCCAAAATATAAGGTTTCCCGGAACAAACTTTGATTATGTTCCCCCCAATAAAATTTCAAAAATTTTTCTTCGAATGCCTCAAAATCCTGAATTTCGTTTTCTTTTGTTGAAAACCATAGTAATGGACCACCTACAAAATTTGCTTTTATTATGCTATTCATATCCTGTATGCTATGTACACCTTCGACTTTATTCTTAATATTATTTACAAATACTTTAGGGTGTAGTTTCCCTATATTCCCGTCAAACTGTAAACATGGGTTGTTACCACCGGGTGCACTATACCATATCCTGTCACGTACAGGCATGGACTTTAGCATTTCTGACTTGGCTTCTTTCCAAATTTGTTCCTTTAATTTTTCCACATTTTCTTCATTTATTTTCTTCATTTTTATGTCTACTGATTGGATGATGTTCTCCACCCTTTTTACCTCCTTGTTTCTTGTGTTTGATTCATCATACAATTTGTCATGGAGCATTTGGATTCCTTCATCCAATTTTCTGTCATATTTTTCTTGATAAACCTTACAGTTTTCTTCTAAATTTTGCACATCTGCTTGTACATGATATATATAACCTTTGCATTTCTTCTCAAATTCCTCCTGTTTCGTGTCCACTTTCTTCAAAACCACTTCTGGATTTTGTTGCATTCTCATTTTTAGCGCCTGTATACTAGATTCAGTCTTTTCTTCTAATCGTACAATATCTTCCTTAAGTTGTCTTACGCTTTTTTCAGTGTGTTTCATTATATCTTTCTTATTCTCTTCATTTTGTTTATTATTTTCTTCCAATTTGTTCTCCATTTTGTTTGCCATATCTGCTATATATTTCTTTATCGTTACTGCTAATTGTTGTAATAGCAATGTATTTGCATCCTCTTTGTTCGGACGCTCTGACTGAGACGGACTTTCTATCATTGTAATGTTTAACTCTTTTTCTTTCTCCATCATCAAGGTCTCTTCTTCCTGTGATGAGTGTCCTTCCTCTTCTTCTTCATTGATCTCTTTCGGTGATCTCCATTCCTTAAATTGTTTTGGAATTTCTTCTATTTCCTCTTCCCTAATGGATCTTCTTGCTTCTACTTGTTTTCTTTCCTGAGACATTTTGTTGTAGGTTGACAAATATTAACGGTCTGTTATAGGTTTTTTATATTTGTTTCCCCAAAACTATTATTTTTGATTAAATTTTGCTTAAAATATTTCAATCTCTATTTTTATTTTCATTTATTTTACTATTTATAACGTCTTAAACAGGGTTTTCTAACGCCTAAAATTTATCTAATGCTCTTAAAATTTATCTAACGTTTCTAATAAATTTTTTAATGTTCCTAACATTTTTCTAATTTTTCTAATTTTTTCTTATGCTTCTAATATTTTTCTAATATTTCTAATTTTCTTCTGTTTCTAATATTTTTCTATAACTTTAGTGTTTTCTAATTTTTTTTAAAATTTTTTCTAATACTTTAATTTCCCCTACGTTAATTAGCGTCATTTTAGCTATTATACTTGTCCCACGTTCTTGGGTATCATATTGCTATGTTTTTGTGAAGCAGCCAATTGTATGCTTCTTAACTAATTATCTATTATTTTACCAATGTATCAAAAGTAATTATGTCTATTATTATTCTAATAGTGCTCTATTTTGTTTTTATTATTGCCCCACGTTGGTTGGGCCATTTTTCTATGGTCTGGCTTTTTAATTAATGATTTGTTAATTACTAATTAGATGCTGATATTACATAAATTACTTCTAATCATTCATCTAATTTCTAATATATCTTTATATTAATAATTTATACCGTTGGACGCCAGGCAACTCACTGTTTGCCAATATCATTATCTAATATACTTTTAATAAGCCAAAACCTGCAAATATTACCCCGTCAATTAGAAGATAATTTATTTTACTCACTTACCGTCTTAATTACTTCTAATTTCCATTTGCTCAGCCCTCTCAGGATTTTAGGGATTCAACTTGTTTTTTATTTTTGGTAATTCTTTTGTATAATTGGTCTTTGCTAATTACTTGGTCTTTTTCTATTTTAATTATGCATTACCACTTCTATTATGAAGGCCAAATAGGAGATTTAAATGAAAATCTAATTATACAAAGTTAGGCATCTTTAATGGTGATTACCCATTGAAATTAAAATTCACAAATATTAAATAACAAATTAAGGGACAAATTATTTGCATAATATACCATAATAGGTTATTAATAACAGAAACATATTATTCAGTATCAAATCACTTACATTGTTTTATACAAAGTTAGGCATCTTTAATGGTGATTACCCATTGAAATTAAAATTCACAAATATTAAATAACAAATTAAGGGACAAATTAGTTGCGTAATATACCATAATAGGTTATTATTAACAGAAACATATTATTCAGTATCAAATCACTTACATTGTTAGAACCAGAGATTTGGCTTGTTAATTATCGGTCACCTTACACATTCCTGTACACCATGTCCACAAGATGGTATTTGGATTCTTTGATTGCATTGTCAGATCCAGAGATTTGGCTTGTTAATTATCGGTCACCTTACACATTCCTGTACACCATGTCCACAAAGATGGTATTTGGATTTCTTTTATGAAATTCTGTTGTTTTGGTTGATTAGCTTTAACTGTTTTATTTATTTTCAGTCATTATCTTCTCGCTTAACTACCCCTGGCAACTATATTATTACCAGGCACCTCTCCTGTGGACCAGGCACCTTCTACCTGTTCACTTCTCAACGTTCCCCAGCTGACCTCCTATTGGTAATTTTCCGTACCGACCACGAGCCACTACATTTACTTGTTTGCTCTACCACGCTCTCCAACTGAATCTAATTTTTTACTGTCCCTCGACCTGCCAACCGGTTCTTCTTGACTCACAAGTCTCTTATCACTAGATCGCAAACCATACAAAAATTGTTTGTTTCACTTTATCTTGGTTTTTATTTCACGATATCTACTGCATTATCAATATATTTTACTTTAACTTAATACTAATTCTAATAAAATAACAACATAAAACCTCTTTAGATTTCCATTTAAAGTATATTATTATTCTAATTTCTATCCTATGTCTATACACAACAAATATATATATATATATATATATATATATATATATATATATATATATATATATATATATATATATATATCGGGTTTTTATTCTGTATGCTTAAACTCTTTTCTTTTTCTCGATTAGGAACTACGGCAACTACGTTATATATCACAATTTTTTTCTTTTCATCTGATTTGCAACTTTTCAACATACCTGTGTTAGTAGAAGGAATATAACTACGATAGATTAGAGCCTCGTGAATAGCATCTCACATTAGACATTTTAAAGTATATTAAATTACTTAGTCAAAATTAATAATAAGTTAGCGTCTATCAAATACATTCTGGCGTATTTTCATAAAATTCTTTCAAACTTATAATTCAAGTTAAAAAAGTATATATATATATATATATATATATATATATATATATATATATATATATATATATATATATATATATATATATATATATATATATATATATATATATATATATATATATATATATATATATATATATATATATATATATATATATATATATATATCGGGTTTTTATTCTGTATGGTTTAATTATTTTCTTTTTCTCGATTAGCAACTACGTTACATCACAATCTTTTTCTTTTCATCTGATTTGCACTTTTCAACATACCTTATCAACTTTTTTGTATTCCCATTTATTTTTATATGGCTTCCCTTCTTCAAAATGTACTTACAATCCGCTACGGTTTCTCTAATTCATTTATATTCTGATTCCATTTCATTTATCACATATCAATACACGTTAATTTATTATATTCTTGGTTTCGCTACACCATCTGCTACTTTCTTTCCCTAATCCTTTTCACCATATACTAATATTTTATATTCTTTCCACTTCAGTGTTTCATTGCTTGATGTATTTCTGATATTTTCCGATTATTGTTGCATTTTTCTTTTTCGCTTTTTGAGTGAATTTTCTTTAAAAAATTCACTAATGAAGAGATTCCGACTTTTAAATTTTGAAAACATTTCTTCAAATGAGCGTGAACTAGGTCCGTTAGAACCCATATCCAAGGACAGTTTCAATTTTTATATGCTTATTAATATATTGTGGCGGTGAGCTCACAGAACTGACTACACCTTTTGATATATGTTTATATATAAATATATTGTGGCGGTGAGCTCACGGAACTGACCACACCTTTTGAAAAAGAGGGCTAACTCCACAGACTGTAAAAGTCGTTGATAAGGAAACCAAAAAAATTGAAGTGAAATTGATTTTAGAAATTAATATTTTTTGACAGTTTGAAACAGATTGAATTTTAATGATGTGTATTATAACTTAGATGTAGTTTTAATAGAGATAATAATTTGTTGTGTTGAAACCCTTCCCGATATAGCTTCAAAAAAATTATATATATATATATATATATATATATATATATATATATATATATATATATATATATATATATATATATATATATATATATATATATATATATATATATATATATATATATATATATATATATATATATATTGCTACGACTACTAGCTACTAAGTACCAGAAAGGTGGAAAACACCACAATTCGCTCAATAAGTAGCGGAGGCCTAAGCAAAGCTTGAGCATAGAGACATCTCAGAGGTATTTGAATGTTAGATTAACACACTGAGTTATATAAAAGTCTTAGAGATCTAATTTAATAGACACCAACCAGTATTCCGCAACCCGTGGCAAGGTTCAGGATGTCATTAAGAGGAGAACTATGATAGCTCGGTGACTTAGTATCAATGTCACAACATACAAGGTGGGAGATCAATAATCAAACACGGTACTGCATAACCAGAAGGGTTATCAGCACTATAATACTTCTATAACCAACAAAACGTGAGCTCAAGCAACACAAACACAAGCAATGGTATGGTCAGCAAATAATAATGCCAAATATAATATTCACCCATTTATTTACAAATGCATAACAGCGGTAGCCTGATAATTATGCTATGACAAAAACAATGTGCTGTATGGTAATAGTGACCGATACAAACACGCTTAGGTCCATCTACTATATGATTACGCTCTGGTGATGATCACCAGGTTCACTGACTGTATCGGAAGGGCAATGACGTTAGCAGTCACTACATGTCAATCAATTTAACTGATATTTAAGATATAGCGCACACAAAAAATGATATAGTTATTGTGGGCAACGGCACAATACTATGTACTAGCTGAATTAGATAAATAGATGTAATACTCATCTAAGCGGCATCACCGGTAGGCTACCTCACCAGCCTACGCAAGATTGACGTCAGCCCCCAGGCATGTACATTCGGTACGCCTGCAAAAGCTTCCAAGTGCCAGCGGCTTATACGCTGTAACGACCATATACGTTATTTTCAATTACACTGGAATGGCAGTGACCCTAAAACGCAAACAATATTATACTAGCTGTAGGCACCAGTCTGCTCTGATGAACGACTTTATTTTATAGACTCAACGTGGTGGCAATAATCCACAGAAAATGACCTCGGCTACTATAGCACCTGCCGGCTTTAACCCCAGAACCAGAAGAGAGAGCTCTACGGAGGCAGACAGTCGTTTCCACGTATACATGCGCTACAAATTTAGTCATGCCGACCCAGAGACATCGGATCGTCTTTCCGCTAATAACCATAGAATGTAACTAGCCGTTGCACAGAATAAAGAAAGACAGCAGATGACCCCCACCACCACTGTATATTTACAATAGACTAATAAAATTATACGAGCAAGAATACTGAAGGTATCACCTGCTCGAGGATTATGGACGAACGCAGACACGGTCTGTGTCAACCTAAATAACTCACTCAGATGAGATCCCACTAAATAGAAACAAAACCTTTAAAATGATGACGGATTAACAATACAAAAACAAGTTACGACATCTCGGTCGTTACAGGTCCCCTATGATTCCAGAAAATTTCGTATAAATTTTCTCTATAAGAGAAACTGACAGCTCGAGTAAGTGAAGTGACAGGAAGCTAGTCTGAGTTCCCCCAGTGTTCCAAGAATACTAGCGTGGAGAAGCAGGATTCCCTTCTCCTCAATGCTATCGCACAACTCAGTCAACCATAAAGTTCCCAAACTACACCCCACCAGACGACAACCTGCTAAGCTTCTCCAGGCTCAGTTGTTCACCATACTATCCCAAAGAAACTCTACATGGTGCTCCTATAACGTGGATCACAAATATCCTCACTGATTCTTCCTAAAGAAAATTGCATGAGATCACAATATGGATAACAATTACCCCCTAACATACTATCGCCAACAATATACATGAGACTACTATCAATGCAAATCACAACAATTACAAATCCCTCAACCGAGGTTGATACCAATACTCACAACAATAACATAGCTCTTATGTGCCTGTTACGCTTAGCCACTACTCACTGAGTGCTAGCGAACAACTTCAACACTGACCTGGTGTGAAAACCTACTCCGTTCCTCTCTGCGTGAACTTGTTACGATAACAAGGTCCTAGACCAACAAATCCCCCCATCGAGGTTCACAGCGACATTCACCAAAAGAACCCAACACGGCTACTAAATAGCACACATAATACACCACCAGGGTGTCTATAAACTTCAACTATTCCTCTATAGGTGAACTTGTTATGACTACAAGGTCCTAGACCCACAATACCCTCCATCGTGGATATAACGACATTCACTAGAAACATCTGAACACGGCTACTGAATTGCACAACTCCTACACCACACGGGTGCCTACAACAATACTTCCCCAACGTAAAGTCGTCAAAACTGAACAAATCATATCACCAATAAATCCCTACAAGGAGGCTCACGACTAAGTTCAGCGGATGTAAACCTAACTCTCAATGCTAGATGTTCTTCAGAAGGACCTACGTAAATTTCAATGTCGATTATCAGTCTAAAGCTCACAAATGCTATCACAGAGCTGGACATAAGATGTTACTACACGAAGCTAAACATGACCTGCTACTCCAGAGCAAAACTACAAAATGCTCACACACAGCTTTGATACGAATTGCTAATACATAGATCAACTCGCCCACAACTATCAACAATAACGTAGAACGCTACACCATACAAGCGTCTATCACGCCAAAATACTGCTAACTAAATAGCCTAAAATTCTGCTAGAGTATAGCCTAAACTTCTACACCATATATGTAAGTGCATATAACACCACAATACTGATAAACACTGCAATACTTGCAATACTGCACTAGCCTAAAATGCTGCTACCGAAATAGCCTAAAATTATACACCATTTAGGTGTTCATAACCTTAAGTTTGCTTTGATAACTCAACTTGTCAACTGAACAGATCACTTGACTAAATAAATCCCTACAAGAGGCTCATAACGAAGTTCAGCGAAAGCATATGTTTGGTACTACCGACGTAGACCACAATTACCAAATTACCTAGCTAAACACAAAACATGCTATCGAATAGCCCACAATAACACCAACATGCTAACATTAAGCCTAAAATACAAAACCGCTAATATTCAGCCAAATTTGTAACCGTAAATTGGAAACGGGTAGCCCTAACGATAATAAATCCAATTTATAAATCCTTTGCGGCATGCTACCCCCTAATTCCCTAGCACCTGAAATCACCACCGAGTCCCAATTAAACAACAACACCCCACAACCTTATGACTATGGTCGGGAAAGAACACTTACTCAGGGCCCGGTGACCCTTCCCTAAACGGTTTCAAGTCACAAACATGGTAGTCTCCCAACAACTTGCCAGAATTAAAATCGACTAAACGATACACATTTTTGGAAACTTTTCCAGCATTTTATGAATTTAGGGGCCAACTTGGACGAAAAATATTCTGCGGCACTGGACAAAGTATGATGTCGCTTCATCACGATGTCTCCCACCTTATACTCCACGTTCCTACGGCGCAGGTTATAACGAGCTACACTTGATTTATATGCATCCTGTAACTTCTTCTCGACCTTATTCTGCGAAAGCTTTAGTTTTGCCTGATGTTTAACCAACTTCCCCTGTGATCAGCATCGATCAACCCAGGTTCGCTGTTGGAATTCGCCAAGGGATGCCTCCCGGATACCCCGAGTCCTCTCCCGAAATTCAAATACGCCGGTGTATACCCTGTCACCTCCACGCACGGCTGTCCTAAGAGCAAACCCTAGTTTGGGTAGGTTGCGTCCCAAGTCATCTGATGTTCTCCAATGTAGGACCTAATCATTGTCTATAACACGGTTGACTCTTTCCGCCGGATAACTCTGTGGATGGTCTGCGGGTTTAAGATCAATTTGACCTTACAGTCACTCAGCATATATTTAAATTCCCCATAGACATACTGAGTCCCGTTGACACACAAGACATATTCAGGCACACCATAAACAAGAAACACATCCTCCTCGATGTGTCGGCGTATCGCCGTAGCATTTGGAGAAGCAAGAGGCCACATTAAGGTGTACTTGGTGAAAACATCTGCGACAACCAACAGATACCTGTTGCACTTCGCACTCATGGGGAAAAGTTCCATCAAATCCGTACATACCATATGCCATGGGCTTGTAACCCTCTTGGTCCCCATAAGACCAGTCGAAGCCCGCTATTCTGGCTTTTGCGCCTGGCATGTTCCACAGCCTCGGACGTAACAAGTGATATATCCTACCATACGAAACCAATAGTAGGTTTGGGCAATACGATGTATAGTTTTTCGTATTCCCAGATATCCAGCAGTGGCATCATCATGGCCTTCCTGCAAAACAGCCTTCCGCAGTTTCTTCAGAATGACCAGCTTCCACTCGAGGTCCTCTAACTTAGGGCATCCGGACGAGACATACTTAACAACCTAACGCCCTCGATTTTCCACAACGGATACCTTTCCGGCGACATCAGGACATTCCCAAGGAAGCTCTTATACCACGGGCCGTGATCTTCAGACCTTACCTCAATTAAACTCACGTCATTGACAGCGCGCGACAGAGCATCAGGAATATGATGGTATTTACCCTTCCTATGGATGATCTCAAAGTCATAAGCCTGCATTTGCAGCACCCAACGACCAAGTCTACGCGAAACTTCTCTCAAATTAGCCAGCTATCTCAAAATGGCGTGGTCCGTAACCGCCTGGAATTTAGCACCCTCAAGATACACCTCTGAATTTATTGATGACTCACAATACCGCTAAACACTCAAGCTCTGTAGCACAACACTTCATCTCGCACTGATTCAGCGTGCAACTAGTATAAGCTATATTCTTCTCGTACCCATCAAACTCCTGTACGAGAGCGGCCCTCAAAGCCTTTTGACTTGCATCAGTCTGAAGGATAAACGGTCGAGAAAAATCTGAACATGTCAGAATAACCAAACACTCCTTTATATACTAGAACGAACTCTCAGCCTCGGGGTTCTAAGTGAACCTAACATTTTTCTTGATCAACCCAGTCAAGAGAGCAATTATTTCCGAGAAACTTGGAATAAACCGACGATACCACGAGGCTAAACCCACAAAACGTCGCACCTCCTTAACCGTAGAAGGGGTTGGGAAGTCCATAACTGCTCTAACCTTTTCTGAATCGACTCTAAAGTCACCCTGGTCCACGTCATAACCCAAATACTTCATCTCAGGTTTGACAAACTCACATTTACTACGATTAACAGTAACCCCGGCTTCTCTAAGCCTCTCGAAAACCCGCTGTAAAACTCGAAGGTGAGTGTCAAAGTCAAGAGTCGTTATTATAATATCATCAAGATATACGAACACATAAGGTTTCAAGTCATGACCCAAAAGATTATCGACGAAACGTTGCCACGAAGCCGGCGCATTATGGAACACAAACGGCATCCTTCGAAGGTGGTACAATCCACGACCTGGGAGTGCAAAAGCAGTTTTTTCCTTCCTCGACTCTGACAAGGGTATCTACTAATATGTACTCTTGATGTCAATCTCCGACAAAATTCTCGAATTCATTAACCTATCCAAAATCATAGACATATAGGGAATGGCGAAGCATCGGGCCTTTTAACCGGGTTGAGTTTCCTTAAGTCCACGCAAAACCGATACTCCCCACTTGGCTTTTTAACTAAAACGACCGGCGACAACCAACTCGACCTAGAAGGCTCAACGACACCTAGTTCCAACATCTTGTCAAGTTCCTTATGCATGATGTCCTGCATATACGGAGAGATAGAGTAATAACGTTGCTTGATAGGTGGATGGTCCCCGATATCAATGTGGTGTTCGATGCCTTTCGTACATCCTAACTGCGTCCCCATAGCCTCAAAATTAACAGTGTCCAAGCGGTCAATGCGGATCTTTGCGCTTCCGAAAGCACATCTGTTCTTAAAATGGCACAACTGCGATTAACCGGTGAAAATTCGCAAGTGCCCTTAGTAAAAGCTGGCAAAATATCCATTGTCTTCCAGAAATCTATGCCCAATATTAAACCAACATCAATTTCAGGTATGACCAAACATTTAACGACCCTAACCTCATTCTCTAAACGGACCAGAAGGCTGGCACTCCCTATAAAACGACAAGTTGAGCCATTAGCGACTGGTACCTCAATATAATTTCCCTCCTCTAAGGTGACGACCTTCAAGTGTTGCAAGGTTTTCCAATCTTGACTTCCAACAATAGAATTAGAAGACCCTGAACAAAGCAACCAACGGTACTCCATATATGTCCACCGTGACATGAGAAAGCGGATCGTTACAGACCTTAGTAAAAATATAGTCGACACTGCTCTTATGGTATTCCGATTCAACGAAATCTAACCCAACAGGCGGTGCCAAATCTACCGGGCTGGTTTTACTGGCGACTGCCGGTAGCCACGCTGCCGTTGCCGTTTCCCGAATATTCTCGACATTTGCCCTCACAACACCCGGATTCCCACAATGGAGGCAGAAGGTACCCTTCCCAGGCTGTGAACATTGAGCGAACCTATGTCCCCCCTGGTTTCAATTCCAACACTTGAGAGAATCTCTCATACAAGACATGGCCTTACGAGGTGGTGCACGTTTTTCTAAAGGGGCAGGTCGATAAGCCAAATCAGGCTCCAACAGTGCATGGTTCGGACGAGGTGGAGGATATCTATGTTGTGCTGTTTCTCTGTTCCTTTCCTCTATCCACTGAAAGTCAGACCACGAATGAACATTCCCACGAACTGCTTCATACCAGACTGTAGCAATGCCAGACAACAAGTTCGAAAGACAAACCAAAAGCTCAGAATTAGTCAAGTTACTAGAGCGACGTTTAACTTCAATCTGCTCCAAAAACGTCGATACACTTAACTCATCAGTTCCGTTAAACGTGATACCCCATTTTCTAGGTTCGTACTGATCCTTATGAACGTTGAATATATTCGTGCAAGCCTGTACGGGTGGTAATGTGTCAACAACCGGTGCCTGTACAACTTGAGCAGATGTTCTACCCAGCTATGACTCCGCCTCTGCGTTAGCTTCATCAACTCTCTCCCCAATTCGACCTAACTTCGATAAAATATTAGCTTTCGCCCCCACGTGAACCTTATCCTCCTCAGTGTCTTCTAAACTAATTCGACTAAGCCTCCCATACAAGTGCTTTAGCTTAGTGTTCACAAGTTCCACAAGCTTCGTAAATTTACCAGATAATTCTCCAAGGACTCGATCTTAGTCAAACAAACTTCCAACTCGGTGTCCTTGTCAACCACCAAGTCACCGTTGGCAACATCTAAAGTTCCGAAGGGTTCACTCTTAATAAGGGACCTAAGTTCCTTCCTCATAGACCGTTTCAGCCTGCAAATCGGCATAACCTCTAATTGAAAGTTCATAAACAAGTTCGTCCCTAGATAATTTCTCGACGTCCATCTTAAAATAATATAGCTTAAAGCTAACTCGAGATTCCCTACTTAAGATTGCCAACAATAAACCTAAAGTGACAAAACACAAACACCTTACACTAGACCAAGTCGAAACTCATCAACAACAATACTAAAATCAACAAACAACACATAACTGCCTCTGGTTCCCTATCTCCACAACTACCAGGGGCGGCTCCTCAATAAGTGCGATAGATTAGAACCTCGTGAATAGCATCTCACATTTAGACATTTTAAAGTATAATAAATTATTTAGTCAAAATTTATAATACGTTTGCGTCTACCAAGTACGGCATTCTGGCGTATTTTCATAAAATTCTTTCAATCTTAAAATTTAAGTTAAAAAAGTATATATATATATATATATATATATATATATATATATATATATATATATATATATATATATATATATATATAGTAAAATTGAAAAGATACGTGCAGTATAAAACGACAAAGATCACATATTGTCATGTTTGTATGTCATACAAAACATGTGAAATTATATAATGCTAACCTACATAGGCTTAGCCGTTTATAAATATATAAATTAATAGACGAGTAAATGAACATATTAATAAATATAATAAAATTGAAAAGATACGTGAAGTATAAAATGACAAAGATCACATATTGTCATGTCTTTATATCAAACAACACATTTAAAATTATATAGTTAGTAGTTATCAAAGGAAAGGACTTTTTAATTACTATAACCTATAACTAACTAGAGGACAGCTTGGTAAGTAGTTAATAATTATTAGGTTTAGTAAGTAGGTTTTTTATAATACATTTTCATTTCCAATGAATTAAGGCACGAGCCGCTACTGACAACTGCCACCACAATATAAACCTAACGGGCTAAATGGTCAACAACAAACACTCATAGTCAGGTTACGTTCATTAATAAATATCACTATCAAAAGTATTATACTTAATTTACTAAGAAAATCAAAAATGTTCAATTTACTCTACATACGCAATGTTATAAATATGCTCAGTTATAATTGTGCAATGTCTTTACCATATAAAACAATATTTATTAGTCGCCAAATCAAAAAAATAATTAATTTACTTCACTTAAACCGTAAGCTAAATTACAAAACTTAATTAAAACTAACTCCAGACGTTGAGTGTCCAAATTCTTACTACGACTACTCGCTACTAAGTACCAGAAAGGTGGAAGACACCACAATTCCCTCAATAAGTAGCGAAGGCCTAAGCAAAGCGTGAGCATAGAGACATCTCAGAGGGGTTTGGATGTTAGATTAACAACTGTTGAGTTTTATAAGAATCTTATAGACTTAATTTAATAGGCGCCAGCCACTATTCCAGGGGTTTGGATGTTAGATTAACAACTCTGAGTTTTATAAGAATCTTAGAGACTTAATTTAATAGGCGCCAGCCACTATTCCGCAACCCGTGGCAAGGTTCAGGATGTCATTAGTACCTAAGAGGGGAACTATGATGGCTCGGTGACTTAGAATCAATATCACAACACACAAGGTGCGAGATCAATAATCAAACACGGTACTGCATAACCAGAGGGGTTATCAGCACTATAATACATCTATAATCAACAAAACGTGAGCTCAAGCAACACAAACACAAGCAATGGCATGGTCAGCAAATAATAATACCTAATATAATATTGACCCATATATTATATTTACAAATGCATACCAGCGGTAGCTTGAGAATTATGCTATGACAAAAACAATGTGCTGTATGGTAATAGCGACCGATGCAAACACGCTTAGGTCCATCTACTATATGGGTAATCAATGGTAGTTAATATCACCAGCTATTAATTAACATTAGCTGTTCAAGGACTGGTCCGTGAGCTCAGTAACCATTTACATACGGT
Organism: Tillus elongatus; assembly: GCA_964006375.1. Lineage (NCBI taxonomy): Eukaryota > Metazoa > Arthropoda > Insecta > Coleoptera > Cleridae > Tillus > Tillus elongatus. Next base: position 104,865,074 of record OZ023266.1, on the reverse strand, counting down.
ATAATAACCTGTGTAGGTATGGGGTGTTCGTGTGTGCGCGCGCGTGTGTGTGCGTGCGTGTATGTGTGTGTGTTTGTGTGTGTGTGTGTGTTTGTATTCCCATATTTGTGGAATCATGTGTGTGCTTGGAACTTTGAAGTGCCGTCTTTTTTGAGTTATGGACTCTTACACTCCGAAGCCACAATTTTTTTCTCGCAAAACAAATTAATTCCCCAATATTATGCCCTCTTTCTCGTCGCTTTACAACCAGCTTGCAGCTACCTTTGGTTTTACCGACTGTACTAGTTTCTAACAGATGCCAGTAGGAAGATTTATTTGGGTAAGAAACGATGTCAGAATTGAGGTTATGGTTGGAGTACACACACTAATATTTATGGTATCGTATAGAGTCACTGATCAGAAGCGCCCCCTGCACAAAATAATTTCAAACAGCCAGTGATCAGTGCTGCGTTGCCAGACATGGTTTCCTCGGCATTTTCTCGATGGAAGATCGATAAATTCCAGGGTCGTTTATTCGTTTGCTCTTTGTATTTCGCTTCTTTTTAAAAATGTGTGTAGGTTTGATGGATGTATTGTTGTGGAGTCTTACATTAAATGTGGAATAAATTAATCAGAGATAGCTTCACACCCATAATAAATGTTCATGACTATAAATAAAAATCTGATTTAACCGTTCTTCAAGGAAACATTTAGGTTTGAATAAATTTGATTAATAAAATTTGAAGTTCATTTGTGTCTAGATTATGAGTGCAAAAGCCTGGACGCAGCAAGTGTGTTATGGTAGCGAATTTTCATATAACTGTTTTGAATGTTAAATATATATGTATGTTTTTAATGAAAGACATCAAATTTGGTGGATATTATAACCTTTATAGTAAAAACCATGTAGCATATTGCACCAAAATAGCTTTAGAAACAGTACAACAATTTTCCCGAAAAAACTGGTTGGATTTTCCTGGCCAACAAACATATCAAAGCAATTTACACAAAAAATACTCTTGCCAAGATTTGGATATTCACAAAAAGCTTTTTGACAGAAATCTAAAAAATGTTTCTTTCAACTATTCACGGAAATTTGAGTGGTGGAAGTAAAGAAAACCACAAAAAACCAAAAGAAAACCCAAAAAAAAAGAATTATACTTTCATGTCACAAGCTGTCAGAATATGTCTGTCATTAGGACGTTTCATTTAACATTTGTGAAAAAAATGTACTAACTACTTATATATTATGAAAATGTAAATCCAGATAATCCTATAAAATTAATCATTTCTTACTTTTTTGTATCAAAGGTTATTTATATTTAATTTTTTTTTCTTCAGAAAATCGCTAAATAATCATTAGAATAAAAAAAAATAAAAAAAATTCTTTTTTAAACTGATCCCTGCAAACAGAAATCAGTTTGGCTTTTGCAAAATTTATTTACAGATAACATAATAAAAAATATATCTTTTATTTGTCATAATTATTATACAAAAATAAATGTAACTGAAAAGTTATATGACTCTCTTAATAATAACACAAAATGTATGGGACTATTCCTAAATTAAAAAAAAGCATTCGATTGACTCTCGCATTATATATTATTGATAAAACTGGAAAAAATTGGTGTAGGAGGTCTTGCTCTCAAACTTATTTAAATCATACCTTTATGATAGAAAATAAACATTCAGCAATAGGCCGACGTTATGAAAATGCGCACTAACTTACGTAATAATAAACCTATATCCTTCATCAATTAATATTATAATTAATAAAGTAATTGCTGCTAAACAAGCTTCAAGTGCTAGTTGTTTATAAATAATAAGTTTGGAAAAAGAAATGGGATGTTATTTTGAGTAATAAAAGAAATATTTCAGAAACGTAATATATTGAGTATTTTATGCTAATAAGCTTACACTGAAATTTTATGTAGAATTAAAAAATTACATAATGTACCAGATGTTATTTTCGAATAATTAAGATGGTGTTAACTCGCTTACCATAAAGCTAATGTTTTAGAAAACACAAAATATTTTTGCTGATTTAAAAATGTGTAAAATTAAAAACTATCAATTTTCAACACCTTGGCTTTACTAGTCTGTGAACAAGCACCACATCTATGTAAATGCATCATTCTATTTTTAGTTTTCATGTCTTTTCTAATTTGTGTAAAATCAACTACTTTTACGCTAATTGTATTAACAAACCTAAGACGTATTATTGCAAAAATATTCTGGATTTAGGAAAATGTTTTTTACGTCGGTCTTTCTCTGCGGCTATGGCCAATCATCAACGCCAGGGCGCAGTTTCACCTCACTATCCTGTAAATTTTGCCGAATTACTTAATTTTTGTGAGGAAGATATGAATCTTTAACGTGCCCAACATTGCATGGTACATGGGACTCACATCTTAACGCCCGCACTTAAGGGCTGAACGTTCAGATGTTCAACTTGCTCAAACACGATGCCACAACCCCGCTTGATGTTAATTTACAGTATGTACTGAAAAATAATTTGACATTTCTACTGAGAATTGAACCCGGTAGCTTTGGGTCTAGAGGCACACGTTCTTACCCCTTGGTCACAGAGGCTGCTAACTAGATAAAATGTATTTTGTTAGATTTAAATCGTTCCTGCATTTTCGTGTCCATTTTTATGTATAAGGAACTGGTTTTTTATTTGGTAATATACTTACTGTATCTTAAATTCTTATCTTAATTAGGCGGCGATCAGTTTAGCTTCTAAGACATAGAATAGTGAATTTTAACGTTTTTGAAAAGCATTCTTTATAACTTTATAACTGAAAAATGGTAAAACAGCTGGCTAATAAAATTGAAAGTTTTAAAATATATGACAGTATAGCTGGCCTATTTCTTTTACACGACATATCACATAAGGTTATTGTTTCAGTAAATTACCTATAATCCAAGAAATCGCTCTACTAGAGTCCGTCCACAAAATCATTTCAATATTATTACCTCGTATAGCTGACAATAAACAATAAATATTTCTGCAAACAGACTGCACACAATAATGCAGTTAATTAGTTTGGGTAATGTCAATTGTTAGTGACATCACCACTCATATTAATTGCGTCAGTGGTAATCTTAGGTCGCCAAAATTTAAACAACTTTGCGCGCAGCAATTTCGTTATGGCAGTGAATTTTCATTAAAATGTTTTTTAATATCAAATATCTGTGTTTTTTTTTTTTAAGAAAGCAGGCATCAAATTTGGTTACTCGTATAACCTATATAGTAGAAACAATGTAATAGTAATAGTAATAGTTTATTGTTATAATAATAGTACAAAGCGCCTTACAAATAAGTATTCTACTTGTGCTTGCAAACAGCGCAATTGAGTCAGTTTTCATCCAAACGTTGATATTCCAAATTTCTTGACAATGACACTTTTATAATTTGGCATGTTTCATCAAAATAACTTTATTGTTTGAAAATGTACAAAAATTGAGCTATGGAAATTTGAAGCATTTAATGAAAATTCGCTACCATAACACACTTGCTGCATCCCAAATTTCTTTTTTTACAAACATGCATTATATTTCGATGGAAAATGCAATAACATAAGGCGTGTTCGATTAAAAATAAAAGAAAATGTGTATCACAAACGACTTATCAACGAATTATGGGCCACCTGTGATTGTCGAAATATTTTTTAAGATGTGGCTCAAGACACCCTATAATTAATGTATACAATTTTTTTTTCGTATCTTGTATAGTAACGGATATATTAAAGTTTATTGATTTTTGCGAAAACTCGACAAAAATTATACACCATTAAACGATAAACTCCGTAGCTAAGACTACATCCAAAGCATCAGAGAAAGGGTCTACTTGTAATGAATTTTTTGGAAATATTTTAGTAAAATTAAGGACAGTGATGGTTGAAGCTAAGACTTCAGGGTTTGCAAAACATTCTTTTTGAAACATTTTCTTTCCATAGCCCGTAATAGTTTCAAGTTCTTTGCCTAAATGTTGCCAATTTTGACGTTTTAAATCGCGACTATGACGTTTTGAGGAAAACCTCAATTTATCTTTCTTTAAATGCCTCTAGATTTTTTGTCTTTCAACTTGCAGAGCTAAATTTTGGTCGGTAATTTAGCTATAATGTACGAAGGCGTAGAACGGCCACTAGATGAAAATATTTATAATTTCGACTTTAAACATGAAATTATACTAATTTCGAGTTTAAACACGAAATTAGCTATAATTTACAGTTTAAACTCGAAATTATACTAATTTCGAGTTCAAACACGAAATTATGCTTAATTTCGTCTTTAAACATGAAATTATAATAATTTCGAGTTTGAACACGAAATTAGTATAATTTACAGTTTAAACACGAAATTATACTAATTTCGTGTTTAAAGTCGAAATTATAAATGGGTGTTGTCTGCTGTGTCGACTAGCTAGGTTATGTAAATGGTTTTGTTAATATATTAATTATTAAATACGAGGTGTTTCAATTCTGACGTACTTAAAATAATAGAATAGAGTTTATTTTACACTTGGTTTGCAACAATTGAAAATCTTGTTTAACATTAAACCATAATATATTTGTCAATAAAAGACACATAAGACGAAAACTGTGTACCTACGCAAAATCTTCCCGAATAAAGGGAATGAAAGTGAAGGTAATAATAACGAGTCATTATCACTGATAGCCCTTCTCACAAATCATTATTTGACATTTTTGTACCGTAAACTCTTTCAAAAAATAAGACCTAAATTTTATTTTTGGTTACTATTATTTTATTTTTTAAAAATTTCATACCACTTCGGATTTAGGGTTTTTGGACCATTTGGAACAAGTTTTGTTAAAATATATTTTTTTTATTGAAAAAGATTGATTGAATTTTTACCGCACAATTTTGCATTATAGCAAATCAGCTCGCATTTTGATATGGAAAATTAATTTTGATCTTAACGAGGCCTTGATAATATTTTATTATTAAAGTAACACCGCTTTGGTCAAAATTGTAGAAAAACAAAGGAATTTGTCTGTTTGTGTGTGTGTGTAGGTATTTATCATTTATGTATCATTATAACTTAAAAAGTACTTGACCAATTTTGCTTAAGCAGTATTTTGTGAGGTTTGTCTGTCACTCAGCTTTGACAAATCGACAACAGCTGATTTACAGCAGAAACACTGCTGGACTATATCATTAGCATATCCATTCGCACAATTATTCAACTGTTGGCACTTTGTGAACACGATCACCGTATAGATTAAACTAAAGTGATATTGTGGCTTACCAACAATACTAACCTTTTTTTTTGACAAAAATGTAATACTTAAAACATTAAACTGACAGACTGCATAACCTCTAAGTAACTCGGACAACGCATATTCGCAGATCCCATTTAATACTACATATACCTGGATTTTGAGGGTTTATGATTGACTACAATAGTCGACAAATAAATACAATGTTCGAGACGCAGCAAGTGCGTTATGGTAGTAAATTTTCATAAGAATAATATATTATAGTGATTTAGCCTTATATTAAAAGTTATAAAACATTACTTTATTTAATTAGGAACAGTAAAAATAGGGGAAAGAAGGGCAAACAAGTACATGATTTCTAACATAAATATTTATACAGTAATTTGGATATAAAACTCAAACAAAACAATTGATAAACAGGAAGTATATACTCAACAAAAAATACACCAGAAAGCTGAACATAAAAAAGTTTCCGTGGGTCATGCATTGGGGGTGATTGTATGCATGCAGAAGGTGAATAAGAACCCCCAGAACGAAGAGGGTTTCTTTCGCCTGAAAAATACGGGGGGGGGGGTCCTTCCCCTTGTACAGGCAGACAACTACCTTCAAAGCATAAAGCACAAGAGAAATTTCTTGTGAGCAACCCCCAACTACTGGACCTGGGCGACTATGGGTGTTGTGCGGGGTAGACAGGGTTCAAAAGACGTATTGCTGCGAAATGTGAAAAACGCATATTTTCAAAGTCCGACTAAATGGTTTTTTACCATTTTCCGCTCATATTTTCTCCCCGCCCAGCACCTATATTCATTCTTGGTCCCTTACATCTCTTGAGTGTTGTTTGCAACAAATTTGCCTTGTGGCTTGTGCATCGAAGGGGGGTTCTAAGCATGTTTCTGAAAAAAAAATAAAACCCTCCGTGGAGTAAACTATCAATTTACAGAATTACATATCACTTCGTCGCCATAATGTCTTTTTCAGATAATATCGAATACAGCACTAAAGTAAATAAATTCACTTGCTGTTTCACTTCTTTTTTTTTCATATTACATATATAAGCACATCCTAAGTGAGTATAATAAAGGGGGGCCCTTAATTAACATTGGCGCTACACAAACTTAAAAATAGAGAAGACATTTTGATCGTGGCTAAATGTATGCACACAAAAACTAGTAAAGCACATTTGTAAAATCTATTGAAAAACAACGGTTTTACGATATTATTTTAAATAAACCAATAGGAATACGTTACGCGACGATTTCGCAATTCGCGAGTGTTTGAACCTAGCTTTTGTACAAGACTACATTGAAATCCGGTCGACCACAAGCAAGCCACTTGTAAATTAAGCTCCAACCCTGCCAGAAATGCCATATAAAAACATATAAAAAAACTATGGGGTTCTATATGGTTGAATATGGGTATTTGAAACATGAATTCCGACAAAAACCATATAAGAACCCTACATGATTTTCCATATAAATATACAGGGGTTTCATATGGAAATCCCCATGGAAACCCATTGCTAAATATGGAAAATATGGTAGCTTATATGGAATTCCACATAAGCTCTCTCACAATAGTATGGAAATCCATATAGAATCCTTCCAAAACGGAACTTCCTACAGATCGCTATAATTCCATTTGAGCAATCTGATTGGTTGAAATCTGACACAAAACTCCCGCCAATAATTATAATGCAACATAACCTGTCATAAATGCCTATTCTCTATATAGTTGTATACATTAGGGTCAATAATTCTAACTAGTTAATATATGTGATTAGTGTTTAAATCAGTGGAAATCAAATATGAAAGATTCAAGCAAAAAGAAGCGATATAAATTTTGAGGTTAGGTTTAAATTAAATTCCAATATTTTGTTAATGATACATTTACATCGCAAAAGACTTAGACAGATTGCTTCAGGAGGTCGAAATAACACCAATTACACTTGTGAGTTCTGATCCTGATCTAAAACATGTCAACGACGTTCCTTACCCACGTTAATTAGACCACAGGTTAAACTAATGTTTTTAATAGTTAAATTGGATAATTATTGTGAATTAATTAAATTATTTTGTGCCTACAAACAGAACCCAGCACCCATAAAACCTTCGAAAGCACCAAACACATAAACAAAAAACGTTGATCGTTGAACAGTTGACAACGACTCTCGGCAAATCAGCGAGCAATATTCACCAATACAGATCGCGTAACAGTTAAGCTCTTGTGATTCTGATTGGTTCTTTGACATCGTCATCTTATACGGATTTCCGTGGCATATTCAATTATTTCATAAAATGATCCTTATAAAAACCAAACAATACCCCATAGATCACTTTCTGGATTTCTATGTGGTATTCCCAGAAAGGGAATTCCGTACAAATCCACATATAATGCACAACCCTTCCACATACATTTCCCATTAACCTTATACAGACTAGTCAAACCACATAGGTTTCCTTATATGTTTGAATAGTATTTCCATAAGTCATTTCTAGAAGGGTAGGATTGGACGGTTAACAAACATAGGTATGTCTAATTTTAAGCGCGAACCTGTACCTGTTTGAAACATACAAGATGGGAAATGCATAAATATGCTTTAAACTGCTATTTATTAAAAAAATATTGACCAAGTAACCTACGAACACATCGATAATAAAAATGATGGATCTGGTAACTTATCTATCAGTAACATTCTCATTTTGTAAGCAGGTTTTTATACTTGCAAAGAACAACAACCCGCCTGCAGTCGCATGCTATAATTTAGCGCTTTTGGGCGCAAACATTGTCCCGGTATTAGAAAAGAAATGGGACAGGACTGACAGTTTACATTGTTAGTTTGCACATAGTCTCCATCTATAACATTTTGTGTTAACTAGAGCTGTCGTGACGACATACTACCTGGTTCCGCACCGACATGGCATCCCTGTCGTACATTTCACAATGGTCTACATTCTGACATTACAACGATTATAACTTCCATTGTTTAGAGTTTTATCTATCATTTATTTAAATGGCATCGCAGTACAGGTAACGTCATCTGTTTTTGTCCAATATTGTAGATATTGCATTACAGAATCTGAAGTGATGACGAAGATTATTTTAATATTAATTTCGAATAACTTTATATTTCTTTGATTAAAAGACTTAAAAATTGGTAAACAACCACGTCTGTTTATGTTCTTTTAAGTTGTATAGTTTCGTTTCAATCACTTAAAGAATTTGAGAGACATGGTATTTTTTTAAATATTTTTTAATTTTTTGTTAAGAAAGATTGGGCGTTAAGATATGGCCAACGAACTCATCCAAGCCATTAACAAAACAAATAAGGGTAATTCCCAAATTTGGTCCAAATCAGTGAAGTATTTTTTGAGTTATCGGTTAGATACACCCCCCCCCCCCCACACACACACACACACATATATATATATATATATATATATATATATATATATATATATATATATATATATATATATATATATATATATATATATATATATATATATATATATATATATATATATATATATAAACTTTTTGACTGACCATGGAAATGGGTTCCAGGGGCTTTAATTCACGCTCATTTGAAGATATCTTCCGAAAGTCTCACCATTGATACCTCTCTATTAGTGAATTTTCTTAATGAAAATGCACTAAAAACGATGGGTATCGTGACATGACTTGATTTCTTGGTAATAATTATTAATCGTTATACTGCTACACTACTTAAAAATTATTGGAAACAATCTGCCAGAAAATTACACATAGGCACCCGAACCAGAATAAATGGAAATTATGTTGTTTTCCGGATTAAGAAAGTTTGTGATGAAACATCGGCGAATGTATCATATTGCTTTGTATAACCTTGAAACCTCTAATTGAATGAATATTCTTCTATGGGTATGGTCAGAAAAGCTATCCTCATGTACTAAAGTTACTTGGAGAGTTTAAGTACGTTTACTGCTTCTGGAAGACTAAATATATACGAACTTGAAACTGTGAGACATCCATAATAGATATAGATTATTGTTTCTTCTATTGGTTAAATACAATATGTACTCGAGCTTTTTGTTTTGACTTGTTAAAATAACTAGTTATTAATTTACAAGGAATAACTTAGTTATTGTTTACATAATAAATAATGCGAAATTATTCAATAATAGAACTTCCCATTCTATTGAGTATTGAGTGCATTATAAAATATAAAACATTTTAAAATTCGAAATGCAATACCTACTTATAACCTTACGGTAAATACATGTTAGCTAAGGTTACTGGCAGCATTCAATTTTCGCGCTGAACTGGGAACCAATCAAATCTAGTTATAAACTTACCTATGCACTACTGAGTGGGATTGACCGTTGAATAATTGTGTCAACGAATGTCTCACCAGTCCAGGAGTATTTTTGCAGGAACTCAACCGTTGACGATTTGTCAAAGCGGAATGACAGACAAACCTCACAAAATAGTGCTTGAAGTCAACAGTGCATTCATCAGTCTTTAACCGCTGAAATGTATCGGTAGTCAGCAGATAGAACTCAGCAGTTGGCGCTTGGTGAACTATGCCAACATATGATTGCCGAGTTTTGGCACAAAATTTAATTTCCTCCAAATAGCTTACTTATTACTGAAGATAAAAGCATTTTCATAAAGAAAATCTAACATTTTCCAGGACAAATTGGTCAAGCTGGCTAACAGACTCATTCAAGCTATTTACAAAAGAAACACACTTTAAATAAAATCGGTCAAATGCTTTTTAAGTTATGATGATACATAAATTATGAGTATCTACACACACACACACACATACATGTGCTCGTATGTTTGCAGGGACACACGAAAACACACCAACTTGTGGGATCTTAATGTTTGAGATGAGTCGTAGTTGTAGATTTATCTCCAGATGTGGATATGTCGCGCTAAAATACTATACACACGCTCGTTTAGAAAATATTTGCAAATAAAGTGAGGTCCCGCAATTATGTTTAATGCACACGTTGTGTGAAGACCCCTTAAATATGGATTATGTTTGAAGTGTGTATAAGACCCCATAAACCATAGTGTTTTTTCTACAAGCATAACTGTGTTTCTGAATTACACATGGCAACAAAAAAACGGGCTTAAAAAAGCTGTCTGGCTTGTGTGCGTGTAAAAGGACCGATAAATATAAGGGGAAGGGTTTGTTTATTAAATGCCTTGTGGAGGTATTGTATACTTGATCACATTGACCTTGTGCAGTTATTCTGAAATATATTATTACATATATTTTTTAGTGAATTTTCCTACACTTTTGAATTTTAAAACAATTCGCGAACTAGGGCCTCTAGAACCCATGTCTGTGGTCAGTTACTATCTTGATATATATATATATATATATATATATATATATATATATATATATATATATATATATATATATATATATATATATATATATATATATGTTTCTGTGTGTGTGTGTATCACCCCGGTAACTCAAAATAATGGGCCACCAAATTGGGTATGTGGCTATAGGTTATAAAAAGTCTGGACGCAGCGAGTGCGTTATGGAAGTTAATTTCCATAAAATATTTTTAATTCAAGCAGGCATCAATTTAGTTACCGGTATAACCTATATAGTAAAAATTTACCATATTTTATTAAAATACCGTATTGTTTGAAAATGTACAAAAATTTTCCGAAAATAACTTTATCTTTAACTTTAAATGTTTCTGAGAAAACTGGTTTCCTAGCATTTAATGAAAATTCGCTACCAAGACACACTTACTGCGTCTTGATTTTTTTTACGGACATGCATCATATTTCAATTTAAAATGCAACAGTATAAGGAATGTCCAAAAAAATTGCAGTTATCACCTACGAATTATGGGCCACGCTGTGATTTTCAAAATAATTTTATAAGATGCAGCTCAAGACACCTTATAATTAACGTATACAATTTTTCGCGTATCTTGCATAATAACAATTATATTGAGCTTTACCGTAGAAATACGTCACCTTGTATATATACAAACAGATAAAAACTGAAAGTAAACCCGGATATGGATTCTAGGGGGCCTGGTTTGTACTCATTTAAAGAAATCTTTTTCAAACTCAAACGTCGCTGTCTCCTCATTAATGAATTTTTTCTACGAAAATTAGCTAAAATTTATAGACCGTTAAACCATAAACGTAACTAAAGCTCCTGCCAAAGCATCAGAGAAAGGGTCTATTTGCAATGAATTTTCTGGAAATATTTTAGTAAAATAAAGGTCGATGACGGCTAAAGCTAAAACTTAAGAACACTCTTCTTGCAACATTTTCTTTACGTAACTCTTATTTATTTCATGTTCCTTGCCTAAATGTTGCCAATTTTAACGTTCCAAATCGCGACTTGGACGTTTTGAGGAAAACCCCAATTTTTTTTTCTTCAAATGCCTATAACTTTTCTGACTTTTAACTTACAGATCGAAATTTTGGTACGTGGTTCACTCATTATAATACAGACATACGTACCAGATTTGGTTGCCCTTACTTTGTTATTCCCGAAAGAAATCACAAAATTTTCCGGGAAAACCTGGGTCGCTTTTCCTGGCTAACCAACTTATCCATGCCACTTGCAAAAGGAAAATGCTTACAAAATTTGATCAAAATCGTCCTATTATTTTTTGAGTTGATTATATATATATATATATATATATATATATATATATATATATATATATATATATATATATATATATATATATATATATAATCGAAACAGACCCCAGATATGTGTTCTAGGCGCCTAGCTCCCGCTCATTTGAAGAAATATTTTCAAAATTCTAAAGTCGCGATCTCCTTAGTTAATTTTGTAAAGAAAATTCGCTAAAAGTAAACAATATGCCAACATTCAGTTACCAGAAAAAAAGTTATGGGCATTTAATAAAAAAGAATGTTTGGTACCAGATTATTTCTATGAAAATTCACTAGCTTAAGGCACTTGCTGCGTCCAGACTTTTTCAAATGCAGTTAATTTGAAGTATAATTGCATATTAGAAAATGCTTATAACTATCGACATATAATTATTTGCGTTTATACTAGTTTTAAGTTTTCAGTTTTCATTTTAAAAATTCCGGATTCTTACTGTATGATGATTTGAATTACACCAAAAATAAGAATTTTGTGTGTTAAAAAGAACATTTTTCATAGATTTCGCTTCATCAGTCCTAATTATGCTGTCCAAAAAATCGAGAGTCGTCTTGTATCATCGTTAAAATGAATTTACAAAACTCTTTTCTGCATATCCATTTCTCTCAGATGTTGAACCAAAGATATTGAAATTGAATAAGGGTGGAAGTTGTGCTTTAACGGAATTCTGTGTATCAAGCTCTTCGAGAGTCCCGTCTGCAGAGCTACTTTACTTTTATGCATTTTTTGCCTTCACGGTGCCAAAAGTTTTGTAATTTTTTATTATTCGCCGAACACTCCTCCGCGACGGTTTGTGTTTATCTGGATATCAGCAAATATTTGGCACGTTCTTCATAAAACTTGGTTACATTCACCATAGATAATAAAGAAATTTTAATAATCTTCGTGAGTATAATTCAGTCGCCCCGGCATAATTTTTATAAATAATTGTCAAATGACAACAAATACTGAGGTTATTGTAGTTCTCGATAGTTTTTTTTTTTTGACAGGCGTCGCCGTCATGATTATATAACAACAAAACTTGAAAGCCGTATAACATTTTTTCAATATAAAAATGTTAAATTGCCAATATTTTGAAAACTACAAATTTTTGGCAGAGGCAACCTTACCTAAAGTTTCAATGTTAAATAAGATATGATTATAAAAATAAGAGCTTCTATTTGAAAAACAGACAACGATTTTTCTAACTCAATTTTCAATGAGAGTTTTTGATCACTCTGTAGTTATTATCAAAATAACATCACATTACGGTTGGACTTAGGTATGGAATATACATAACACGTGTCTAAACTTTTGCGTTGAATATAAAAATGCAATAATATGTGTCCTATCTAAAATAAGCAAGTTAACATCAACATCCTGTATATTCAGAAGTGCCACTATCTGGAAAATACTTTAACCAAGGTGCATCCATCGATTTCAATAAGCTGCCAAATTTTAAAAATTTTGCACAGTCTAGATTCCGAGAAATCGATTCCGGGCTTTTGTCGTGGGACAACTGCATATATATATATATATATATATATATATATATATATATATATATATATATATATATATATATATATATATATATATATATATATAGATGTGTGTGTGTGTGTTTTAGATCTATTTAGACGCTACATATCACAGCCCCCGTACATGCTAGAAGAAGAAGTTTTAGATCAAAATTTGGTCGGTAAAAAGCTGCTTCAATAAGCTTTACTTGGTTAGATATACAGCGTGGATCCAAAGTGTACTTTTTGACATAAACTTAATTTTTTTCAATGGAACACTCTGTATTTTAGTCAAGTTTGGATTTCTTATTTCATTCTTAATCAATAATATGTCAAACATTTTTCTCATTTCAAAAGTTTTCGTGAAAACCCAACAAAAAACGGTTTTCATGTTCCTTTCAATAATGATTTTATTTGTCCACAACCACAGCATCACAACTATTATGTATTATGTCAGTATCATAACTGTTCATCCTAAGATCTATGTCAAATCTTTTAAACTATAAATTTTGAACAAGGCGGATAGGGAACCGCCAGGTGGTCCACGAGCTCGCTTATCCTGACACCATTCGATTTTTTGTAGGGTTATGTAAAATATGTGGTCTATTTTGTTCAACCAAGAAATTTTAGGGATTTTATTAACAAAATTACTCGTGCCTGCAGAAAAATTTTGCCTCAGGTTATTAGAAATCCTTGCACTGTAGAGCTTATTAGAAGATATGACGCTTGCTAAACAGAAAATAGTCGCCAGTTTGTCATCGTTAGCAATGATAAATAACTGTTAATTATATTTTTGGATTTAGCTTTGAAGATCTTAGTTAAGAAAATCACAAGCATTTGTAATTTTTTGTTGCTGGATAGCAGTTTTTGACAAAAAAAGAGTTAAGAAACCTTTTGGTGAATTTTCTCAAAAAAAATTAAGTAATGAGATCCCGTCTTTTAAATTTAAAAAATTCTTCAAATGAGCACTAGTTAGGCCCCCAAGAAGACATATCCGGGGTCAGTTTGAATTGTTATGTGTTTATATATATATATATATATATATATATATATATATATATATATATATATATATATATATATATATATATATATATATATATATATATATATATATATATATATATATATATATATATATTTGTATCACACCGATAACTCAAAAAGTAATGGGCCGATTTTGTTCAAATTTGGTGAGTACTTCCCTTTTGCAAGTAGCTTGAACAAGTTCGTTATCCAGGAAAATCTACCCAGGTTTTCCTGGAAAATTTTGTGTTTTCTTTCTAAAAAAATTAATATCTCCGGAAATAACAGAGTAAGGGCAACGAAATTCGGTACGCGTGTTTGTGTTATAAAGAGAGAACCATGCACCATAATGTACATCTCTAAATTTAAAGAGAAAAAAGTTATGGTCAGTTAAAAAAAATGGAGTTTTCCTCAAAACGTGTGTTCTGCGAACCCTTTAGTCATTGCCCTTCATTTTACTAAAATATTTACAGAAAATTTATTTCAAATAGACCCTTTCTTTGATGCTTTGACCGTCGGTTCAGTTAAGTTGATGCTTTCGCTGTACGTTTAGTTAAGTTTATGGTTTAACGGTCTATAATTTTTTGCTAATTTTCGTAGAACAAATTCGTTAATAGATTTTTGCATTTTTTATCTAAATATGATGCATAGAACCGAAGTTGGAAGAGAGTGTGAGCATATATGTCATATGGGGAGAAATTGAGGAAGCCTTGATTAGCGTCGCAGAAGATGAACTAGGTCATAAGCGGAAAACACAGAAACACAACTGGATGACAGCAGAAATCATGCTTAAAGAAAGGAGAAGATGTAAAAGTCAAGGAAATCCAGAGAGCTATAAACACATGCAACGAATTATTAGGGGGAAAATAAGAGCGGCAAAGAATGACTGGTTAAAGAAGCAATGCGAGGAGATAGAACTACAAGAGCTGCACGATGAATTTAACATACACGGAAAAATAAAAGAGGCGTCCGTCGTTTACCGGAAGAGACACTTTTCTAATGTAGAAAACGAACATGGGGAAATGGCACAAGATGATCGGCAGCGAAGAGTTATTTGGGAGGAATATATTAACAACCTTTTCGACGATAATATACCTGATATAGTGGTTGCGGAGGACGTAGACCTGGCTGGACCCCCTATCACCAACGAAGAAACTGTAAGAGCAATAAATACGTCAAAGGACAGAAAGGCAGTTGGCCCGGACTGTATACCTGTCGAACTATTAAAAATACTAGACGACAGGGGCATTTCCGTACTGCACAGAATATTTAACAAGATATATAACATAGGGGAGTTCCCTGCCGAGTAGATTACATCACATTTTATCCCCCTGCCAAAAAAGAGTAACGCAACGAAGTGCGAGGACCATAGGCTGATCAATCTAATAAGTCACACGTTAAAGATATTCCGCAAGATTATTCACTACAGAATTTCCATAAAATGTGAAAGAGGTGTATGGTCCACACAATTTGGATTTAGAAGGGGACTAGGTACGAGAGAGGCTATAGTTGCAACTCAAGTATTGATACAGAACTGTGCAATGACCAAAGGAAGGTTGTGATGCTATGCTTCATCGACTACGAGAAAGCGTTTGACAGGGTCCAACACCACAAACTCATTTAAATTTTGAAGAGGATGGATATAGACCAGAAGGATATCCGCTGCATAGAAAGCCTTTTTTAGCATTTTTTTTTGCACTTACGGAAAGAACATCTCCTTCTTAGCAACGCCACTATGAAAATGTAATCGGGATTAATAAGAAAAAAATTGAAAAAACAATAAGTTTCTTAAAAATTACCTTCAGTTGGATTTCATTAATCAATTTCTTATCAAGTTATCAATTGAAAAAATGTGATAGTATTTGCAGCTGCCAATTTTAAGCATTGTTTTCTGTCTGTTATCTGTAGTTTGTAATACTTTAGAGAGCTTCATATTGGAAAATAGAGAACTTATAGAAATTAATAATAATTATTATTATGGCAGAATTGAGCGAAAAGCTAAGAATTGAAATATTAGTGATGTTGGACTACGGTGACAGGAAGCTTTGTAAAGAAATGTGCATGTTTTTTTATGAGTCTGGCCACAAATTATTGAGGTGTATGTTTCCAGAACATTGAAAAAAATAACGAAACTGGTAGTGTCAATGATAAGCCAAGAATAGGAAGACCAAAAACGGCCGTAGCTGATAATAACGCATTAGATATATTGTTGTCTTTTTATTAAACCCCTAATCTATCTACAAATTAAGTTACTACATTACACAGTCTTTCACAACAATATGTGGTAACTTTGCTAAAAAGAAAAAGAAAAAATTTCACCCATACAAAGTACAGATAGCACAAGAACTTGTAATTGGCGATTTTAAGAGGCGTGTTGAATTTTGTTATATTATGGCAAATTTAATGAGAAGCCGGTCTTTAGTAGAAATGATCGTTATTGGTCTCAGCAGAATCCACACTGGATGCTGGAGGCTCAAAACCAACGACCACAAAAAAATTATGTATGGACGGGTATACTAGACAGTAGTAATATTGGGCGGTTATTTATTGAGGGAAATCTAACATCTGAAAAGTATTAAAATTTTTTAAGAGAAGAAATTATACCACAGTGGTTGCAGTGGGCCCAGTCAATGAAGTTTGGTTAGAGAAATATGGAGCTCACAGTCATTTTGGAAGACGCGTTCCGCAATATTTGGATGAAGTTTTTAGAGAAAATTGAATCGGGCGCTGTGATTCACTTAAATGAACTGCTCGCCCTCTTGACTTGACGCCATGTGGTTGTTTTCTTAGGGTCACTTGAAGAACGTTGTCTACAGAGACAGACCATTAAATCTGGAAGACCTGAAAGCTATAGTTGTTGGCCAAACAAGATGGATTGTGCATTCCAGGTTAATTAAACGCGAGTTCAATTATGTATTGATGATAATGGACAGCATTTTAAACATTGAGTTAGTTGACAAATATTATTGCTGTTTTGTTTTAGTTTTGTTTTGTCAGTCTCTTTTAGAATTAAAGTTAATAATTAAAGCTAGTTTGCCTCTCATCTGCAGTTTCACCAACGTGATGTCGACTGCTGATAGATAATGTTTATTACCTTATATGCAATTTTATACTATTTTGTGTTGTCGATAATATTTTTTACGTTATGAGGATTTATTGTTGTCAACTTATTGACATTATTGGTTCATCGCTGGTCACATACACATTTTTGTGTGTACAATGCATGTTTTTTGGGGTTTTCTCATACGCCTTTGCTCAGGTCAGGTCAGGTCAGGATCACGTCAGAGTCGGGTTTGGTCAGGTCACGTTGGGTCAGGTCTAGCCAGGTCAGGTCAGGTGGTTCAGGTCTGACTGATACAGTGTCTTGCGCATAAACAACAACAAAACTCTGGTCCCTTCAACTTGCAAACAAGCTGGGGAACTTGGAGCAAAAAGCTATATGGAGGGGATGTTATTCAGAAGAAATGTTGGAGCAAAATGTAAACAAGGTTGCTTATAGAAGTCCAACGAAGGTGTTTTTTCTGATTTGATTTCTATATTTCCTTCCCCGCCCAGCACCCCTATTCACGCCTGGTCCCGTAACTGGGGGGGGGGGGTATTTTACAGCATTTGTTATGTTGGCTGTGCGTACAGGGTTGGTTTTAAGCGTGTTTTTGTTTAAAAAAAATCACTTTTGCGATCATCTGTATAATTACATTAATTTTTTCTCATTTTTTTCCTAATTGAACCTAATTACATTTTTATAGTGGCGTATCAAGAACTATCTTGCCATTTAAAAAGAAAGATTTAGTTGCCATAGTAACGAAGTCGTTTAGGCTAGGATAAATTGAATATCGCCACTTTGTAGCAAAAAATATGTCGAAAAGCTTTTGTTAAGATATTTTTTTTTAAATAAGTAATATTTCAATAAATAGAAATCCATCATATACTAACCCTATAAGTATATATATATATATATATATATATATATATATATATATATATATATATATATATATATATATATATATATATATATATATATACATAAATATGTGTATGTAAAATAATATATAAACTAATGTTTCCATCCCAAATATTAGTCCTGTTTCGTTTGAAGAAAATAGTGAATGTTTTCTATGAAATTTCCCTAATAAATAAATTTAACAATACCTCAATATTCTCTGAAATATAACATACTACATAAAACCCACCGCCATCTGCTTTAGTGCCCAAGGAAAAATAATGTACCGTTATTCCCCGTCAATAACCCATATGAAGCAGTAAAAAATAACAACAAAGACGCTATTTATAAAACCAGGGACAAGTCACTTGAAAATAGATCATTTACTACCTGCACGAGGTAAAAAAATGTTATATTTATCGGGACTTACACAAATTTTACCAAACAGTTGTCGGGCCTTATACACAATTACGTCTGTTTCAAAAATTGACCACGGAGGTCGCTTTTATCAGTCACTTTTATAGGGCCCGACAGTTTTAGTAACACGAACTCAAAAATACACACATGCATATAGTATGTATATCAGGACATCGTCAGAAAATTAGTTATTTGTACTATTTAAGAGGTGGAGATTCCGAAAAACCACGTCTCTAAATTGTCGGGACGCGTGTATGGCCCGACAAGTTGGGAAGACCCGACAAGTCACGTCCATGCATGTGGTTTGTCCTCATAATTATACGGACACAACACACACACACACACACACACACACACACACACACACACACACACACACACACACACACACACACACACACACACACACACACACACACACACACACACACACACACACACACACACACACATACATGCGCTCGTATGTTTGCAGGGACACACGAAAACACACCAACTTGTGGGATCTTAATGTTTGAGATGAGTCGTAGTTGTAGATTTATCTCCAGATGTGGATATGTCGCGCCAAAATACTATACACACGCTCGTTTAGAAAATATTTGCAAATAAAGTGAGGTCCCGCAATTATGTTTAATGCACACGTTGTGTGAAGACCCCTTAAATATGGATTATGTTTGAAGTGTGTATAAGACCCCATAAACCATAGTGTTTTTTCTACAAACATAACTGTGTTTCTGAATTACACATGGCAACAAAAAAACCGGTTTAAAAAAAACTGTCTGGCTTGTGTGCGTGTAAAAGGACCGACAAATATAAGGGGAAGGGTTTGTTTATTAAATTCTGTGTCGAGGTATTGTATAGTTGATCACATTGACCTTGTGCAGTTATTCTGAAATATATTATTATATATATTTTTTAGTGAATTTTCCTACACTTTTGAATTTTATAACAATTCGCGAACTTGGACCTCTAGAACCCATGTCTGTGGTCAGTTACTATCTTGATATGTTTATATATATATATATATATATATATATATATATATATATATATATATATATATATATATATATATATATATATATATATATATATATATATATATATTTCTGTGTGTGTATCACCCCGGTAACTCAAAAAAAATGGGCCACCAAATTGGGTATGTGGCTATAGGTTATAAAAAGTCTGGACGCAGCGAGTGGGTTATGGAAGGTAATTTCCATAAAATGTTTTTAATTTAAGCAGGCATCAATTTAGTTGCCGGTATAACCTATATAGTAAAAATTTACCATATTTTATTAAAATACCGTTTTGTTTGAAAATGTACAAAAATTTTCCGAAAATAATTTTAACTTTAACTTTAAATGTTTCTGAGAAAACTGGTTTCCTAGCATTTAATGAAAATTCGCTACCAAAACACACTTACTGCGTCTTGATTTTTTTTACAAACATGCATCATATTTTAATTAAAAATGCAACAGTATAAGGAATGTTCGAAAAAAATAATTGCAGTTATCACAAACGAATTATGGGCCACGCTGTGATTTTCAAAATAATTTTATAAGATGCAGCTCAAGACACCTTATAATTAACGTATACAATTTTTCTCGTATCTTGCATAATAACAATTATATTGTGCTTTACCGTAGAAATACGTCACCTTGTATATATGCAAACAGATAAAAACTGAAAGTAAACCCGGATATGGATTCTAGGGGGCCTAGTTTGTACTCAATTGAAGATATCTTTTTCAAACTCAAACGTCGCTGTCTCCTCATTAATGAATTTTTTCTACGAAAATTAGCTAAAATTTATAGACCGTTAAACCATAAACGTAACTAAAGCTACTGCCAAAGCTTCAGAGAAAGGGTCTATTTGCAATGAATTTTCTGGAAATATTTTAGTAAAATAAAGGTCGATGACGGCTAAAGCTAAAACTTAAGAACACTCTTCTTGCAACATTTTCTTTACGTAACTCGTATTTATTTCATGTTCTTTGCCTAAATGTTGCAAATTTTTACGTTTCAAATCGCGACTTGGACGTTTTGAGGAAAACCCCAAATTTTTTTTCTTCAAATGCCTATAACTTTTTTGAATTTTAACTTACAGATCGAAATTTTGGTACGTGGTTCACTTATTATAATACAGACATACGTACCACATTTGGTTGCCCTTACTTTGTTATTCCCGAAAGAAATCACAAAATTTTTCGGGAAAACCTGGGCCGCATTTCCTGGCTAACCAACTTATCCATGCCACTTGCAAAAGGAAAATGCTTACAAAATTTGATCAAAATCGTCCTATTATTTTTTGAGTTGATATATATATATATATATATATATATATATATATATATATATATATATATATATATATATATATATATATATATATATATAAATCGAAACAGACCCCAGATATGTGTTCTAGGCGCCTAGTTCCCGCTCATTTGAAGAAATATTTTCAAAATTCTAAAGTCGCGATCTCCTTAGTTAATTTTCTAAAGAAAATTCGCTAAAGGTAAACCATATGCCAACATTCAGTTACCAGAAAAAAGTTATGGGCATCTAATAAAAAAGAATGTTTGGTACCAGATTATTTCTATGAAAATTCACCAGCATAAGGCACTTGCTGCGTCCAGACTATTTCAAATTCAGTTAATTTGAAGTATAATTTTGAAAATTCCGGGTTCTTACTGCATGACGATTTGAATTACTCCAAAAATAAGAATTTTGTGTGTTAAAAAGAACATTTTTCATAGATTTCGCTTCATCAGTCCTAATTATGCTGTCCAAAAAATCGAGAGTCGTCTTGTATCATCGTTAAAATGAATTTACAAAACTCTTTTCTGCATATCCATCTCTCTCAGATGTTGAACCAAAGATATTGAATAAGGGTGGAAGTTGTGCTTTAACGAAATTCTGTGTATCAAGCTCTTCGAGAGTCCTGTCTGCAGAGCTATTTGTCTTAAGGATGTTATTTCTTTTATGCATTTATGCCTTGACGGTGCCAAAAGTTTTGTAATTTTATATTATTCGCCGAACACTCCTCCGCGATGGTTTTTGTTTATCTGGATATCAGCAAATATTTGGCACGTTCTTGATAAAACTTGGTCACATTCACCATAGATAATAAAGAAATTTTAATAATATTCGTGAGTATAATTCAGTCGCCCCGGCATAATTTTTATAAATAATTGTCAAATGACAACAAATACTGAGGTTTTTGTAGTTCTCGATAGTTTTTTTTTGACAAGCGTCGCCGTCATGATTATATAACAACAAAACTTGAAAGCCGTATAACATTTTTTCAATATAACAATGTTAAATTGCCAATATTTTGAAAACTACAAATTTTTGGCAGAGGCAACCTTACCTAAAGTTTCAATGTTAAATAAGATATTATTATAAAAATAAGAGCTTCTATTTGAAAAACAGACAACGATTTCTTTAACTCAATTTTCAATGAGAGTTTTTGATCACTCTGTAGTTATTATCAAAATAACATCACATCACGGTAGGACTTAGGTATGGAATATTATACATAACACGTGTCTAAACTTTTGCGTTGAATACAAAAATGCAATAATATATATTGTGTCCTATCTAAAATAAGCAAGTTACCATCAACACGCTGTATATCCAGAAGTGCCACTATCTGGAAAATACTTTAGCCAAGGTGCATCCATCGATTTCAACAAGCTGCCAAATTTTAAAAATTTTGCAAAGTCTAGTTTCCAAGAAATCGATTCCCGGCTTTCGTCGTGGGACAACTGCATATATATATATATATATATATATATATATATATATATATATATATATATATATATATATATATATATATAGATGTGTGTGTGTTTTTAGATATATTTAGACGCTACATATCACAGCCCCCGTACATGCTAGAAGAAAAAGTTTTAGATCAAAATTTGGTCGGTAAAAGGCTGCTTCAATAAGCTTTACGTAGACATACAGCGTGGATGCAAAGTAGACCTTTTGACATAAACTTCATTTTTTTCAATAGAACACTCTGTATTTTAGTCAAGGTTGGATTTCTTACTTCATTCTTAATCAATAATATGTCAAACATTTTTCTTATTTCAAAAGTTTTCGAGAAAACCCAACAAAAAACGGTTTTCAAGTTCCTTTCAATAATAATTTTATTTGTCCGCAATCACAGCATCACAAATATTATGTATTATGTCAGTATCATAACTGTTCATCCTAAGATCTATGTCAAATCTTTTAAACTATAAATTTTGAGCAAGGCAAATAGGGAACCGCCAGGTGGCCCACGAGCTCGCCTGTCCTGACACCATTCGATTTTTTGTAGGGTTATGTAAAATATGTGGTCTATTTTGTTCAACCAAGAAATTTGAAGGATTTTATTAACAAAATTACTCGTGCCTGCAGTGAAATTTTGCCTCAGGTTATTAGAAATCCTTGCACTGTACAGCTTATTAGAAGATATGACGTTTGCCAACAGAAAATAGTCGCCAGTTTGAGCATACTTTGTTTACTTTATCATCGTTAGCAAGATAATTAACTGTTAATTATATTTTTGGAATTACCTTTGAAGAACTTAATTAAGAGAATTACAAGCATTTGTAATTTTTTGTTGTTGGAAAGCAGTTCTCGACAAAAAAAATAGTTAGGAAACCTTTTAGTGAATTTTCTCAAAAAAAATTAACTAATGAAATCCCGACTTTTTAATTTTTTTTCAAATGAGCGCTAATTAGGCCCTCTAGAAGACATATCCGGGGTCAGTTTGAATTTTTATGTGTTTATATATATATATATATATATATATATATATATATATATATATATATATATATATATATATATATATATATATATATATATATATATATATATATATATATGTATCACACCGATAACTCAAAAAGTAATGGGCCGATTTTGATCAAATTTGGTGAGTACTTTCCTTTTGCAAGTGGCTTGGACAACTTCGTTATCCAGGAAAATCGGCCAGGTTTTCCTGGAAAATTTGGTGTTTCCTTTCTAAAAAAAATAATATCTCCGGAAATAACAGAGTAAGGGCAACGAAATTCCGTTGGCGTGTTTGTGTTATAAAGAGTGATCCATGTACCATAATGTACATCTCTAAATTTAAAGAGTATAAAGTTATGGTCAGTTAAAGAACATTTGGAGTTTTCCTCAAAACGTGTGTTCTGCGAACCCTTAAGTCTTTGCTCTTCATTTTACTAAAATATTTACAGAAAATTCATTTCAAATAGACCCTTTCTCTGATACTTTGGCCGTCGGTTCAGTTAAGTTGATGCTTTCGCTGTACGTTTAGTTAAGTTTATGGTTTAGCGGTCTATAATTTTTGGCTAATTTTCGTAGAACAAATTCGTTAATACATTTTTGCATTTTTTATCTAAATGTGATGCATAGAACCGAAGTTGGAAGAAAGTGCAAGCATAGATGTCATATGGGAAGAAATGGAGTAAGCCTTGATTAGGGTCGCAGAAGGTGAACTAGGTCATAAGCGGAAAACACAGAAACACAACTGGATGACAGCAGAAATCATGCTTGAAGAAAGGAGAAGATGTAAAAGTCAAGGAAATCCAGAGAGCTATAAACACATCCAAAGAATTATTAGGGGGAAAATAAGAGCGGCAAAGAATGACTGGTTAAAGAAGCAATGCGAGGAGATAGAACAACTACAAGAGCTGCAAGATGAAATTAACAAACACAGAAAAATAAAAGAGGCGTCCGGAGTTTACCGGAAGAGACACGAACATGGGGAAATGGCACAAGATGATCGGCAACGAAGAGTTATGTGAGAGGAATATATTAACAACCTTTTAGACGATAATAGACCTGATATAGAGGTTGCGGAGGACGTAGACCTGTCTGGACCCCCTATCACCAAAGAAGAAACTGTAAGAGCAATAAATACGTCAAAGGACAGAAGACAGTTGGTACGGACTGCATACCTGTCGAACTATTAAAAATACTAGACGACAGGGGCATTCCCGTACTGCACAGAATATTTAACAAGATATATAACGTGGGGGAGTTCCCTGCCAAGTGGATTACATCACATTTTATCCCCCTGCCAAAAAAGAGTAACGCAACGAAGTGCGAGGACCATAGGCTGATCAATCTGATAGGCCACACGTTAAAGATATTCCTCAAGATTATTCACTACAGAATTTCCATAAAATGCGAAACAGGGGTAGGGTCCACACAATTTGGATTTAGAAGGGGACTAGGTACGAGAGACGATATAGTTGCAACCCAAGTATTGATACAGAACTGCAACGACCAACGGTAGGTTGTGATGCTAAGCTTCATCGACTACGAGAAAGCGTTTGACAGGATCCAACACCACAAACTCATTTAAATTTTGAAGAGGATGGATATAGACCAGAAGGATATCCGCTGCATAGAAAGCCTTTATTGGAACCAAACAGCCGTAATCAAGGTTGGCAATGAACACACATAACCGACAAAGATCCTTAGAGGGGTCAGACAGGGATGCGTTCTCTCTCCACTCCTCTTCAACCTGTATTCTGAAAGCATCTTTCAGGAGGCGCTCGAAGAACGCGACCTAGGTATTTAGGTGAATGGGGTGTGGATCAACAACATAGGGTACGCAGACGACACAGTCCTAACTGCAGACAACATAAAAGACTTGCAGGATCTTCTTAATGCTATAGGCGATAGTAACAAAAACTTGGGCCTTAATATCAACACAAAGAAGACACAATTCATGATAGTTTCTCGCAAGCCGGAAGAACATCAAAATGCAAGCCTAACACACAATAGATGCCCAGTAGAACAGGTATATAAATTTAAATATTTAGGCACGTGGCTGTGTGAAAACTGGACGTCTGAAACGGAGATCAGATGCCGAATCGAAATGGCCCGAAACACATTTATGAAATTCAAGAAAGTTCTTACCAACACTGATTTTGACCTCAACCTAAGAATTAGTAAAATGTTACGTGTGGTCAGTGTTACTATATGGTGTGGAGGGCTGGACGCTGAAGGTGAATACCATGAATAGACTTGAAGCCTTCGAAATGTGGACATACAGACGTACACTAAAAGTCCCATGGACGGCCAGAAAAACAAACGAGGAGATCCTAAGAACGGTTGAAATAGAACGTGAACTGTTAAACACCATCAAGCGCAGAAAAACACCATATCTGGGCCACGTAATACGGAATGAAAGATACCAATTCCTACAATTAGTAATCGATGGAAAGATCGAGGGGAAGAGAGGAGTCGGCAGGAAGAGGATGTCATGGCTCAGAAACGTGAGAGAATGGACAGGACTAAAAACTGTAGGAGACCTATTCAGCGCCATCAGAAATAGGGAAGAATGGGCACATGTGATCGCGAATATCCATTAATGGATAAGCAGTAGAAGAAGAAGAAGAAGATGCATGTTTGTAAGAAAAAAATCTGGACGCAGTAAGTGCGTTTTGGTAGTGAACTTTAATTAAATCCTTCAAATTTCAATAACTCAGTTTGGTATTAACCTAATGTTTGTTGGCTAGGAAACCAACTTTAAGTTTATTTTCGGAAAATTCTTGAACATTTTCAAACAATAAGTAGTTTTGATAAAATATGGTACATTGTTTCTACTGCATAGGCTATACCAGTAATCAGATTGATGCCTGCTCGCATTTGCTATTAAAAACATTTTTATGAAAATTCACTTCCATAACGCACTTGCTGCGTTTATACTTTTTTAAAGTATAAAGTATATCACTATTCTAAGAATAATTTTTGCTTTTGAAAAAAGCAGCAGCGTATTGTGTTTTCATTTCAAATAGTACGCCAAGGTCATATTTATGGGGGTGCGGCTGGTTAAATGTAAAAATGTTTTTTCCTCCTCAAATATGTGTATCTAGCCCTAATTTATACACACCAAATTTCATCAAAGTAGATACTCTACTTTACAGTTTAGGTACCTATCAACAAACAAATTTTCAACACTCTGTGTTTCAAAAATTAGGCAAAAATAAACACATGTTTATAGATATTTTTCTTCTCTAAATTGTAGACAGATTAACTCCTTTAATTACTGACATCACGTTATGTAATACCCTGAATATTAGACATATTTCCTAAAATATTTGTTTTCAAACAAAATGTTTAAGCAAAACCTTCTCGTCATATTCTTTTTGCTACAAACTGGCGAGATTCAAGTTTTCTGGGACAACTAGATCTTTTTTTAAATAGCAAGATATGATTTTTTTGCACTTACGGAAAGAACATCTCCTTAGCAACGGCACTATGAAAATGTAATCGGGATTAATAAGAAAAAAATTGCAAAAACAATAAGTTTCTTAAAAATTACTTTCGGTTGGATTTATTAATCAATTTCTTAGCAAGTTATCAATTGAAAAAATGTGATAGTATATGCAGCTGCCAATTTGAAGCAATGTTTTCTGTCAGTTATCTGTAGTTTGTAATACTTTAGAGAGCTTCATATTGGATAATAGAGAACTTATAGAAATTAATAATAATTATTATTATGGCAGAATTGAGCGAAAAGGTAAGAATTGAAATATTAGTGATGTTGGGCTACGGTGACAGGAAGCTTTGTAAAGAAATGTGCATGTTTTTTATGAGTCTAACCACAACTTAATGAAGTGTATGTTTCCAGAACATTGAAAAAATAACGAAACTGGTAGTGTCAATGATAAGCCAGATAAGATAAGAATAAGAAGACCAAAAACGGCTGTAGCTGGTAATAACGCATTAGATATATTGTTGTCTTTTTATTAAACCCCTCATCTATCTATAAATTAAGTTACTACATTACGCAGTCTTTCACAAAAATCTGTGGTAACTTTGCTAAAAAGAAAAAGAAAAAATTTCACCCATACAAAGTACAGCTAGTACAGGAACTTGTAATTGGCGATTTTAAGAGGCGTGTTGAATTTTGTTATATTATGGCAAATTTAATGAGAAGCCGGACTTTAGTAGAAATTATCGTTATTGGTCTCAGCAGAATCCACATTGGATGCTGGAGGCTCAAAACCAGCGACCACAAAAAAATTATGTATGGACTGGTATACTAGACAGTAGTAATATTGAGCGGTTATTTATTGAGGGGAAATATAACATCTGAAAAGTATTAAAAAATGTTAAGAGAAGAAATTATACCACAGTGGTTGCAGTGGGCCCAGTCAATGAAGTTTGGTTTGAGAAATATGGAGCTCACAGTCATTTTGGGAGAAGCGTGCGGCAATATTTGGATGAAGTTTTTAGAGAAAATTGAATCGGGCGCTGTGATTCACTTAAATGAACTGCTCGCCCTCTTGACTTGACGCCATGTGGTTGTTTTCTTAGGGTCACTTGAAGAATGTTGTCTACAGAGACAGACCATTAAATCTGGAATACCTGAAAGCTATAATTGTTGGTCAAACAAGATGGATTGTGCATTCCAGGTTAATTAGTTTAATAAATTTCTTTGAAACGCGAGTTCAATTATGTGTTGATAATAATGGACAGCATTTTGAACATTGAGTTAGTTGACAAATATTATTGCTGTTTTGTTTTAGTTTTGTTTTGTCAAGTCTCTTTTAGAATTAAGGTTAATAATTAAAGCTAGTTTGCCTCTCATCTGCAGTTTCACCAACGTGATGTCGACTGCTGATAGATAATGTTTATTACCTTATATGCAATTTTATACTATTTTATGTTGTCGAAAATATTTTTTCCGTTATAAGAATTTGTTATTGTCAACTTATTGACAATATTAGTTCATGGCTGGTCACACACACATTTTTGTGTGTAAAATGCATGTTTTTTGGGGTTTTCTCATACGCCTTTACTCAGGTCGGGTCAGATCAGGATCACGTCAGAGTCGGGTTTGGTCAGGTCACGTTGGGTCAGGTCTAGCCGGGTCAGGCAGGTGGTTTAGGCCTGCCTGATACAGTGTCTTGCGCATAAACAACAACAAAACTCTGGTCCCTTCAACTTGCAAACAAGCTGGGGAACTTGGAGCAAAAAGCCATGTTGGAGGGGATGTTATTAAGAAGAAATGTTGGAGCAAAATGTAAACAAGGCTGCTTATAGAAGTCCAACGAAGGTGTTTTTTCTGGTTTGTTTTCTATATTTCCTTCCCCGCCCAGCACCCCTATTCACGCCAGGTCCCGTAACTGGGGGGTGGGTATTTTACAGCATTTGTTATGTTGCTTATGCATACAGGGTTGGTTTTAAGCATGCGTTTGTTAAAAAAAAATCACTTTTGCGATCATCTGCATAATTACATTAATTTTTTTCTCATTTTTTTTCTAATTGATCCTAATTACATTTTTATAGTGGCGTATCAAGAACTATCTTGCAATTAAAAAAGAAAGATTGAATATCGCCACTTTGTAACAAAAAATATGTCGAAAAGCTTTTGGTAAGATATTTTGTTGAATAAGGAATATTTCAGTAAATACAAATCCATCATATACTAACCCTATAAGTATATATATATATATATATATATATATATATATATATATATATATATATATAAATATGTGTATGTAAAATAATATATAAACTAATGTTTCCATCCCAAATATGAGTTTTGTTTCGTTTGAAGAAAAGAGTGGATGTTTTCTATGAAATTTCCCTAATAAATAAATTTAACAATATCTCAATATTCTCTGAAATATAACATACTACATAAAACCCACCGCTATCTGCTTTAGTGCGCAAGGAAAAATAATGTACCGTTATTCCCCGTCAATAACCCTTGCAGATGAAGCAGTAAAAAATAACAACAAAGACGCTAT
Organism: Tillus elongatus; assembly: GCA_964006375.1. NCBI lineage: Eukaryota > Metazoa > Arthropoda > Insecta > Coleoptera > Cleridae > Tillus > Tillus elongatus. Next base: position 104,835,505 of record OZ023266.1, on the reverse strand, counting down.
TTATAAAACCAGGGACAAGTCCCTTGAAAACAGATCATTTACTACCTGCACGAGGTAAAAAAATGTTATATTTATGGGGACTTACACAAATTTTAATAAACAGTTGTGGGGCCTTACACACAATCACGTCTGTTTCAAAAATTGACCACGGAGGTCGCTTTTATCAGTCACTTTTATAGGGCCCGACAGTTTTAGTAACACGAACTCAAAAATACACACATGCATATAGTATGTATATCAGGACATCGTCAGAAAATTAGCTATTTATACTATTTAAGAGGTGGAGAATCCGAAAAAACACGTCTCTAAATTGTCGGGACGCGTGTATGGCCCGACAAGTTGGGAAGACCCGACAAGTCACGTCCATGCATGTGGTTTGTCCTCATAATTATACGGACACAAACACACACACACACACGAGTTCTTGAACGCGTCAGACGTGTTAAAAGTGGTCGAGTGTATTTTTCAAGTTTTCATTAGTAAGAAACAACATTTAAAATTTAAAAACTTAATACTACACCCTATAAGTGTATAGTGAACAAGTATAATATTTTGTTACAACAGTTTCTAAACTATTTCGTGATTTTTAGTATATTTCGCGAGTATTAATAGGGTATAAGAGTAGGTAATGCGGCACTTTGAGCAGACAGTGACGTCACAGGAAGTGACGTCACGGCGCCGGCGCCACGCCCTGGCGCCGGCGCCACGCCCTGGCGCCTGCCCTGGCGCCGGCGCCTGCCCTGGCGCCTGCCCTGGCGCCTGCCCTGGCGCCTGCCCTGGCGCCTGCCCCGGCGCCTGCCCCGGCCCCGGCGCCTAGCCACGCCCCGGCGCCAAGCCCCGGCGCCGGCGCCCAGCCACGCCCTGGGCCAGACAGTCACATCCGTGTTATTCCTAAGGTCATTGACCTGTCTAGGAAACTGTGACGTCACACGACTTGGGCCAGACAGTCACATGCAAACATTTCAAAAGTGTCTAACCTATTACTTCAAATTATTATATTTTGAAAAAAACCATTTGGAGCAGGTGAGTTTCGAACCCGGGGCATTCAGATGGGAGGCAACGATGCTACCCGTTGAGCTAAGCAGACGCTTATTAATTTATTGTTTTAGGTTGGTATATATATACGACTACAAACAAACCATACATGTAACATAATTAAAGTTTATTATTAGACAAATGGATGATTTACAAAATAATGTTTAATATTAGAGGCTGCTGAACCAAAACGGAGGAAAATGGCGGAATGAAAGATGGAAGCCTGTGATACCTTAAGCTGACATTATAAAAATGGCGGGCTTTCGTTGATAAAGATGGTGCAAGGATGGATGAAGACTTATTTAAAGATACGTCACTCCAACCTAGCCGACAAATGAGAGTGTAGACATAAGACATAATAATTAATATGTTTAATATTAGACAGACTAGAACGTCACAATTGTTATATGGGTAGGTTCTAAAAATAACACACAGAGGTCGCTGGCAAAACAAAAGAAGGAAGTTCAGAAAACAAAATAGACAACAGGTTCAACCGTGAGATGTACGATGGAACCAATACATGCACGGTGTTAAGGAGGCCAAATCAAATTGGAATATACAATAAAATGGCCACTTCCGGTCTAAACTTTAAATCCTTGTATCTTTTCAACGACAAGTGATAGAAATGAACCGACTTTAAAAATATATCGTTTCGTAACAAGGTCTACAAGAAACCGAGATAAAAAACTTTAAACCCTTATCGCGGAAGATCCGTGAGATGTACGAGAGAACCAACACATGCACGGTGTTAAGGAGGCCAAATCAAATTGGAATATACAATAAAATGACCACTTCCGGTCTAAACTTTAAATCCTTGTATCTTTTCAACGACAAGTGATAGAAATGAACTAACTTCAAAAATGTATGTTTCATAACAAGGTCTACAAGAAAATGAGATAAAAAACTTTAAACCCTTATCGCGGAAGATCCGTGAGATGTACGAGAGAACCAACACATGCACGGTGTTAAGGAGGCCAAATCAAATTGGAATATACAATAAAATGGCCACTTCCGGTCTAAACTTTAAATCCTTGTATCTTTTCAACGACAAGTGATAGAAATGAACTGACTTTAAAAATATATCGTTTCGTAACAAGGTCTACAAGAAAATGAGATAAAAAACTTTAAACCCTTATCGCGGAAGATCCGTGAGATGTACGCTGGAACCAACACATGCACGGTGTTAAGGAGGCCAAATCAAATTGGAATATACAATAAAATGACCACTTCCGGTCTAAACTTTAAATCCTTGTATCTTTTCAATGGAAAGTGATAGAAATGAACTGACTTTAAAAATGTATCGTTTCGTAACAAGCTCTACAAGAAAATGAGATAAAAAAACTTTAAACCCTTATCGCGGAAGATCCGTGAGATGTACGCTGGAACCAACACATGCACGCTGTTCAGCAAAGCAAACTCTATAAAACATATTCAATAAAAAATGTTACTTCCGGGTAGACACTTCCGGTATAGCTATTCTTAGAGCTACATACATGTGTGACACATCAAAATAATCGTCTTGTTGAACAGAAGAAATATAATATTTAAGTAAGTCAGAACAAGCTGTGTTAACACCTAAAACCAACACACTCTCTCTTGTGTAGTAGGTATAGATGGTATGGTATGGTATGGTTTATTTGGAGACTTTCACCTAATTATCGATAAGAACACTGGTTATTTTAATGCGACTAAGCTGTGTAAAAATGGTGAGAAAAGATTCAGACATTGGCTGGAAAATAAGAAAACTAAAAGAGTTGATTATCTATTACAACGGTCAGCTAAAGAAACAGTCTATGTACCAATCAATACCGATACCCTTAATATTTCAACCGAAGGTGTCCACTTAGAGTCACATCTAGGGGGCCGGAATTCCGGCCCCCTAGATGTGCTGGAAGCAACATCTCAACTAACACCTACAACCGCTACATACTTACACCTAAAACCAACACACACTCTCTTGTGTAGTAGGTATAGATGGTATGGTATGGTATGGTTTATTTGGAGACTTTCACCTAATTATCGAATGGAAACATCCTATAGAGTTTCCGGAGGATGTAGATAGCGGTTAATTAATCGTTGGAAACATCTGGTCCTAATGTGTTTTCCGAAGGATGTAGATAGTGTTCTCAGATTTTTAACAGTCAACCAACCAGAAGAATACAACCAATTAAAGTAGAGGGGGGAAAACCTATTTAACATCAGAGTTTACGATAGCAAGTTTAGTTTAAAAGTTCTAGCTATGAAAGCTGCTTGGAATTGTTGTGCTGAAACAATGTGTGACGAAAACGATGGTCCTGATTTCCGTGAACATCATAGGAAAAAGTTATTGTTTAACAAATATCAAGATGATACTAGGATGCTAATGGAAACAACTTTCAACATCAGAAGATCTGTAAAATTAGTAACTGGTGTTAGTGCAAGAAATGAGTTCACAATACTTGTGAAATTTGTTAACCCTTTGGCTCTAGATGAAGAAAATCAATATCTAGCATTGGAAGAGTGGCAGTTTTACGATTTTATGGATAACATACATGCATTATCTGCAAAGTGGTTTAAAGATAATGAACAAACTCATGCTGTAACTCAGACGAGCTACTGTCGAATCTCTTCTGCAACGATACTAGGTGAAAAAGTTTTATGTGTTAATAATTGTTTTACACATATGGTTATGTATCTAAATGAAGACACTGTAGAAAAGCTGGTGGAGCATGAGGAAATCATTAAGGAAAGATTTGAGTATGTAAGAGAAACACAGTTTGCTTGGATATATGACTGTTTTCTTCGCGACATCGTTCAAACATTAACAGAGCTGGGTAATTCAGATGTGAGTGCCGCGCAAACCATCCGAGTGATAAAAACCCTACTCAACAACATGTCTCCAACATTCAAGTATTACATGTCAGAGTGTTTGCATTACGCTCAAGAACAAGTGCTAACCGACATCAATAACCTCATCAATGGCACCACCTCTTAAAGCAAGCTTCGTCATCCTGACAGCATTGTGTCAAAATGTGTTTTACGTCTACAAACCACCAAATGTGAAAGAAGTGCGAATCTGTTTCGATGACTGCACCAAATGGTCTGGACTAACAAGAACATATCTGCACAACGATGAAGCGATTGAAGTTTCAACATACAACATGTCCAATATTAAAACTGATATAGTACATTATAAACTTATGTTTTTGTTTGATCATGGCACCCGAGGTGAGACAGCTGACTGGAGAACTCTTGTGTTAAATGATTCTTACCTGTTCACTTCAAATTATATTTCTATGTTTATATCAACTGGTTTTCTTATGTGTCTTGCCATATTTATGCTCATGTATTTTGGTTTTAAATATTACACTGTACTTAAAGATATTTATCGTAAACATATTTGTTAATAAAAATATATAACTGAAGATGTCTGTGTTTTATTCATTAGTTAAGCACCTATAGTTAAGATGAGATACAGTGAATCGTGCTCGTTACAAGTGAAAAAAGAGTGCTTTACGTAGTGAAATTCACAAATCTAAAGTGTGTGAACCGTGGGAAGTTGAACAAGTTTATATGTTAACTCAAGCTTTTAAAAACAGAATGGCTACCTATCGTATTAGTATGGATGGTAGTGATATACGACTTGCCATGGAAAGTGTGAAGCAGAAATTGTTTCATTTGATGGAGGCTGCTTTAGCCAAACACGATACAGTTAAAATGAATCTAGAATTGTTTGGTTTGTATGTGCTCCAAAGTCGAAATAAAAAAAAAAAAGAAATGAAGTCATTTAATACTAAAAATATAAAAATATCACAGTGGCAACTAACTTTGAAAATATATATCAAGAATTTTACTGAGGAGGTTTACACAAAAGCTTTAGAGTTTGCTGAAAGGTGATAGCGGATGGATGTTGGAAAGACTAATGTGGTTGGAAATTAATATTAATAAATGTATTTAAAAGTAGATTAAAATAAAAAAACAGATATATTTTACAACGTTTGTTTTATTATGGCATTAAGCTTACAATATAAGTAAATAATGATATACAGTTATTTATGCTACAGATACATTTTCTATTATATCCTAAAGTATGATCCATACACAAAGGAGTATCAGGCACTAACTTTGGACAGCGTTCACTGGTTTCCAGGTTGATAACATCCACTTGATAACCACAGGTTGATAGTAAATGTAACAAAAACCTTTGCTTGTTTTCACCTTTAACATAAATTCTGTCAACACGTTGGGCTATAATATGTTTTGCTATTATGTTTGGTAATTCTTCTAAATTGATATCACCACAATTATAGTCAAGGCAATGGTGTTGTGTTTGTAGAAACTTCACTTGCTTGATTATGTCTGCAGACAGTAAACGTAATGGTGTATGCGGTTTAAAAACACAATGCACTGTTTGGAAACCATTATAAATCACAAACTCTTTAGGTGTAAATTCAGGCAGACAAAAACCCTGAGTATCAACGACCACGAACCTCATCGTGAAAGTGATTGCAACATCCTTGCAGCTACATTATATAGCGTACGATGTTGGAGAGTGGGGCATACTCGATGACGCAATCATGTATAATTACACAAAAACATTTTGTGTGATTGGGAAAGTTGGTAGTACTTTCCATTTCCAATTTGATATCCACAGTAGAAGGTTTTATAGAGTCGCTATACTTGGAGCAATCAAATACAAACATGGGATATTTTAGGAAAGACTTGTAATCCAAGGTAGGCTGTGGTTCTCTGCCAACATACGAACGTTGAAATTCAATCATGTTTTTATATGCCTCGACGTAATTTGCTTGGTTAAAGTTCAGGTTCATACCCTCTGTGGGGATTTGTTTCGAATTTAAGTGAAGTCTTATATCTCGAATACCCACATGATCAAACTCGTTGATGTCTTTTCTAACGTTACTGTATCGATCTGTTTGGAATATCACAATAACAAATCTGGGTCGTTCAGTGTTTGAGGATGTCTTAATAGACCACAAGTCTTTCGTTGAATTATTTAGATTTGGTAATTCATACATCTCCCATTTTCTATATGGTATAAGGATTTTCTTATCTAGAGCAATCGACTTTAATAATTGCTGCTGTATAACTTCACTAGGGTGGATATGTTTCACCTGCAGAGCCATATACTCAATGTTAAACTTTAATGCTTTATCTGCATCTGCGGCACCAACCAAAATAAAGCAATTTCTATCATTCTGAGCTCTAGTGAGACGTAGAAGCAATTTACTGAAAAGCACTCTTTTATAGTCTTTGAAAATATTACACAAGTAGCTAAGAGGTATGCAGTAGCAAAAACGTTCATTTTTTAACATCACATTGTTTTCGGTTGGATGCCATCCCGCTGGAATCAGAGCTCTTGCTTCATCACTGTTTGCTTCCAAAAGTGTTCTAATTGATGTAACTATACCAGGATTTCTAACATGTTCAATAATCTGATTACACATTTCAACCGCAATAGAGGAAAACAAATGAGCTGCTGCATTAGACGTTACTTCTACAGTTCCAATCGTACCACTCGTCTCGATACTACCATTTATCAGTAGAACAGATGAAGACCAATCGTAAAAAATATCTTGTTGATTGATTGCAAACTCACAGGTATCATTATGGTCAAACGATCTGGTTTGAGGAGCGTATGTGTGTATTTCTTCCCCTCTGATTGACTCGTCGTGCACAGGGTCTGCGAATATATGTAGTTTGCTTAACATCGTAACCCAATGATTGTAGAAACTGTATGTTCTCCCAAGATAGAACCGCTTTCGACTCAGGTAGCGAAGATACTGAAGCTGGAGCGGTTTGATTACTACTATTTATAATCAGCATAATATGTTGGTGTCTCTTTCAACTCCAATATCACAATGATCTCCTCACCTTGAAAGTTCACAGGTACTGAATTCTGATCGATAATGTTTACATTTATATGCGAAATGATACGTGTGGTAAGAGGCATAAAAACCTTACTATATGGTTTTATATCAATCGCATAACCAGGGTCTACCATAGGAGCAAACTCATATACTGTATGTGTAGGTTTTCCATCGTGGTAAGAACCATCTACTATGTTGCATTCCAAACGAATCGTCTTTACTCGTACAATTTCTACGGGTAAATTGGAAACGTAAAGTTTACCTGTAGCAAGACGTTGTTTAGAAAATCCCAATATTGGTGCTATCGAAGCGTCGGTAGAAAAGTCTATATCATACTGACATGTAATCTCACATTTCAAAGTGTTGTTGTTGGCTTTTAGCGAAAACAGTTTTACCACATCGATGTTGTGTTCTACTGCAGGATCCAGATGTTTATCTTTAATATAACGTCGTAACAACTCATTCTGAATGTATTTCTCGATATCACTGATTTCATATGAACCATCTGGAATACTTATTTCTTGTCGAATCTTTCTACCACTCACAGCAGAAAAATAATGAAACTTATTACACCCACGTTCTATGTTTGGTATAGTGTTATATGTATGAAAGTTTGCAAGCGCGAGCGAATACTCAAAGTGTGGTTTTAATACTAACGGTGGAAATATTTCCATCGATAAAGAGGACGAAGAACCCTTCAAAGCAAACGTACGCGCCATGACTGAAACACAGATACTACTGTTTAAGTCTTTTATTTAAAAATTTTAAACATAAGTGACCACAATTATAAGTATTATACTTTTGATATACATCATGATTATACAATATAGTACAGTTTTTCAGATAATACAACAGTTCAGTTGGCGGCTTCAAGTTTCCATATGAGTCAAAGTACACGGCCGTGTCACCACGTTTCTTAACTGCAACCCAATGACTACCTGGCTCTTTGTTGGTTTGCAAATTCATGATAAATGATTCATTCTTGCGTGATCCATTCGATGGTAAAGTATCTCGCATGTATACACCTCTAAAATATGGAATTTTCATTTTACCAGCAAATTTCACAAGATCTATATTTGTTAGAGGTCTTGCTGGTAAACACTTTACACGTTTTTTGGTTTATGTAAATATAAACCGAAACCGCTTCGCTGTTTCTTCATATACAAGCCACTACCTCGGTGACCAACAGCAATAGCCTCCATCGTTTGGTTATGACGTTTTGCTTCTTCCAATTTTTGTTTGGCTGATTTAGCATCGTTCACGGCTTTAGCAATACCCGCAGCACCACCACCTAGAGCTCCCAGCGCTGATAGACCACCAAAAATTAAAGGTAGTAGTGGAAGGAAACCGCCACTTTTCGGTACTGGAATAACTCTGGGTGTCTTGACTTTCTTACGACCGCCAGCATTTTTAATTACTTTTCTCGCTACATGTAGTAAATTTTTTACAGATGGAACTTCCGCACCCACAGCTATGGCACCTTTCATTAAATTTATTATGTTTTTAAATGGTATTTTACCGCCACATTTTACTTTTTTACTGCTACGTTTACGTTTGGTTGCCGTCTTTGGGGTTAAACCCATACCAAGCTTTCTTTTAACTTTCATAGTGTTTGTAACACCCCAAGCAGCTAACTTTTCACCAAAACTTGCGTCCTTCGACTTTACTCTCTCCCAAGCTCGGTTCTCCAGCACCTCGTCAGCTCGATGTCTATCACTCAACTGTTTTGATTGAGAGTATGCGATATCGTGATCTCGACAAGCACGATCTAAAGGATTGATACCTTGATCACCTCTTGCTAAACGTTCTTTAAGTTTAGTACCCGGGCCACAAAATTGATAACCAGGAACATGCAGCTCAACAGGTAATTTGTTGATGGTAGTGTTAACAAGACCTTCACCTTGGCACACCAACATTTATACTGCTAATGAGGTATGATAAATCTAAGTATTTATATAGATGATTGCACTCGTAAAAGTTTTAGTTTAGTTAACGATGCGTATTGTTAAACACGCAAAAGCTACCCTACCAGTCACAAACATAGATGATGTTGTTACCATTCCATCACCTAAACAGCAAAGACATGGACTTCTTTTACCAAACACAGTTAGATGTTTGATATGTGGTCCAAGTGGATGTGGTAAAACAAATGTTATGCTAAGTTTGTTGTTTGAACCCAACGGTTTAAAATTTCAAAACGTATACGTATACTCAAAGTCTTTATATCAACCTAAATACAGTATGTTGAAGGAGGTGTTGGATGCTACGAAAGGTGTTGGATACTATCCATATAGTGAAAACGAGGAGATATTAGATCCTGCAGATGCAAAGAGTAATTCAATTTTTATATTTGATGATGTAGCTTGTGATAAGCAAGATAAAATAAAATCGTATTTTTGTATGGGTAGACATAAAAATATTGATAGTTTCTACTTATGTCAGACATATAGCAAAGTTCCGAAGCAATTGGTGCGTGATAATGCTAACATTATAGTTTTATTTAAACAAGATGAAACTAATCTTAAACATGTGTATGATGATCATGTAACTACCGATATGAGTTTTGAAAAGTTCAAGCTCCTTTGTGGTGAATGCTGGCAAAACAAACATGATATGGTGGTTGTCGTTAAAGATTCTGATTTAACACAAGGAAGATACCGCAAAGGGTTTGATCACTTTATATATCTCAGTTGACTGGAAAACGCTAGTATTAAGTTGTTCGACATAGAGTAAACATGTCGAAAAAATCTAAAGCTGCTCGTCACCGTAAAATAGTAGCACCACCAAATATACAACGTAAAATAGCTGATCTATCAAAGATAATTCGAAAGAAATATTTAGCTTTGAAGCTTGGCAAAACAGAGACAGATGAAACATTACATCGTTTATATAAACCCATCTTAAAACCTTTGAGTGATATATCGAAAAACACAGCATTGGCTACTGTTCAACACCAGCCGACTAAAACTACCACATCATTAGCTACTACTCAACAGAAACCTGCTACATTATTGGCTACTACTCAAACAACTGAACAGAAACCGACTAAAACTGAAGTTGATGTCAAACCAACAGCAGCAAAAGAGGAAATTCCATTCCTTAGTGATGATGAAACGTTTGAATTGGAGGCGGAGGCACCAGAACCTGAATTATGGGCTACTAAAGCTTATAGAAAATTAGATGCTGCTGCAAATACACCAAAAGCAGTGTACGAACGAATGTTAAGTTCCTATCCAATAGTTGTTAGATATTATGTTGATAAATATTTTACAGATAATCATTCCTGTGATCAAACATATGGTGTTACTTATGATAAAGCTACCAACACTTGGATGCTTGGAAACAAACCTATTAAATTTGTTGTTACTAACGTAGATTTTAAAAATAGAGAAACCTTTCAAATTGTGGTTGGTGACAGAAGATATTACGGTACTAATCATCTGTTGGAATTGATATTTTTGAGAAAACCTGGTATGAGTGCTTTGAACAATCGGGAAGCTTTACGTGACTACGCAGACATAATGGCAACTACTAGTCTTCACAGAAAAGAGAACAATCCTAAAGAAGACGTTCTACGAAACACCTCTACCAAATATCAACATGTAATAAAACCAATTTTAGAAAAACAAGAAGGTGCTAGAGCGCGATCTTCCTCGGTAACTTTAGGCCGTGGTATGCCATACATGCTACATACCAAAAAACAGAAAGAGTATGTATACTGGGATGATATAAACGAGTTGGTTGATAGACTTAGACTGTTAGTAGCTTCTCAAGCAGCTGGTAATAACGCACACAACAACGAAATTCAGTCTATTATTGAAGAACTGAAGGAAGTGGGTGTTATATAAACAGACTTGTGTGTTTTTCACCATTTTCAAAATGCCGATCGATAAATTCGGACGTTCTGCAAAGAATTTAAAACATCTAAACAGAATTATTCACAGAGAAACATTTCCGAAAACTACAAGTGGTGATTTTGATGTGCAAAACCATAAGCTGTGTAACGTGGGTGACCCTGTTGAACCTACAGATGGTGTAAGTAAAAAATTTGTCGATGTATGGATAGACGACTATCAGAAAACTAAAGTTGACTATCAGAAAACTAAAACTGATTATAAGGTGAGCAAAGATGCTGTAGCACTTCAAATTGCTATACTGCTTGACGCTGTACATAAGCCGGAGTTGGAAGCTTTAAAAAAAGACTTTGAACATAAATTTAAAAACTATGATGATTTTAAACGTGAAGTCTATAACTCATTTCCACTTAAGACTGGTGTTGATCAATCACTACAAAAGCTGCAAGAGCAATTAATGAAAAATTATATGGATCTTAAACATGAAGCCTACAGCTCGTTTCCGCTTAAAACTAACATTGATGAAACATTAATTAGTCTTAAAGAGGATATCAAGGAGTACATACATCAAACAGTGTCTCCTCTCCATAAAACGTTTACTGCTATGGCTGATACCGCTATATCTAAACTTCAAAAAGATTATATAGATCTAGCAGTTTCAAAACTTGAAGCTGACTTGAAAAATACGTTTGCTACTAAAGACGATTTAAATCAAGCAGTGATTACGATTGAAAATAAACTTAAAAAAACGTTTGTGACTAAGGAGTATATCGATGGTGCTATCGAAGGGATAAATAGAAATTTAGTTCAGGAAGCAGTGGCAGCAGTTTGGGTTATGGTGGATAAACGGATATCAAAAATGGAGTTTAGTTGGAATCAAATAAAATAAGTTCAGTGTAAAAATGTCTATCGATAAGTTCGGACGTTCTGCAAAGACTCCCAGCTTCTTAAACAAAATTGTGCACAGAGAAACATTTCCGAAAACTACAAGTGGTGATTTTGATATGCAAAACCATAAATTATGTAACGTAGGTGATCCTATCGAGCCTGCTGATGGTGTGAATAGAAAATTTGTCGATGTGTGGGCAGATGAGTATAAGAAGAATAAAAATGAAGTATCACAGAGTCTTGTCGCTATAACCCTTGAAGCTGTACATAAATCAGAACTAGCTGCTCTTAAAAGCGAGTTTGAAAACAAATTGAAAAATTTAGACAAGACGATAGCTGCTCAAGTTTTAAAAGATATTGATGTGTTAAAGAATAACAAGTTGAAAAAGAAGCTAGGTGAGATAGACAGCAAACTAAAAGATTTACATGATAAGTGGATACTTTTAAATCCAACATCGCCATGAGACGCAAAACAGTTGAACCATCTGATACCAAAAAACAAATTATTGATGAGTTATATAAACCGGCAAGAATCAATTTTAAACGTAGACGTACAATAATCAAAGGTTTAAATGATTTGTGGCAGATTGATTTAGCAGAATTTACAGACTACTACAAAGACAACTCTGGTTACAAGTATATTTTAGTGGTAATTAATTGTTTTTCAAAGTACGTGTGGACTCGCCCTCTTAAATCTAAAACTGCTGGAGAGGTGACTAAAGCTATGGCTGATATTTTATCTACTAGTACAGCGCCCTCTAACATCCAGTCTGATCTTGGTCGCGAGTTCTATAACGCTAAATTTAACGCCTTAATGAAAAAATACAACATTAATCACTACAGCACTTATAGCGTGAAGAAGGCTGCAATAGTGGAAAGAGTCATACGTACCTTAAAAAGAGAAGATATATAAAAATTTCAACTTGATTGGCTCCTACAAGTGGGTTAATACACTACCTGATGTCACTGCTACTTACAACGCTACTGTTCATCGAACAACTGGTGTAAAACCTCAAGATGTTAACAAGAAAAATGAAGAAGCTATCCTGAAACAAGTTTACTCGAATCTGAAAGTGTTTAACAAAAATAAATTTAAAGTGGGTGATGTTGTACGTCTAAGTAAAGCTAAAACATTATTTGAGAAAGGTTATACACCGCGTTGGTCAACGGAGCTGTTTAAAATCACTAAAGTTCACTGCACTAATCCAACCACCTATTTAATAGAAGACATGCAAGGCAAACCAATCAGTGGTGGATTTTATGAAGAGGAGCTACAAAAGACTGCAACCCCTGATTATTATTTAGTTGAAAGAGTAATCAGAAAGAAAGGCGCCAAGTCGTATGTGAAATGGCTTGGTTTTGATAAATCTCATAACTCATGGATAACTAGCAAAGATATAAAATAATTTGTATTACAATACTTTATAATAAAACAAACGTTGTAAAATATATGCTTTTATTAAAATAAACATTGTAAAATATGTGTTTTTTTTTTTATTTCAACAACCTACTCAACACAAAGCTAAACGTAAAGTTTTCGTTATTAGCAAATTTATGACAAGTCGCTTAAATATAAGCAGTATTACAATTGATTTTCAATTTCTACAATCACTTTAGACGTTATAACACGTCTTTAAACTAAATATTTTCACAAGGAAATCTTGAAAGAGTATAGAAACTAATATTAGGAACGTTTGACTAGATAAGTACATAAAGAAGTAAATAAATAACTATATAGATAAGTACATAAAGAAGTAAATAAATAAGCCTAACCTAAATGAGCTGCCTTATGAAGACGAATTGGATTTTTTACAGGTATTGGCGAGCTGGATAAATATTTTAGATCGTAAAAAAAAAAAAAGTAGTCCTCGTTACTTTTTCACGATCTGTGTATGAAACCTCATAGCTGACGCAAGTTTTTGTGAAATTAACCGTTAACCACTATCTACATCCTCCGGAAACTCTGTAGGATGTAGATAGTGGTTAATTAGTTGTTGGAAACATCCTATAGAGTTTCCGGAGGATGTAGATAGCGGTTAATTAGTCGCCGGAAACATCTGGTTCTAATGTGTTTTCCGGAGGATGTAGATAGTGTTCTCAGATTTTTTTATTTTTAAACAGTGTTGACACATATCCTTGTAAAAATTATTCAATAAAACGAATATATTTTTTACAATTTCTTTATTACAATTTATACATTTAAAATTTGCGATAGTTTACAATATCATTAAGTACGTGTTGGTATTTTGTAACAAATTCACATACCATGCTTAAAGTATCACTATATCTTTCTCTAGCTACGAAAAAGGCACATCTAATTAGGGAAATGTCTCTAAATTTAGCTAATTCGGTCCTTAAATCATTAGCAAACATCTTCAAATTAAAGAAACTTTTACAGCTTAGTTCTAACAATAAATCCTTAGCTACACATCCGATATCTTCTAGTATTTTAAGTGATTGAATTGACAAGTTAAAATTAATTACATATTCCTTACCACAGAGTTTCAGCTTAAAACTTACAGTTTTTCTTTGTGATTTAACAAGATAATTGGTTAAAGTATATGTTTCACTAGTTTCTATAGATTTGTTTTCCAAATTGTAAATTATCGTAGGTAATACGTTTAAAAATTCTTCAAATGTCCACACATCAAAAAACACAGGTATATTAGAGTTTTTCTGAGATAATTTAATTAACGGCAAAAAATTTAAAACTGGATTAACGCCAATGCTAAGCAGCTTCTCGCCGTTCGACGTAAGAGAAAAAGTTGTTTGACACATCAGTTCACAGTCTTCTGTTTTCAATTTTTTCTCGATGTTTTTATTATTGATTTCCACCAGCTTCTGATTGAAAATATCTTCTTGCGTAGGCTGATAGGGTGTTTGTAGGTTTGTTGGATATGCTGCATTAATTATATTTTCTATAGCCTGATTCTGCTGCTCATCAACTTCTGCTGTTGGATATAATGTACAAAGTTCACTTATCATGTTTTCCAACGTTTTTGGTTCTTCTTTTGGAATAATACTTTCTATTGCATCACCCAGTAAGACGTCTTGTAGCACTTTAAGTTTTTTACCACCACTATTTTCTGCTTTAGCAGATTTTCGTTTTCTACCGTTGTTCACCATATTATACTCGGTCTGCTTCAGTTTTCAACTAAATGCTCCGTTTGAAATTATCAACTTTTATACTTATCTAATTATTATTATTACTCTTACAGCTGAGCTTTGTTGCCGTGTTGAGTTTTATTGCTTTTAACTTACTATGTGAATCAAGACGATTCATTTAATACCAAACACGTAGGACTTTAATAAACAAATTACTTGTACGCATGCTCTAGCCGCCATATTTACACACGTCATTTAAATGGTGATCTTCGTTTAAGAATAGATGCATAGATGTGAAACCGTGATCGATACACAAGGCTTTTTTTTTTTCACTTAGCACCTTTGAATAGGTTATGTGACAGTAATTAAGATGATGCACTATAAAGCTATTTTGGCTCGTCTTCACCTTTAAGATATTTCCTATACAGCTCACGTATGTTGTCTAGGAAATCGTAAAAATCCCACTCTTCCAATGCCAAATATTGGTTTTCTTCATTCAACGCCAACGGATTGACAAATTTCACAACATTTGCAAAGTCGTTTCTTGCACTGATGCCGGATGTTGTTCCCTCCACCACAAACGTCGGTTGAATGGTTCTGAGTGGTTTCCTGGTAAATTTTACAAATCTATTGCGATCACTAAATACTTTAACATATTTCGTGCTACACTGCATGATCATCCAGATATTTCTGCCAGACTTTAACAAACTTGTCTACAACAACACAATCTTTGTTCTCATATCTATCCCAATCAGCATTGGTTGGAAGACTGTCGAAATATTCGTTACAAATTGTATATAACATGTCGGTGACGTCTGTACGGTGAAGTTTTCGTGTTAGAAAATTAATGGATTTAGTACGTTCAGCATCATCATCATTTAAATTAGAACTGTGCTTTAATATATCGTTTAGGTGGTCTGCAACCTTGTGGATGTCATCACAGCTTGAAAACTCAAATTCTTTATTAAACCCTTCTCTCATCGTTTCGAGTGTTTCTTGTTTGAGTTCTTCCTCGCAGGGCGGTTCAATTTCAATGTTCGTTGTTTCGAGTGTGACCTCATCAGCATCATAATAATATTTGTATTGATTTTTTGCTTCTTCGGGTAAATATTTAAAAAATGGTTCACTTAACAGGGCCCCCGGTTGGTGTTGAATGAGTGCCACAGCAAAATATTGTGTTGAACAAAATCCACTTAAATATAAGTCACACAACTCTACCATATGTCTATTTTCATATTCTTCGGCTTCGGACTTACGCCCGTCTCGATAAGCTTGTTTTTGTATCTGTAACACTAACAGTCTAACTTTTGTGGTGTCGTTCTCACTATTCATTCTTGTTTCATCTGTATACCACTGGGCTTTTGTATAAACTAAATAGCCTCTGTGTGGACGGTTTGTTTATCGTAATAACGTATGTATTGATGTTTTGCTTCTTCGGGTAAATACTTGAAAAACGGTTCACTTAACGGGGCCCCCGGTTGGTATCGAATGAGTGCCAAAGCAAAAAAAATTGTGTAGAGCAGAACCCACTTAAATATATGTCACACAACTCGACTATATGTCCGGCTTCATAATTTTCTCCTTCAGAATCACGTTCGTCGATAAAGGCTTCTTCTTGTATCTTTAACACCAACTGTTTTAATTCAAATTCACAGTCTTCTTCAAACAATCTATTTTTGTGTCCATACCATAAGACACTGTTAAACGACATGGTACAACAACTAATAAGATAACCGAACTTGCTCACTTATTTATATAATAAGCTAAAATACATGGATGATGTCATCCTTTCGGTTTGTACTAGACAAGCTCAAACACGAGTAATGGGGGTGATTGAACAGATATAACACAAGATAACATTCACCAAGGTCATCAACTGACACGTTATTTACCCTAAGCGGGCCTCTCTCTTGCGTATATTAAACAGATACACAGACAAGTTCAAACACAAATAATGGGGTGATGTCATTCAACGGAAATTACACTAGATAACGACCGTACAGACAAAGCTCAAACAGGTTTGTGGAACAGGTTTGTGGATGATGTCATACTTCTAACGGCTGTATTCTAGACAAGCTCAAACACGAATACCATTTACCCATCAAGGGGCCCCCTACAGTATGTTTCTGAACTTCATGCGAAATCTAATAGTCTAATATTAAACATATTAATTATTATGTCTTATGTCTAATAACAAAAGCTTTATGAATGGTTTGTTTTAATGGGGGACGTAACTTTAAATCATTTTATCTCATTTTCTTGTAGAGCTTGTTACGAAACGATATATTTTTAAAAGTCAGTTCATTTCTATCACTTTCCATTGAAAAGATATAACGATTTAAAGTTTAGACCGGAAGTGGTCATTTTATTGTATATTCCAATTTGATTTGGCCTCCTTAACACCGTGCATGTGTTGGTTCCAGCGTACATCTCACGGATCTTCCACGATAAGGGTTTAAAGTTTTTTTATCTCATTTTCTTGTAGAGCTTGTTACGAAACGATACATTTTTGAAGTCGGTTCCTTTCTATCACTTGTCGTTGAAAAGATACAAGGATTTAAAGTTTAGACCGGAAGTGGCCATTTTATTGTATATTCCAATTTGATTTGGCCTCCTTAACACCGTGCATGTGTTGATTCTCTCGTACATCTCACGGATCTTCCGCGATAAGGGTTTAAAGTTTTTTATCTCATTTTCTTGTAGACCTTGTTACGAAACGATATATTTTTGAAGTCAGTTCATTTCTATCACTTGTCGTTGAAAAGATACAAGGATTTAAAGTTTAGACCGGAAGTGGCCATTTTATTGTATATTCCAATTTGATTTGGCCTCCTTAACACCGTGCATGTGTTGGTTCTCTCGTACATCTCACGGATCTTCCGCGATAAGGGTTTAAAGTTTTTTATCTCATTTTCTTGTAGAGCTTGTTATGAAACATACATTTTTGAAGTTAGTTCATTTCTATCACTTTCCGCTGAAAAGATACAAGGATTTAAAGTTTAGACCGGAAGTGGCCATTTTATTGTATATTCCAATTTGATTTGGCCTCCTTAACACCGTGCATGTGTTGGTTCCAGCGTACATCTCACGGATCTTCCGCGATAAGGGTTTAAAGTTTTTTATCTCATTTTCTTGTAGACCTTGTTACGAAACGATATATTTTTAAAGTCGGTTCATTTCTATCACTTGTCGTTGAAAAGATACAAGGATTTAAAGTTTAGACCGGAAGTGGCCATTTTATTGTATATTCCAATTTGATTTGGCCTCCTTAACACCGTGCATGTATTGGTTCTCTCGTACATCTCACGGATCTTCCGCGATAAGGGTTTAAAGTTTTTTATCTCATTTTCTTGTAGACCTTGTTACGAAACGATATATTTTTAAAGTCGGTTCATTTCTATCACTTGTCGTTGAAAAGATACAAGGATTTAAAGTTTAGACCGGAAGTGGCCATTTTATTGTATATTCCAATTTGATTTGGCCTCCTTAACACCGTGCATGTGTTGGTTCCAGCGTACATCTCACGGATCTTCCGAGTCTTCGACCAATACCATTATTCTCGCTTATCAACCTTCACTCTCATTTGTCGGCAATACCATTATTCTCGCTTATCAACCTCACTCTCATTTGTCGGCTAGGTTGGGGTGACGTATCTTTAAATAATGGAGTCTTCAACCATCTTTATCAACAAAAGGCACCATCTTTAAGAACGAAAGCCGCCATTCTTTATCAGCGAAAGCCGCCATTTTTATAATGTCAGGGATGTCAGCTTAAGGTATCACAGGCTTCCATCTTTCATTCCGCCATTTTCCGCCATTTTGGTTCCTCCGTTTTGGTTCCGCCTCTAATATTAAACATTATTTTGTAAATCATCCATTTGTCTAATAATAAACTTTAATTATGTTACATGTATGGTTTGTAAGGTATCACAGGCTTCCATCTTTCATTCCGCCATTTTCCTCCGTTTTGGTTCAGCAGCCTCTAATATTAAACATTATTTTGTAAATCATCCATTTGTCTAATAATAAACTTTAATTATGTTACATGTATTGTTTGTTTGTAGTCGTATATATATATACCAACCTAAAACAATAAATTAATAAGCGTCTGCTTAGCTCAACGGGTAGCATCGTTGCCTCCCATCTGAATGCCCCGGGTTCGAAACTCACCTGCTCCAAATGGTTTTTTTCAAAATATAATAATTTGAAGTAATAGGTTAGACACTTTGGAATGTTTGCATGTGACTGTCTGGCCCAAGTCGTGTGACGTCACAGTTTCCTAGACAGGTCAATGGCCTTAGGAATAACACGGCTAAATGTAAATGTGACTGTCTGGATGTGATTGTCTGGCACAAGTCATGTGACGTCACTGTCTGGCCAAAGACAGGTCAATGACCTTAGGAATAACACGGATGTGACTGTCTGGCCCAGGGCGTGGCTGGGCGCCGGCGCCGGGGCTGGCGCCCGGGGCGTGGCTAGGCGCCGGGGCCGGGGCAGGCGCCGGGGCAGGCGCCAGGGCAGGCGCCAGGGCAGGCGCCAGGGCGTGGCTAGGCGCCAGGGCGTGGCGCCGGCGCCAGGGCAGGCGCCAGGCGCCAGGGCGTGGCGCCGGCGCCGTGACGTCACTTCCTGTGACGTCACTGTCTGCTCAAAGTGCCGCATTACCTACTTATAAGTTTTCGTATTATTGTATTTCTCAATTTAATTGGGAATTATAAACAAACAAATCGCGTTCGCGATAACAAAATGATAATGGTTTTCATTTTCAACACTTGATATCTAGAGACTTTAAAATGAGTGTATCATTATCGATTGCTCCTGACTACAGGGGTGATCCTAAAAACAATTCAAGTTCTGCAAACACCGTTGAACCTAAAAGAATGTCATTTTCTAATGTGGTTAAAACTTCTGCATTTCCAAAGAAAGACCAAGCAGTAATTTTTCCAGTTATTGAATCACTTCAAGTTAAAGATTATTTAATCGCCACAGCAGAATTAGTAGCACCTAAAGATATATTATTTGCATCACGAATGTCAAACAACCGGGTATGTATATATTTCTCTACAAGAGATATTGCAAACAAATTCGTGGATACCCATGGTGGAATCGAAGTAAATGATATGTATGTACCTGCCAGAAAACTAATATTACCCGCCAAAAGAATAATTCTGTCGAATGTCTCACCCTGTATTCCTCACAGTGTTATCGAAGAAGACTTAAAAAATAAAGGTGTTAAACTAGTGTCACCTATCTCCTTTATTGGGGCAGGCGTGGGACGCCAAGATCTTCGTCATGTCTGTAGTTTTAGAAGGCAAGTGTTTATCAGTATAGATCAAGCAGAAATACCATCATCGACGCAGCTCAAATTTGAGGATGAAGAGTACAGGATATTTTTCACAGATGATAAATTAAAATGTTTTAAATGCAAGGAGGAAGGTCATGTGGCAGCCAACTGTACCAACTCTGTAATGGAGATCCTCAATTCAGAAACATCAAATAAACGGCCAGCTACTTCATTAGATACGGATACAATCACGCTAGATGTAAACTTAAGTCAGGGTAACCAAACAAAAGATCAAAACTCTGTTATAACCCAAAGCTCCACAACTGATATACCTGTACAAGAACCAGTAATAACAGTTGCGCAAGTGCATAGAGATAATACAGAAGAGCCGGCAAGGGATTTAGTATCACCATCACAAGACTCAAAACAAGCATCTAAGAAAAGAAAAGTTGAAACAAGTGACCACATTACAGAAGCATACAACGAAATTGAACATCTCTGGCATGATGACGACCAAAAGTGTCTAGATTTTGTCAATTTTACTCAATTCCTTAGACATGTAAAAGGCAAGGACAAACCATTAGAGATAGCTAGACTATATACACAAAATATTGAAGAATTAGTTTCCCTTCTGAAATTTGTTCAACCATTCTTTTCACAACGAGCAAGTAAAGAACGATGTAAACGCTTAATAAACAGTCTCAAAAAGGCACTAGTATCAGAAGGAAACCTAACCATGTCACCACCATTATTAAGATCGTCATCTGTATCATCTCTAACTAGGTCATCCTCAGAGGACTTAATAAACATGTCAGACAGCAACACAGTAAGTCCCATTTGTTCTCTAAATAAATTCGTTGTTTCACTTAAATTTTATAAAATGACTATTAAGATTTTATCAATAAATTTTAAAAGCGTAAAAAGCTGTTATAAATGGACACAACTGCAAGACTTCCTGTCAAGTGAAAATTCGGACATTTGTCTTGTCCAAGAAACAAATATAACAGAGCTCCCTAAGTCTATTATACGCAACAAAAACCTTCATTTTTTAAACAACCCTGCAAATCAAAACTATTCAGGCACCCTAATTGCTTTCAAACGTTCTAGAGGAATACAGGCAGTGAATAATGAAATTCTATTTAACTCCTATTTACAGAAGGCAACTTTTAAAATCGATCAGCACCTGTGGATAATATACAACGTATATATTCCCCACAATCAACCCTTAGCTATTAGAATAGTTAACACTCTAGCTGACAGCCTATATGTTGAGGCGACAAGACATAGTAATATTATACTGGGTGGTGATTTTAACTGTACACTGGACTCCACCATGGACCGTCACGGTGCTATTGAAAGATATACTGAACTGTGTAAAGAGTTGAAAACGATCATTAAAAATTTTCAACTCCAAGATTGTTGGCGAAATTTTTATAAAACGAAAGGTGGTTATACATTTATTTCACCCGAATCTCCACACTCTGGTTCACGAATAGATAGAATATATTGTTCTGAGGCGATCCTGGGGAGACTGAAGGAAACCGTGGTCAGGGGATCGTTCTCTGATCAATTGGCTGTCTCGGCGACTTTCGTAATAGCCAGCAATACACAGCATAAACCACCTTACTGGAGATTTGACAACACCTTGCTGGAAGATTCTAGTTTTACAGAGTGCATTGAAACTTTTCTTACTCAACAAATTACCAGTAGAACAACAAACTGTGATCTGCTAAAATGGTGGGATACGTTGAAGATAGATCTCAAAGAGGTTATAGTCTTATATATGCGACAAAAAAGGAACACAGAACTTATGGAAATAAGACATCTTCAGGAAGGAGTAAAACATATCTTAACAAAAACTTCGGAAGATGATTTATCTCAAGCTTATCGACTATTGAAAAACATAAATGAGTGGTATCATAACAAAACAGAAAAATGTTTACTAAATTCTAAACACAACAGCTTATTAGATACCGACCGACCATCCATTGATAAAAGTGCATTTTCTACTTTTAAGCCCAGAAGTAAGCTCATATGTGACAATCAAATTATCGATCAACCAGCCAAAGTATGTTCCTACATTAGAGGCCACTATGCTGAGGAACACAAAGAGGTCACAAATGATTTAAATACCAACTCTGAGCTGTTCAAAGATCTAAAAAGGTTGTCACTATCTGAAAAATCCATGCTAGATGAACCTATTGCTCCATCTGAACTGACCAATGCCTTGTTCTCTTTAAACACACGAAGTGCTCCAGGTATTGACGGTCTGACTACAGCATTTTACAGACATTTCTGGCACATCCTTAAGTTAGTATTTTGTGAGGTCGTAAAAGAATCCTTGCAACGACAAACGCTACCTTCATCTGGATGTAAAGCTATTGTGAATTTGCTGCCAAAAAAAGGTGATCTGCTCCTATTAGAGAATTGGCGAGGCATATCTATCTTGACAACGGACTACAAAATTGTTGCCAAATGCCTGTCCACTAGATTATCCAGCATAATCTGTTCCAGGCAGATCCATATATGACACACTACACCTATATAGAGACATGATTCAACTTGCAAACCAACAGAACTATCCTTTGGCCATTCTTAACTTAGACCAAAAGGCTGGTTTTGATCGAGTATCTCATAGATACCTTTTTCATTTGATGGAAGTCCTGGGTTTCGGATATCAATTGGTGCCATAAAAACATTATACCAGAATGCAGTCTTTCATGTACGTGTTGGATCACTACTTACTGGCAAAATATATTTCAAGAATGGTATCCGTCAAGGATGTCCATTATCTGGTCCCTTATATTCTATATCAATTGAGCCCTTCCTACAGTTGTGCAGGTGGCAACTCAGTGGATTTGGGGCACCTTATTTGGAAGGCATTAATCTAACATGCGCTGCATACGCAGACGATGTGTCAATATTTGTAAGTAAAAACACTGACTTTGAAGTACTTCAGGAAGCGTATCAAACATATGCAAGAGAATCTAAGTCTGAATTGAACTCCAAAAAGTCTAGAGGTTTCTGGTGCGGTGCTTGGAAGACACGAACCGATCAAGCTTTGAATTTTCAGTGGTCTGCAGAAAGCATAAAAGTTCTTGGATTGACCTTTTCCAACGATCCAGCAAGAGACTCTGAGAGTGCATCAAAGAGCATTATGGAAAAAATAGAACAATGCCTCTTTAAGTGGAGACAAAAACTTCCATCCATATCCCTTGTTGGAAGAAAAATAATTATAAACCAATTTGTAGCCCCTAAGCTTTGGCATTTTTTTCACATTTTTTCATTCGCAAAGACAGGTTGAATCGTTTCAAAAAATGTTTACAAATTTTATATGGACAAGAAAACATTGGACAGGAGTTAAAGATCTTTGTGTGTCGGTTCCCGATGGGGGTTTAGGTGTTGTGCATCTGCAGTCACAGATTGATACATTTAGACTGTACACTGTAAATAAAATGATAATGACTTCAGAATCACAAAAATGGAAAATTGTTATAGAGCACTTTATAAAAGAATTCACAGGGTATGGCGTTTCGTGGCAAATGTTTTTTTTGTAATAACTTCTCTAATTGTGCAACGAACAAAAACACTTATTTCATTAACGGATTGCACAAAGTTATTCAAAAATCAAAAGTCACTGTAAAGAATTTTCCACAGTCACTTCAAGATATAAAGACTATACCTCTTAGGGACACCAAATTGTTAGAAAAAACAATACCACCTCTGTTTAGTGAAATTTGGGAAGACGTTGGTTTTAAAACGGTGTCAGATTTTATGGAAGACGATAGGTGGATTACAAACGATTCCTTAAAAGAAAAGTTGGTTACTAATTCAAATGTTATTAAAAACAATTTGCTAACACATTATAACCGAATCAAAGAATTTTTCGAGACCTATCACAAAAACAAACACAATGATAGCTGCGAGCTAAAGTTAAGCCTTATGGTTTCTTCGGATAAACTTATTTCATTTAACAAAGAAACTAGGAAACAGATTCAACAGATACTTACAGCAAATTACTTTGGTATCGAGAATTTAATGTGTGGCGCATGGACGGATGACCAAGTTATATGGTCTTCTTACTTTAGCCCGTTAACTCTAGGACATGATTCTGATGTATCGTGGAGGTTAGCAAAAAATCGCCTAGCTGATCCAATTTTTCTCAGCAAGATCGGAGTACTGGACTCGAAAAACTGCCCATTCTGCCCAGGTATTATAGGAACAGCATGGCATATAGTCATGTGTTGTCAAAGAACAAAAGACCTTTGGTGCAGAGTTAAAATACTGTTAAAAAATATTTTGGAATGCCAAGAAATTCAGACAAAAGATCAATATTGTGGGTATCCAGGAAAATCGGTTAAGAACAACTTGGCCAATTTTATAATTAACATCGCAAAGTCAACGATCTACCGAGTGATAACCGACCTTTTTAAAGACGCAAAAGAGCCACCTCCCTACATAACATTATTCCAGAACATAATCAAATGCAGGCTGACAACAGAGTTCTCATGGTACTTAGGTAAGAAGCAAATCGAACAATTCAAATCCATCTGGTGCGTCAACGAAGTGTTTTGTGTAGTGACTGAAAACCAAGAAGTGCTGTTTTCTGTTTTATAGTACTACGAAGAAGACTAAAATATTGGACGGTTTGTGTTTTTCCTTTTTTGGACATAAAACGTTACATGTGAAATTTTTGTATCTGTATATGTGTATGTAATAGTTTTTTGTTTAGTCTATTGTTGTTAATTATTTTATTTTTTATGTATATTTGACAAGTATATTATTTCATAGTTTTAATAAAGATAATAATAATAATAATAATAATAATAATAATAATAATAATAATAATAATAATAATAATAATAATAATAATAATAATAATAATAATAATAATAATAACAACACACACGCACGCACGCACGCACGCACGCACGCACGCACGCACGCACGCACGCACACACACACAATCGATATTTTTTAATAAAAAAATAAAAAAATAGAGTCTCGGTGGTTCTGGGGTAAGAACGTGTGCCTCTGAACCGAAGGGTACTGGGTTCGTTCCCAGGGTTCTCCTTTCACTTTTTCAGTACAAACTGTAACATTAACATCAACCGAGGTTCTGGCGTTGTATTTGAGCAAGTTGAATGTCTGCACGTTCCGCACTTCGGAGGGGCCGTAAAGCCGTCGGTCCCGTGTCCATGCGATGTTGGGCACGTGAAAGATCCCTACCATCCTTACAGAAAGGCAGGAGTTCGGCAAAATTTCCAGGATAGTGAAGTGAAACTGCTCCTTGGCGTCGGTGATTGGACATAGTCACGTAAATAGGCCGACGTTAAAGAAACAAAACACACTAATAAAAAATATAGTTTAACAGAACTTGTTCCAAATGATGCAAGAACCATAAATCCAAAGTTATATTAAATTAAGAAAAAATCAAAATAATTGTAATCAAAAATAAATTTTAAATCTTATTTTTTTACGGTACAAAAATATGTCAAATAATGATAATGTCAGAACGTCTATCTGTGATAATGACTCGCTTATTATCATCACTTTCCGTTCATCCACTCTCTTAGGGAAGATTTTGCATAGGTATGCAGCCACTGGCAAAATAAAGGTATTCACCCAATTAAATCAAAATCAGCCCATTATTTTTTGAGTTATCGGTGTGTTATATATATATATATATATATATATATATATATATATATATATATATATATATCTATATATATATATATATATATATATATATATATATATATATATATATATATATATATATATATATATATATATATATAAACTGACCCCGGATGTGTGTTCTAAGGGGCCTAATTAGCGCTCAAAATTCAAAAGTTGGGATCTCCTCAATAGTGATTTTTTTTTAAAAGAAAATTCACTAAAAACTGCAGATTTAATGTCTGAAATTATTCCAATTTTTCCTAGTCTAAAATTTAAGTACCTTTCGTAAATCTGTTGTGAAGCAGTCTCCCACAGAAAGTAAATGGTTTAAAGCCTTGGCATTAATTTTTTGCATACAGGCACTAGCATTAAAAAACACGTAATGTTGTTGACTTGTCTAATAAACGGGTGAGTGCCGTAAATAAAATATATTGTTCCCATCAGTACAGGTCACTATGCTTTTTTTATGCATAGTTTTTCATCATACCCTTGTTTATCTTGCCAGTTATGGCCTCGTCATATTTCCTGGAACTTTCTATTCTTTAAAAGTTTTTTCCTTAATGTCTACCGAATTTAGAGAATCAATATAGGCTTATTGGTGTAGGTACATGTTGTTTAGGAAATTTGTGAATAAATTCTTCACCGGGAACATTATTTTCATCCTTTAAACTGATTAACCGATCTTTTTAAGTTGGCAGAATTTGGATATGTTTACATCAATTATTATATATATAAATAATATAAATCTTCCTTGGCATGTAAATTAACACAGTTGTAACTCTTATTACGGCATATTCTTTATGTTATCCTCTGACTTGCCTTTTATGGTTATAAAATAGATTATGGTTATAATCTATCACTTAAACATTATTAAAAGAATGTATGGTACTATGTTATTAACACGTTTTAGTGAATTTTCTTTTAAAAAATTCATTAATGAGGAGATCCCGACTATAAATTTTTTGTATGTTGACCTACATAGCTAAATTTTGGTAGGTAATTTACCTATAGCGTGTACCAAATTTAGTTGCCCTTACTTTGTTATTTCCGGAGATAAATTTTTTTTTCGAAAGAAAACAGAAAATTTTCCGGGAAAACCTAGACCGATTTTCCTGAACTTATCCAAGCCATATGCGAAAGCAAGGTATTCACCAACTTTTGTCAAAATCGGCCCATTATTTTTTGAGTTATCAGTGTGACACACACACACACACACACACACACACACACACATATATATATATATATATATATATATATATATATATATATATATATATATATATATATATATATATATATACAGGGTGGCGCACTAAAAACGAAACAGACCGATTTGCGTCCAGAGAATATTTTTTTTTAAGAAACGCTGAAATACGTCAATTTTAATATTGAGGGGGACATGTTTTGACATACAACTCAGCTTTGTCACATCAATAAGGGTTATAGCAACCCTTATATTTTAAATAGGGAACACGGGTCGAGTGTTACATAATTTGAAAGCTCTTTCTTTTCTGAATTCAGCACACACATTTTTTTGGAAGTTTTATTAACTCGTTTAAAAATTATTCACAGTTGGAGTTGCAAGAACGTATTTCATTCATTGTGATAAGAAATGCATTAATTGGTCAATTTTTCGTTAAAAAAAAACTAAAAAACAAAACCAAACGTTCAAAAATGTTTATTCAGTTAAGTAAGTGTTCAAATTATTGACCACCAGCTTCCATACAAAAGTACAAATTTTGTTCACAACGACCTCTGACATTCTGGAGCATTTGTGGAGTTATTAGACGGCATTCTTCAACAATGGTTCGTCGTAATTCTGCCAGAGACTCTGGTTCTGTTGCGTAAATTCTACTCTGTAAATAGCCTTATAGAGAGAAGTCTAAAGCAGTTAAATCCGGTGATCTAGGGGGCCACTCAATAGCACCTTTACGCCCAATCCATTGTCCTGGAAACTCTCTGTTTAAAAACTCGTTGTGAAAATGCGGAGGAGCTCCATTTTGTTGAAACAGTAATTGATTTTCTTGATAGCGATCATCATTTTCAACAATGTCAATTAGTAGAGGGTAAACGATACCTTCTAGTGTCTCCAAATATGTTTCTCCACTCAAATTGCCATCAAGAAAAATTGGTCTGATTAAACGATCTCCAAAAATTCCAGTCCAGACATTCAATTTCTGTGAAGTTTGAGTGTGGACTTCGTGAACATTTCTTGGATTATTATCTGCCCAATAACGACAATTATGACGATTGATTGTAGAGTTTAATAAAAACGTACACTCGTCTGAAAAACAGACATTGAATAGAAAGTTCCCGTTATCAGCTATTCGTGCAGTCATAACTTCACAAAACTCCAGCCGCCGATCAAAATCATCTTCATTCAGTTGTTGTACAAGATGAATTTTATACGGGTGAAATTTATGATGCTTCGATATTCGCTGAATAGTTTTTCTTTTGATGTTTGAAACAGTGGCCAATTTTCTCGTGCTCAAAGTTGGGTCTGCAGCAATTTGTCCTAAAACTTCAATCTCAGTAGTCTCATTTCTAACCGGAAATTCACGTTCAGGGTCCCGTTTTTTGTTGGCTACTGAACTATTTTGTCAAAACTTTGCAACTAACTCCAAAATGTATTTTCTGTTAAGATGTCTATCCGGATGTCGTTCATTAAACAAATTTGCGGTACGGTTGGCACAGTCATCGTTTTTGAAAAAGAGAGTAATTATTTCAACTCTTTCTTCTACAGAATACACCATTGTGAAATTAATTTTCGGTACTACTATCAAGTATCAAACCGACCGATAAACTGAAATAATAAACCGCATTTCTCTCATTCCGATAAGAAATGTTCTGATTACAAACCAACAAAACATTGACTATCAGCACATTTTTTATCGCAATGAGTGAAGTGCGTTTTTTGCATTTTCAACTGTGAATATTTTTTAAACGAGTTGATTATATATATATATATATATATATATATATATATATATATATATATATATATATATATATATATATATATATATATATATATATATACATATAAACAAATAAAAATCGAAACTGTCCCCCTAATTAGCACTCATTTGAAAAAAAATTTCAAAATTCAAAAGTCGGGATCTTCTTATTAGTGAATTTTTTTTAAAGAAAATTCACTAATAAATTGGGATTTTCCTCAAAACGCCAAAGTCGCGATTTAAAACGTCATAATTGGCAACATTTTGGCAAAGAACTTGAATCTGATATGGGGTATGGAAAGAAAATGCCTCAAGAAGAATGTTTTACAAACCATGAAGTCTTAGTTTCCGCCGTCATTGTACTTTATTTTACTAAAATCTTCCCAGAAAATTCATTTCAAATAGACCCTTTCTCTGGTGCTTGGCCGTAGTCTTGGCTATTATAATTGTTGTCGAATTTTCGTTAAAAATCAATAAAGCTCAATATATCCATTATGATACAAGATATGAAATAACATACATACATTAATTATAGGCTGTATTGAGCTACATCTTAAAAAAATATTTCTACAATCACAAGCTGGCCCATAAGTCGTTGGTGATAAAAATTTTCTTTTTTAGTGAATTTTCTTTTAAAATATTCACTAATAAGGTGATCCAGACTTTTGAATTTTGAAAAATATGAGCGCTAATTAGGCCCTCTAGAACACATATCCGGGATCAGTTTCGATTTTTATATGTTTATATATATATATATATATATATATATATATATATATATATATATATATATATATATATATATATATATATATATATATATATATATATATATATATATATATATATATATATATGTATCACAATGAAAACTCAAAAAATAATTGGCCGATTTTGACAAAGTTTGGTGAATACCTTCCTTTTGTAAGTGGCATGGACAAGTTCGTTAGCCAGGAAAATCGGCCGAGGTTTTCCTGGAAAATTTTGTGTTTTCTTTAAAAAAAAATGTCTCCGAAAATAACAAAGTAAGAGCAGTCAACGGTCCATCGTTTTATATCACTATAGGTAAATTACCTACCAAAATTTACCGTTGTAGGTCAAAAGACAAAAAAGTTATGGGCATTTAAAGACAAATAAATTGGGGTTTTCCTCAAAACGTCAAACTGACAATTTAAACCGTCAAAATTCTCAACATTTAGGCAAAGAACTTGAATCTAATACGGGCTACGAAAAGATAATGTCTCAAGAAGAATGTTTTACAAACCCTGAAATCTTAGTTTCAACCGTCATTGTCCTTCATTTTACTAAAATGTTTCCAGAAAATTCATTTCAAATAGACCCTTTCTCTGATGCTTGGCAGTAGTCTTAGCTATAAAGTTTATCGTTTAATGGTATATAACTTATGTCGAATTTTCGTAAAAAATCAACAAAGCTTAATACATCCGTTATTCCACAAGATATTAAAAAAATTGTGTACATTAATTATAGAGTGTCTTGAGCTACATATTAAAAACATATTTCTACAATCACAGAGTGGCCAATAAGTCGTTGGTGATACAAATAATTTTTTTAGTCGAAAACGCCTTATGTTTTTGCATTTTCCATCGAAATATAATGCATGTTTGTAAGTAAAGAGATTCTGGACGCAGCAAGTGCGTTATGGTAGCGAATTCTGATTAAATGCTTCATATTTGAAAAGCTTAATTTGCTATTAACCTATAAGGTTGACCAGAAACGGATTTTTTCGGTTACACTTTAAGTTTACTTTCGGAAATTTTTGTACGTTTTCAAACAATAAAGTTTTTTTGATGAAACATGGCACATTGTTTCTACTATATTGGTTATACTGGTAACCAAATTTGATGCCTGCTTTCTTAAAAAAAACGCACATATTTGCTATTAGAAACATTTTAATGAAAATTGACTACCATAACGAACTTGCTGCGTCCAGACTTTTTTATTAACTCGTTTTCTTTTCTGTCTGTCTGTTCGGTACAAATTTTGCATTCGATTTTAAACCAGGTTTCCGATGAGCTAGAGACTTAAAACTTTAAAGTCATTTAACAGTTTTCAACAGGTTTCAGATTGAATAATTAAGTGTGTAAGAGAGACAGAAACACAAGATTAAAAAGCAGAAAATATTTGTTTTAATATATATTTTTAATATACGACGTTTTTAAAACGGCCTAAAACGTATAAAATAGTTTCTTTTTGCCCCATACAGATTTATAACCTCATACATAGATTCCTAACCCATACAGATTATTGAATGCTATGTTTCTTTCAAAGTAGTAATCCAGTCTCGAATCCGTCATCTGGTTTTCTTGTAGACTCTAACATTGTTTTCACACCTCATACCTTCTTTTGTTTTCACTAATTTCTCTAAAATCCTAATTCCAAACCAATCTGTACTAAACTACTCCTTTACCAGTTGATTCAGATATTCATATTCTTCTTTGTTACATAGGTGATAAATACAGTTTGCACCATTTGGTGAAATGTCATTTACTTTTCCATAACTATCCATCCAATTAGTGTCTTTGTTAAAACTGGCCCACTGCGTTCCAACTCAATAGATCTTCTTGATTTTATTAAATGACTTTGGTCTGGCCCAACTAAGATAGTTGACTGTTATTTATAATACGATAAAACTTCATGAAACCATCTTATGTCAGTTTGCTCATTTAAAACAAGGTACTAGCTGTCGTGTATGTGCTTTTTTAATTCCAAAGTTTCAAAAAAGTGAAGTTTGCGCTGATTACAAAAATGTTGTTTTCTTGAGGTAGTTCACTGTGGGTTTATGTGGCAAAAAAATTCATATGAAGATCGGGATAGCAATTAAGATGTTCCCCAAACGAATTATTTTTTAGCATTTGCAATTGATGTGCCGAAATCATAAAATCAAAAAACCATTATCTGCTATTGTAAAATACTACAAAAATTTTTTTTTGCCACCCTTTGCAAAAGTGAAAAAAATGCATTTAAACATCAAGATGGCAATTAAGCTGTTTTCCCAATATGTATTATTTTTTCGCATTTGCAGTTAATGTCCCAAAATCATAGAAACAAAAAAATATGACTAAGGCCCTAATGTATGATACACCATGCAAATTATTTTTTGTCACCCTTTGCAAAAGTGAAAAAGAAAATGAATTTTAACATCGGGTTAGCTATCACCACGTTTTCGAAATATGTATTATTCTTTGACATTTGCAGCCAATATTCCAAAATCATAAAAACAAAACATTTTTACCAAGACCCTAGTGTATTATAAAATCTAAAAATTATTTGTTGTCACCCTTTGCAAAAGTGAAAATATGCATATGAAAATCGGGATAGCAATTAAGTCGTTTCCGCAATATGAATTATTTTTTGCCGTCTGTAATCAATGTGCCAAAATCATAAAAGCCTGGACGCAGCAAGTGCGTTATGGTAGTGAATTTTCATAGAAGTGATCTGGCACAAAATATTTTATAACTTTTTTTTCTTGTAACATAGAAATCTAAATTTTGGTGTGTAGTTTACTTTTTATATCGTAAACCTACCTACCAAATTTGGTTATCATAGATTTTTTATTTTTTAAGATAAAATTTTTTTTCAAATGAAAACTCAAAATTTTCCCGGAAAACCTCGTCCGATTTTTTTGATTAACGAACTTGTCAAAGCCATTTACAAATGGAAGGTATGTGCCAAATTTTATCAAAATCGGCCTATTATTCTTTGAGATAAAAATTTTTTTCGAATGAAAACTCAAAATTTTTCCGGAAAACCTTGTCCGATTTTCCTGACTAACAAACTTGTCAAAGCTATTTACCAAAGAAAGGTACATGCCAAATTTTATTAAAATCGGCCCATTATTTTTTGAGTTATCGGTGTGATACATATATATATATATATATATATATATATATATATATATATATATATATATATATATATATATATATATATATATATATATATAAACATATAAAAATTGAAACTGACCCCGGATATGGGTTCTAGGGGTCCTAGATCGCGCTCATTTGAAGAAATTTTTTCAAAATTCAAAAGTCGAGATCTCCTCATTAGTGAATTTTTTCTAAGAAAATTCACTAAAAACAGAAAACTATTACCAAGGCCCTAATGTATAAGAACTCATGCAAATTAGTTTTCGTCACCCCCTTTGCAAGAGTGAAACAAATGAATTTTAACATCGGGTTAGGTCAGGTTTTTCAAATAACGAAATTAATACCAAGGCCGTAGGGCTTTATTAAAAAACCTGAATAATTTTTTGTTGCCCTTCGCAATAGTAAAACAAATGCTTGTGAACATAGCAATTGTTGATAACATAATGTGTGTTTGTATTCCCATATTTGTGGAATCTTGTGTGTGCTTGGAACTTTGAAGTACCGTCATTTTTGAATTGTGGATTCTTACACTCCGAGGCCACAATTTTATTTTCGCAAAACAAATTAATTCCCCAATATTATGCTCTCTTTCTCGTCGCTTTGCAACCAGCTTGCAGCTACCTTTGGTTTTACCGGTTCTACTAGTTTCTAACTGGTGCCAGTTGGAAGATTTATTTGGGTAAGAAACGATGCCAGAATTGAGGTTACGATTGGAGTTGCGGAGTTGCAGAGCCGTTGCGGACTGAAACTTATATGAAGGTTTTGTCTTAAAATCAATCATAGATTAATTCCTTGAAGTTTGTGCACCATACTTGATACCATATATATATATATATATATATATATATATATATATATATATATATATATATATATATATATATATATATATAACCTGCATATATTAAGTGTGCTGGCGTTGTATATGTAGTAGGTATATGCAGCAGATCTTGGGCCTGCTGTGTTTTGGCACAAAATAAAGCTATAATCGAACCTTAACGCTGATGCGTTCATTTTAGCCTTCTATCTTTTAGCAGTTGCTGCATAAATCAGTGTACAGTGAGAGTGTGTCCAGTAGCTAAATTTGAAGCAAACTGAACTATTACATATATTTGACATTGTCAAAGTAGATATATTGTATTGGGGATTTTTTTTTCTTCAAAGAGTCGTGCAGAAAAAAATTTCAGAACGTTATTGACAAAAAAAAACAACATAAAAAATCGATTATGTGCGTATGTGCATATATATATATATATATATATATATATATATATATATATATATATATATATATATATATATATATATATATATATATATATATATATATATATGCATTATGTCTTATACGCCTCCACAATATATACGCGTTCAAAGAACTCGTCTCCAAAACCGGAGGCGACTACGAAAAATCGGAGGCCAATACGTATCCATGTGTATAACGACTAAACCATGATGTATTCATCATTAAACGGTGAATTTCAAATTTTTGGTCAGAGGCCGTTTGGCAAGGTACACATATACAGTTACACAAACCAGTTCACGGTACCTCTAACAGGTGGAGTCACCGTTTAATACACGTATACATTTCGTGAGATGGCCCAGTAGGCTTTTCCTCCGAGTATTTTACATACCAATACGCCTCTCAGAAATATTGCAATATTGCAACATTGCAACAGGTCCTTTAGTCACAAAAAACGGAGGTCTGTTGGTACGGTGGGTTTCGTTAAGATCAATAAACTTATATATCTACTATCTTTTCAATGTTTACTTTACTACTCTTGACTTGCTTTTGCTTAAGGCTTTGTTTCAGAATCGCACATTTAGTGCAAATTTTTATCTAAAGAACTTTATTCGCTGTGGAAATTTACGATTTTATTATATGTGGGTTATGATAACGTGATAAATGTGATTAGAGGGTGTGTGGTAGTACCCACTGTAATTTGACATTATGATAATGGAATTAAAACTTGACCTACTACGCAAAATAAGAGCTAACTTATTGACATGAAATTCTAAAATATGTAATAATTTAAAAAGTTAGAGTGTCTAGAAAAAGTCTGGACGCAGCAAGTGCGTTATGGTAGTGAATTTTCATTAAAATGTTTTTAATGGCAAATATGTATTTTTTAATGAAAGCAGGCATCAAATTTGGCTAAATATTTTTTGCACAAAATTTTGCTGAAAGAATACATAAAATTTAAATTATATACATAATCTGTAATTAAAACAGAAAATAAAATCGAGAATCATAAAAACCTTCTTTTCGACGAATTTCGGTTAAAAAATGTTCCATCAAGTGAATAATTTTTCATACAAATATTTTCAACAAATGTTTCTTCAAAGAAAAATCATTAAATTCATTTATAAGAAAATTCGCTATTAAAAGAACATTTTGTACGAGAAAATTCGCTAATAAAAATAAATTACATAAATTAAAAAAAAATTGGTCCGATTTTCCTGGCCAAAGAATCGTTTCAAGTTATTGAGCCACCTACCAAAATATAATTTTCACAAAAACTTTTTCGTCGCCACAACAATAATTTAGTGAAAATTTGCTAACAATTTTCAAAGAAAATCGGTAAACATTTTTTTTTATAATAACTTATTCATTTATCATTAGTTACCAAAATTTCACAAAATCATCTTAAAATGATTTCTACGAAGCACAAAAAATTTCTGCGAAAACTGGCTAAATATCTTTTACACACAATTTTGCCAAAAGAATACATAAAATTCAAATTTTATGCCAATTCTGTAATTAAAAGTGAAAATAAAATAATTTGTTTGCACGAAAATCCATTAAAACCTCATTTCCGACGAACTTCGTTTAAAAAATGTTCCATCAAATGAATAATTTTTCATACAAAAATTCGCAATAAATGTTTCCTCAAAGATAATTCATTAAATTCATTTATAAAAAAATCGCCTTTAAAAGAACATTTTGTACAAGAAAGTTGGCTGTGGCTTCACAGAGAAAATTCTTTTGCGTGTGGATGCTGTAAAAATTGAATCCGGTTGTAGAAAAGAAAACAAACTCTTCTGATGTCACAAATCTCTACGTCTATGTTAACTGTGGAACGGTTTTACCAACTAAGGGCAACAACAGCTGCTATTGAACTTGAATTAAAAGTCTCAAAATGCTTATCTTTCATTTTCAACAAAGAGTCGCTAAACAAACATTGGAATTACACAATCTGATCAGCTGGCGTTAAAATTGAATCAAAGACGAAAAAAGTAAAAAAAAGAAGTAAATTCACTAACTAGGATTAGAACTCGTCATGTGGGAGTCAATTACACGATGTACAGGGGCCTATCCCACTGAGCTACGCACTACATGCATTTACTAGCAGGTATATCCCATTTTGATTTACAATGGATTTTTGCTCATATTTGAACGAAATCAAGGAAAATAACGACTTAGACACATATCTAAGAGCTCGTTAGTCATTTCTTGTAGTATTTTTCAGTCACATTCTGATCAATCAATTTTGAAGTTTTAACATTCTTTGATCAGATTTAGTTAATTAAAAATTAATTTAGTTCATTGATTGTTGTTGCCCTTGGTGAAACTTGTCCATACTACATACAGACTTGGAGACTACTTCTCTGGCTTCACTCTTGGTTTTCGTTTTAGTAGGTGAAGGTCGTAGCCAGCGCTTAAGCTAACTGGAGCAAGTGGCTCTTACAAATTCTGGATGTTCTAGGATGTTCTTCAACGTTTCTGTGACTATAGTTTCGCTGCTTGAAAGCATTCTCAATTTTTATCTGTCTGAGAATGCTGTCAAGCAGTGAAACTATAGTCACAGAAACGTTGAAGAACATCCTAGAACATCCAGAATTCGTAAGGGCCACTTGCTACAGTTAGCTTACGCGCTGGCTACGTTCTTCACCTACAAAAACGAAAACCAAGAGTGAAGCCAGAGAAGTAGTCTCCAAGTCTGTATGTAGTAATTAATTTAACTCAAACTTTTCTGTCATTTGAGATAGAGATCTGAATTTTGGTACATAGGATACCATTTATGAAACTAGCGTGTCAAATTTGGTTGCATTTGCTTTGTTATTTCCGGAGATATATTATTTTTTTCGAAAGAAAACACAAAATTTTCAGGGAAAACCTGAGCCGATTTTCCTGACTAACGAACTTATCCAAGCCACTTGCAAAAGGAAGGTATCTAACCCCGAATATGGGTTCTAGGGGAGCTAGTTCGCGGTCATTTGAAGAATTTTTTTTCAAAATTCAAAAGTCGGGATCTCCTCAATAGTGATTTTTTTTAAAGAAAATTCACTAAAAACGGTAAAAAGCATCCAATATAAATTTAATGTTGGGATCTCCTCATTGGTGAATTTTTTTTAAAGAAAATTCATTAAAAACGGTAAAAAGCATCCAATATAAATTTAAAACTTTTAAATATATGAGTATCAAAATTGTTTACAGCCGAAGGCGATATAATACCTAAACTTCTATTGAAATATATACGAGTACACAAAAAAGATTAGAAATGTGTAATATAAAATTAAGTCAGTTACTGAACTTGATGCTTAGAGGAAGTAAACTGTTTCATTACTAATTTACTAGTACACATTGTTAACAGAGTTCTTATTAATTTGGCGTCAACTTAATATATTCTGGATATTCGTGTACTTAACGGCCAAGAAACTGTTTTCTAAGTGAAGATTGGAACCTGTGATGAGTACTGACAAGTACACTTAGAGAACCCAAATCACCACAACACATCTTTTTAAAGACCTGGTGATCGTTTCACTAACAAAGTTAGCGTCGTCAGAGGATGAAAAATTCTAACTACTTTACTACTAACATCACCTTTTATACTGAATCTTAGGTAAAGAACGATACCGAGCGGGAGACTAAATCGCAGGCAAATTCTTCAGCGTATTGTATTTTAATTGCCAGACGAGGTTTATGAACTTCCTTTATCATTTTACCTGATAGGTTTTGGAATGTTTATCTGCATCATTATTGCTTTAGAAATATAAATACTCTCCTACGCATCTAGCTCCGCTGGCCGTCTAACAGTTTCAAATTTTCTTCATCGATGTGGTGGTTATTATCACAAATATCTTGTGCCACGCATGACTTGTCCACACTATCGTATCTCAGCTGTGCCAGATGTTTACGAAATATAGTCTCAATGGTTCTCTTGGTCTGCCCCACGTATCTAAGGTTACAATCTTTACAACCTACCTCATAAATACCCGACATTTCAGTGGCTATATTTTATTATATTTATCTTTCGTATTACCTAACAAATTTCTTAAGTTATTTTTTGTCGAGAAAGTTAGCTTAAAATGCCCTCGAGACCCCTTTTGATACGCAGTTGAAAAGGTAGGCAAACAATTTTTTTCCCTATTTTATATCTTCTGAATGTCCTGCATTCCGCTAACATTTTCTTTGTTTTATGTCTATTAATTAATTTTTCACAAAGCAATTCGATATATAACGGATATCCGGATTGATTAATGTGTGTTGTAAAGATTGTAATATTAGATACGTTGGGCAGACTAAGAGAACCATTGCGACTAGATTTCGTGGACATCTGGCACAGCTGAGATACGGTAGTGTGGACAAGTCATGCGTGGCGCGACATATTTGGAATAATAACCACCACATTGATATAGAAAATGTGAAACTTATCAAAAATGTTAGACGGCCAGCGGAGCTGGATGCGTACGAAAGTATTTATATTTCTAGGACAATAAAAAACAAAAGTTCCTTAAACCGAGCCCCGCCACTGGTTTGCAGTCCTCTGTTTGCGCTCTGTCTTTGATGAAGATAAACATTCCGAAACCTGTCAGGTAAAGTGATAAAGAAAATTTAAACCCTCGTCCAGCACTTAAAATCCAATACACTGAAGATCTTGCCTGCGATTTAGTATCCCTTTTGGTATCGTGCTTTGCCTATAAGATTCAGTATAAAAGGCGATGTTAGTCGTAAAGTAGTTATAATTTTTCATCCTCTGATAACGCTAACTTTGTTAGTGAAACGATCGTCAGGTCTTTAAAAAGATGTGTTGGGGCGATTTGAGTTCTTCAAGTGTACCTATGAAGGAACTTTTATTATTATTTTACAGGCTGTTTACCTGTTTTAAATTATTGTTTAAAATATATTTTGTTTTATCCTCCCACGCTGTTGCAATAACCAAGCCATTAGTTTTACGTAGGTACATTAGTCTATTCCCAATTATTTTTAGGGTAAAACTAGTTATTTTTGCCATATTCTGAACAAGTTCATTTTAGTGTGGAACCGTTTCGCCAAGTAAAGGCAACAACAATGAATAAAGTTTATACATGTTTTAATTAATTTTTATTATTTAAATGATAACCAATTACACTGGCGAGTAAAATAGTCTAAATACTGTTTTCGTTATTTATAAAAATGATAAATTGAATACAAAATAATAAGTTGGGTCAGCACTGAACTTAGCAGGGTCAAAATACAACCAGCATAACCAAATAGACGATAAAGGTTCTTGGGTAGATAGAAATTTGTTTAGTAAACGTATACGGAGGCTTGATATTTTAAAACTCGTTTACTAGAACAACTTAGTGGTTTACTAAACACATTTACCAGATAATTAATAGTTAGTGGCCTACAAAAAGAATTTACTATATTATCCCAAAGTGCATAAACATGAAAAGAAGCAGCTCTTCAGAGTTTCTCGGTTAAATTGACACTCCAAATGTTTTAGTTACTGCATAAATTTTATGGGCAAGTAAGTATTTAATAAATGCACAATAAGCCAAAGGCTGCGGTACTATCGGGGCGGCAAAGACGCGGACGAGCCCTAAGGGTAAAAAGTATCTAATAAAAAGAGTTTTATTGTTTTAATACGATATAAGTATTTTAACAGCATCGAAATTCCCTTCAAAACAATAACGAACATGATAATCTAGTGTTATTTAGTTCCTAATCTTAATAAAAGAAAAGTATTTTACAATGAAATTCGATACTTGCCAATGTAATACCCTGTCCAGAAAATTACAAGTTTGAAATTTCAAAATACTTCCCGCTTTTCGCACATTATGCCATTAAATATTTTAATTCTCTCATTTTATTCTAAAAAACTATAAAGATTAAGTTTGTGAGAATTTACCACATGTTTAGTAATCAGTAGCAAGATCAGAGTTATATTCAGCGATTCTGATTGCTAAATTGGTACCTTTTCACATTTAGAACAATGCTATTAGAAAAAGAAAACACCGTTTTAATGGTTACCAATTTGAAATGAATGAATTAAGCAAATGTGTTTGAGATAGGTACAGTCAACGTTCTTAGTTCCAAACGTGTTCTATGTATATGGCATTTGAATAATCTAAAATGAAGATACATTAATTTTTAAAATAATTTCAATTATTTGAAAAAGAAATAATAGAAAGTATTAGCAATTAGCAAATAGTTACTAATTACGAATTTTACACTTTTGAAGCCAATATTCTAACCCTTTTTAGTTTCAGATATTGTGAACTGAGTACTGTAGAAAGAAACGTTTTTTTTTAAATTATAGTTGACATTTAAGATGTATGTGTCTAACACAAAACAAGTTATATATGACTTTATTTAATTTTATTACAAAAAATTGAACAAACAAAACACATCTTGAAGGAGTTGCAGTTCCTTTTTAATTAAAATAGCGAATGCAATGGATTACTATAGGACATACGTGTACAGTCACGTGACAAAGATTCTGCTAGACATTGTGAAAAGTGGAATAAGAAGTAAAATTAAGAGCTGCCCTAATAGAGATTTGTTCGGATTTAGACCAAACCGACGAGCTGGAGAAACGATGCCTAAATAATAGAGAAACTGATACCTATATGTGTTCATTGCCCTTGTAGACTTGTAAAAACCCTTCAATAATGTGAATTGGAAATTATTATTTCAGCGGAAATCAAAATAAATGTACTACAGTTCCATGCACTATGACACAGCGCTGATAGAAAAAACGCAAAAAATGCAAAAATTGTTTAATGTTCTATATCGTGCGCTTAAACCAAAACTGAAATAATAAAAATCAAATCAGTACAGATAAGAATGGAGAGAAGTGCAACAATGCATTTAAAACTAAACGACAAACAGAAATATTTACGTACCTCGAGGGTGTTTTAACCGATGATGGTAAATGTGACTACTCAGAAACTATTCAATAGTTATTTAACTTAAACCTATAGAAAATGTTTATAAAGTCTAAAGTTTCATTATTCTGATGTATGGAGCGAAAAGTTGGAAACCCTAGGCCAATTTGTAAAGTGTAGAAGCTATAGTGAAATTAAAAGAGCTACAGAAAAGAAATAATCATAGTAGCAATGAACAAGAAACATCGTATTTAGACCATAATGATAAACATTGCATTACATAGTAATAATATGAGCATATATACATATATACTGCCGCTTTGGAATGCTAAAATGTTTTGGAAATAACTGCCAAGCACCCTTTGTTTACGTCGAAAAACTAAGAATTATTGGGTTCAATCAAAAGTTGATTGCATGTTGAGACTTTTATGGCATTTGTTTTAATAGAATTTTTACTGTCATAACTTTTGTGACTGCTGTATTTACTACATTGTAAAATTAAAATATGATATGTGTACCGATTATTCACTATTAACCATTTTAGATAACTAGAAATATTAATCAAAAAAACAATATTTCTATACAAAACAATTTCGTTAGCTACGTGAAGGTTAATGTACTAGTTAGGCAATTAACAATTTTCTAAGAAAAAAAAAAGAAAAAAATCGTCTTGGCGACTTTTTTAAGCACAATACATTATTTTTATTTTCACATCGGTAATGCGTGCGAAAGTATGTTAACGGTGACAGAAATTTGTTTTTGCTGCAATGGCGTACAAAGTGTCAAAAGAGATAGAAAACATGATTTGGAAACGAAGATTTTTTTGTCTGTCGGCCTGTATGTCTGCCTGTTAATAGGCACGATAACTTTCGAATGAGTTGACAAATCGTCTTCAAATTCGGTGTTCAGTTATAACGTGACCAACAATTGGTTGGGATTGTTTTTGAGTAAAATCGCTCCAGGACGTAGGAGATGAGGGTTGATTAGATGAAAGTTGATTTTTTAAAACTCGAGTATATATGTATAACGTTTCAGATTTTGTTTATTAGAAAACTGTCAATTTCATTACTTATCTGGTATTCTATGATGAAATAATTTGTTTTAATAATAAGTTCATTTATACAAAACAAAATAATAACACTACAGTAGACAAATAGTATATGAATAAACATAAAAGCAAAATAAGTAAATAAAGTGTTTATTTAAGTATAAACTTTAAAATAAATCTAACCGTTTTCAATGAGAACAAAAGATTAAACAAAATCTAATTATTCTTCTCACATAACTATTCTTTAGCTAAGTATTGTAAACCAAAGTTTTTACGCGAACCCAGTATACTGAAATATAGCGGGGTATTTTTATTACTTCCAGGCATTCGTTTTTTGTAACCTTTTGAAGCCATATAAGTAAAGAGTAACTATAAATAAATAGACTCCAATGTTTTGCAGTCTATTTTAAGACGAGATTTTTACCGATTCCAGACAAATAATAGGGTCTAAAATAGAAAAACTAACAAGGCCAAGGACAGGATCTCTTGTAGTAAGCAAAACCTAATATGTAGATTTGTAATCATTGTTGGTGCCGCATACGTATTAGGCCGGGCCGAAATAAATTTTTTTTTAAATTGCTCTGGCGCTACTGTGGAAACGTTGTGGATGTCGATAAATAAGACACGGAAAAAAACTCAGCTGGCTAAGTTAAAATTTAACCGGGCCCACGGGCCTTTAAAAAGGGCAGTTTTTTTTTTCGTTGCGCTACCGAAAAAATTAATCTTTATGTACTTCTTAATACCCCAAAAAAAAAAAATCAAGAACCTACGTTTAATTTTAGCCGGCCCCATATCGTTATTTGCATACTTACTTATAAGCCGGACCTGCCTAGCGCACGAAACAGTATGATATGGACCGCGCGCAGCTATCTTACGTCATCTGGCCTTGAGAATAATTCAACTACATAGTTTTCAACATGCATTTTGTTCGGTATTTATTTAGTACTGGCGTGACTATCTTTGAATACGTGTCGTTCGTTACGTTAATTTGATTCTTAGTTATCGCTTTTAGCGTCTATATATTTTTGTGCATTTTTTTATGAGTGGTTTACAATGCCTAAACATTTAGTAAAGACAAGAACAAGTTCAACTTGCCCAATATTTGGTAGTGCCAAGGATATTTGTGCGGAGGTATACAAATTGCCGACATACGAAGATGTTATACGATGTTATATTGCTGTTAGATTGGCATTAAAGGGCGGTGGTAGTAAGCAACCGCCGGCTGCAATAGTGGCCAAATCTGTAGCAACAAAAGTGACAGAAGTTTGGAACCGTGCTTCTTTACCGGTTATTAGTCATGAGCGCATCGTAAAACTTATCCTAGCTTACAACAGCAAATATCAAAACCTTATAAAGCCTATCAAGGGAATAATGTCACCATTTTTACAAAATAAAATGAATCAGTTTCAAATAAACTCCAAAAAGCTTTTTGATATATGTTCTTGCAAATGTGTAAATATGGAGCTTTGCAGTTGCGAGAGAGCTAGAAAGGTGCCGACTTTAGAATGGTCGTTTTTAAAGGATCAAAGATTTGAGCGAAAAATGAGAATTGGTGGAATTGATAAAGTTGTTACAGCACAAACACGAAACAAAATAGCAAGAAAAATTGCGGATTGCAATAGATATAAGATCTTAGATGAGCCAATTCCAAGCACCAGCGGAATTAAAAATGTTTGTCAATTAAATGAGAACAGTTTGGAAATTTCCAGCTCCGAGGAGTCCGAGGGTAGTACAACCAATGAAAATTTCGAGCTATCCTATTATGAAAAAAACAAAGAGTTACCAGAACCGAATAATCAAAACCTGAAGAAAATACACCTACAAAATACGGCTAGAGTTGCAGATCTAACAGGATCATCTAACAGAACTGTGGCTAAATTGGTAAACGCCGTTTTCGAAGATCTTAGTGTTATCTCAGCAGAAAATCCTTCAAAAGTAGTTGATAAAAACAAGATACGCCGCGCATTACATAGAAATAGGCACAGACAGCAAGAGCAGAATTTGGTTAATAACAGTACAATTGATGGTTTATACTTTGATGGGCGAAAGGACCAAACTTATTCACGAGAAAGTGATCGACGTATTATTATTCAACAGGAGCACATCTCAGTTATCCAAGAACCTGGAAGTAACTACTTTTGTCATGTGTCGTTAAAACCTCCTGTATCTGCTGTTAATATTGAAAACGGACTTCTGGAATGTTTAAATAAGTATAAAACAAATATTGACAATTTAACTGTTATAGGTTGTGATGGAACTAACGTTAATACTGGTTGGAAAGGTGGAGCCATTAGACTTCTTGAAACTCATCTTAATAGGCCACTTCAGTGGAGTATTTGCCTTCTGCATTTTAATGAATTACCATTAAGACATTTATTACAGTCTTTGGATGGTGAAACTAAAGGACCATCTAGTTATTCTGGTTCCATTGGTTTACTTTTAAAAAATTGTGAAACTTTGCCTTTGGTCAGTTTTAAGTCAATTAAAACTGAACTACCAGAAGCGACCCAAACCGATTTAAGTACCGACCAAAAATATTTATTTCAAATGTGCTGTGCAATTCGAGACGGTAATTGCCCCACCAACTTAGCTACAAAAGATCCTGGCATAATGTCACATGCCAGGTGGCTAACAACGGCAAACAGGGTGTTGCGTTTGTACGTCTCAACCATTAATCCATCCTTAAACCTGCAGATTTTAACAGAATATATCATGAAAGTTTATTCCCCTGTGTGGTTTGCGATAAAAACAAAACCACTAATTTATGATGGTGCAAGGCATTTGTGGAGAGCCATTAAAGCATCCAGAATTTTTTCGGACAGTGTAAAGAAAGTTATAGACAAGGTGTTTCAGGACAACGCTTACTTTGCTCATCCTGAAAACGTTTTATTAGCGATGCTTACAGACTCTCGCCAACATATTCGTCAATTAGCTGTAAGAAGAATTGTGAAAGCAAGATCTCTCAGAGGCAACAAAGATGTTAGATATTTTAAAATTCCGGCTATTAATTTTTCTTCGGAGGACTACACAGAAATGATTGATTGGCAAACCTGTGCTTTAAGTGAGCCACCATTAACAGCGAGTCTTTCAATTGAAGATTTTGAAAAAAT
This sequence comes from Tillus elongatus, assembly GCA_964006375.1. Lineage (NCBI taxonomy): Eukaryota > Metazoa > Arthropoda > Insecta > Coleoptera > Cleridae > Tillus > Tillus elongatus. The sequence goes on along the minus strand of OZ023266.1, from coordinate 104,790,689 downwards.
TACAGATGGAGAAAGACTTCCTAGCTTTAAGAAATTTCCCTGTCACACGCAAGCAGTAGAGCGATGCGTGAAAATTGTAACCGAAGCTTCTCAAAAAGTGTGCGGAGACGAAGAAAGAGATGGTTATATCCGCTCAAAACTAGAAGGGAGAAAACTATTGCCTTCATTTGAAAACAAAAAGCAATATTTTGAAAACAGGAAATGTAACTAAAATGCACTAAAATAGGGTGGCAGGGAGGGAGGAACTCGATGTGCAGACACCTCCACGCGGTGAGTTCTGGGTTGACTTAGTGCTTGCCACTTACAGATATAATATTTTTAAGCAGGTAAAGATTAAGTCAGGCAAAGAGCTGCACAAATAATAAAAATTCAAATTTTTTATTGAAATATTAATATTCTAAACACCATGGGGTCGGCTAAACATTTTTCGATTAAGTTTATATGTTATAGAAGTAAATAGAGGCCCTGAATGAATATTTTTTTTGGTAGCGCGAAGTCAATTTTGCCAAAAAAAAAATTTTTTTTTTTTCACCTTTAGGTCTAAATGGGGGCGGTCAAAATTTGTCCTAGATCATCCAGTTTTTAACAGAGTCAATATAATACCCATTCACAGCTTTCCACAACTAGCGCGTCAATATTTTCAAAAAAAAATTAAAAACGGCTTATTTCGGCCCGGCCTAATACGTATGATACGTGTACCGGAGCAAACACAAAATGAGTTGTTTTCAACGATCTATATATGGAGGCGTGTTACATTTAAAAATGTGTCAAAAAAGTATAAAATAAATCTAATTAACCTTAACCCCTCTTATGTTGCCTTTAAAGATACTTATTGTTACAAGCTTAATCTGTAAATTAAACATAAAAAACCTAATGATATATCATGGAGGCCTGGGTGCCTTTTCGGTGGCTGGAGGTGACAAAGATAGCTGTGCACGTATATATATATATATATATATATATATATATATATATATATATATATATATATATATATATATATATATACATATATATATATATATATATATATATATATATATATATATATATATATATATATATATATATATATAATAACCAGATCAAAAACAAAGTCCTCTTAAGCTCCAACGGCGGCAAACCCTTCTGGACTCTTGCTAAATCTATTGGGAATAATTTCTGCAAAAGCACGTTCCCACCTCTTGTCTCAGGCGATGAAATTGTTTCTACTGCCCTGGGCAAGGCTGAACTTTTTGCTTCGTTCTTCGCCGGCAATTCTACTCTCAACCCACCTCCAAATCTTCCACCACCAACAGACCCCAATGTCGCGCATAAATGGACGGATATCATTTTCAAAACTAAAAAGGTACGAACGATGCTCTCTTCTCTTAATACCAGGAAAGCCTCTGGCCTTGACGAGATCCCAGCAATTGTTCTCAAAAAATGCGCACCAAAACTTGCTCCTGTCCTGACTGGTCTGTTTCAGATATCTTACAATAAAGGCATATTCGCTAGTAACTGGAAAACTGCTCGAGTACAACCCATCCCGAAGAAAGGATCCAAAGCGCTTCCTAGCAACTACAGGCCTATTTCTCTCATTTCAGTCGTCTCTAAAGTGATGGAAAAGTATATAACTACCGAATTACAAAAATTTCTTGAAAAACACAGTCTAATCCACGACAGGCAGTATAGATTCCGTCAGCGCAGATCGACTGCCGACCTCCTTTCCTTTGTCACCCATTCTTGGAACAAATCTATGGAACAACACGGTGAATCCCAGGTTGTTGCTCTAGACATATCCAAAGCATTCGACCAGGTCTGGCACGCAGCGCTGCTTAATAAACTTCCGGCCTATGGCCTACCACCAAAACTTTGTACTTGGACAGCAAATTTCCTCTCCAACAGGAGCATATCTGTTGTTGTGGATGGCCATTCCTCTAAACTGTATCCAATTAATGCAGGAGTTCCTCATGGTTCAGCGTTAGCCCCTACTTTGTTTCTTCTCCACATGACCTCCTCTCTAGCACATCCAACCCAGTTCACAGTTACGCGGACGACAGCACCCTCCACTCAAATATACAATATTCTAAGCCTGTCTCTTTAGCCCAATTGGATGAGGATCGCAGACTCATGGAGGGTTCTGTCTCCGTGGATCTCCAAAAAATATTAGAATGGGGAAGTAGAAATCTTGTACAATTCAACCCCACCAAAACTAAGTCTCGCTTTCTTTCTCACAAGAGATACACCAGCCCTAGACCCATCACAATGAACAACCAAGTTATTCAAAGTAATGAGTCCTTTTCTCTTGTTGGCATTTTTGTGGATCGAAATCTTAATTGGCACCAACATGTCATATCAATTGCAGAAGCGGCTGCTAAGAAATTAGGTTTCCTCTTCCGGGCTCGCAAATACTTTTCACCAGCTAATCTCTATACCTTATATACTTCACAAATAAGGCCAAACCTCGAATACTGCTCCCACATCTGGGGTGCAGTTGCCACTTCTACACTCGCTATCCTGGACTCCATTCAAAAGAGAGCTATACGTCTCATCGGTGACCCTACCCTCACCCAAAGGCTGCCATTCCTTGCTCACCGACGTGCCGCTGGTGACCTCTCTCTCTTTTATAGATATCTGCACGGGCATTGTTCAGAGGAGCTTTCCTCCATAGTTCCCCGACCTGCTGCCCCCAACAGATCTACCAGGGGAACAGAGCGAATGCACCCTTTTACTGTCCAGGTCACCAGACATAGAACATCTTGTTATGCCCGCTCTTTTATCCCGAGGACTTCCAAGTTGTGGAATTCCTTGCCGGCACATGTTTTTCCTTCTCGTTCGAACCTCCAAACCTTCAAGTCCAGAATTAACAAGCTGCCTCTTTCCTCCTTGTCAACACCCACGGTACGATAGTATTTAGGCTGTAAGCCCTCGTGGTGTGTTGTTGAAATGTATATATGCACATACGCACATAATCGATTTTTTATGTTGCTTTTTTTTTTATTCTTATTAAGGTTAATGTTTTTGCTTATAACCGTG